>JAJLRJ010000007.1:25860933-25870099 GCA_024195265.1 Dendrophyllia cribrosa | reverse complement strand
GCTAAAGGCTGTTACCAATTTTCATCCCAAAACACAGTCCACATCCGATAAGGTTTTTCTGCGCTCCCGTCCTCACCAATCCTTTCCCAAGGGCACCTGTTGGACCTTCCATGCCGGCAAAGTGTGCACCGGCTGCCGTTTTAAGCACATCTGCTTTAAGTGTGGGTCAAAGCACCCTGCAACACAGTGTTCCGTCGTTAATCAGCAACGCGGCGCAGTCCAAAAACCTGGGACATCAACTGCTCAGCCGCTCTCGCAGCCACATGAGGAACAAATACCCGAAAATATTCCTTGATGTCGAAATAAAATTGGATCTATTCCATGGCTGCCAGCGAATAGTGAAACGTTATCTTCACTACATCCCCTATACAAAGATATAGTAAAGAGCTTTGTTCAAATTTTCAGAGACGATGACGACCAAGGTGATGTGCGTACAAAACACACACCCCATAAAGAGGAAATAGAAGGCCATCTTAAAAAGCACGGTTCAACATTTGTTGAGCAACAAATGCTGCCAGTGTATCATTTGATGTTTAATGTTGAAATATGCCGTTCAACATGTTGAAAGTAGTTGAACGTTGTTGAACGAAAATAGAACTTGGTTCTATTCCATTCAACAAGTTGCTGGTTGTTGAACGGCTTGAACCAATCGTTTTTCAAGTTTGGTGTCACGTGGCTTCGTGGAAATATCAACATGGCGGCCGAAAAGTTGGAATCAGCTGAGTTCGAATGGAGTTTTGATAACACCAGTCAACTGATCAATCTGTATGAGACTCTTCCGTGGCTGTACAATATAAGATTGAAGGATCGCAAAAACCGTGACCTGAGAGATTGCACCAAAACTTGGAACAACGAGTGAGTAAATCCTTGCTAGTTCAGGTGATAGTTTGTCATGCTGTCTGCTGTCTCCCTGATTTCTCTTCTTCATTGATTGCGAGTTTTCCTGTCACTTTATACAAGAAGCTTTGTGTTTGAAATTTGAGTTGAGAACATGATAGAAATGTTGTGAAAACGTGGATCATATTAAGATCTGGTGGTGCTTTATTATTATCAAGCTTTAGGGCATTTATGGCCCGTTTATTTGATGATCAGTGAGCTCCCAAAGGAACACAGGTTTAAAAAGAAAATTATGATCCCTGCTTATATATATTGTGACAAACATGATCACATTCTTAAACCCACTGGTTGAAAAGCTTTTAAAACACTGTTTATGAGTCAGGAATTCAAGTACCAGACAGCTCAGATGGAAACATAACAGTCCGATGCATGCTATTTGTGGCCACGGCGGATTTGCCTGCCCAAGCAGCCCTTATGAACATGAAGCAATACAATGGCAAATGTGCTTGCCACCTTTGCAAGACCGAGGGAACTGCTTATGGACAATTCAATCTTCACAGATGTTGGCCTTATGAGCAAAACCCGAGAAAAGAATACACCAAGACCAGATAAATTTTGCGAGGAATGCGGTCAAACGCAAGCTGTCATGGGTTTTAAGGGACACTCAATTTTTGCGAAACTTAGGCATCCATTCGACCTTATTCTATTGTTTGCAATTGACTGGATGCACTGTGTGTGTCTAGGCGTTGTAAAGTACATGAGGGAAACAAAGACATGGACTTTTACATAGGAGCAAGTAAGGTACGCTTGTCCCAAAAACGTCTTTCTATAAAGCCACCTGATATTGTCGGAAGATTACCACGGGCACTGGAAAGCTACGGAGTTAAAAAACTGGTTACTGCATTATTTCGTCACAGTTCTTCGTGACATTTTAAATCCATTATACCTTTTTCACTCGACCCTCTTAGTTGACGGAATAGGAACATTGTGTATGGATTCAATTTCAAACGATTACCTTAATGATGCAGATAACATGCTGCAAAATTTTGTTCTCTTGATGGGAATACTGTATGGGTCAATGAAACGTACAATGAATGTTCACATTTTACAGCACACTGCCTACTATGTTTCACGTAGAGGACCACTATGGGCCTACAGCTGTTTTGCCTTTGAAGGTATGAATGCCTTCATCAAACCTCTCGTGCATGGAACACATCACGCAATGGAGCAAATCGGTTGCACCATTGGACTATGGTTTGGTCTGCCCAGCTTTACTAGGACAGTTTTGGACAAGGGTAATGTTGCTACAGATAACAAACGTTTATTGCGAAGTCTAACTGGCTATTCCAAAGAACATCCCAAAACGTCTTGTAGGGTAGTAGGAGGCTACTTGTGCAGTAAAGTAAAGGACAATCCCAACATCGACAACAACACGCTGACCTTGGTAAGGCTCTACGTAGTGGCAAACAGATTGCCAGAAAGTTATGAAATTGAACCTTATTGTCGTTTTGAGAGTCAGGAAGGACAGAAATTTTACTCATCTGGTGCTAAAACGTGGAAGATAGACTCGACAATTATCGAGTACACTGAAAACAACACCGTTTACTATGGCAGAGTAAAACTATTTTTGAAGCTTAACAATAAAGGAATTTGTGTTTGTGATACTCTGGAGGAAACTTCAGAAAATTACAGATTTAATGTGCGTGACTGTGACCCAAGTTTACGGTCTTCGTCTGTCAGTGACAGTGACAGAAATATAATTTTCGATGTGTTGCAAAAATATCATGACAAGCAGCTTGTGAAACATGTTTACATGAAGCCAAGCTTTGGAGGATCGCATGTCATATCTGTTGAACAAATCCGACGGAAATGTGTCTGTCAACATTTTGACTGACTCGTGGATCATTTCTTGTTTCCCTAAAGTTGTTGAACATAACTAAACTAGGTCTGTCATTTGTGGCCCAGTCAGGATCCGAGCATGTAGACAAATTGGCATTATAATTATTTAGGTTCATGCGATCGATGTGCATGCAGAGCAAAAATATTTCAGCCAGACATTCCAGACTACACGGTGCGACATGTTTACCTGCAACCAAATCAATCGTGGGCGAAAAACAGTCCGACTGTAGCAGGTCAAAAATTTAGTCGTAAAAAATGATGTTTCGCCAATGGCTTGAAAAACGTATTTATAAACACCTGGAGTGGAGCTGTCGAAACTTTGCATGAGCATGAATAATTTGTTTTATTTCAACCGTGGGAATCAAATCTACTGATTGGTTAGTCTGTAATTAGATTTTAGCAAGGTCAACAAAGCTGTTGTTTCGTCTGCATGTCACGCTTGTCGATGTATAAAGATGTTCAAACAAATGGAATAAGCGATTGCTAAATTTTGTTCGAATGTTTTCATTCCAATGTTCAACCTCACTGACAGGGTCTCGAGGTTATTTTCGTGCATATTGGTGTGTAGATAATAATATTTTCTTGAACTATTATAAAGTGGATTCAGTTACGTTTCATGATGACAGCTGAGAACATAGGAGAATAAAATAATCCAATGTTAATAACTTCAGTATGATTACATTGCCTTTTTAAAAGGCACAACGCGTTGAAAGTTACAACGCGTTCAAGAAAATTACAATGCATTTGCATTGCAAAATATTGCAAAATGTTGCCAATGCGGCATTGGAAAATAATTTCAACGGGTTGGAAATGCGTTGTAAAGTTTTTCAACATGTTTTCGACTGTTCTCTTATGCCGGGTTTTCGCAAATTTTAGTTGTAAAAATAATTCATTTTGAAGTTGAAGTGTTATATTTCACCGCGAATTCGTAAGCATCCTATTGCTAATTCTTCACATACCTTTGCAATGCATGTACACAAGAAGGTCCCAATGATTTTCGGCTGTATTTCCGTTTGGCCCGTGGTGAACTGAACGAGGTGTTTGTGATAGTTGCCGTATTTATTACCTCATTTGCTTTGTTCCGAGTTTCAAAACCAAAATTTTATTAACCAATTTTACATTTGTTTCATTGAACTGGGGAGCTCACTAGTGATTCGAATTTAACTTTTTAAAATTGCCTGATCTGACCATTCTGCAACAATGTTTACTTGTTTGTGCGCGCAAGAACATTTGCAGAATTTGAAACTCGTGTATTTAAGTTTTTTTCTTCTTCGGGTGAACAGAATATAAATATCTTTGATTCGGGATTGTTTCTGCTAGACCTTAATGATTAGATCATGAACGTAAAATTTTACTTTTAATATACCCAAACATCGATATCCGTGATTTTAGACTGAAAGCGTATTACCTTTTGTAAACAAAGTGGAGGCAACAGTGATCACGGACTTCAACGGATTTCAACGGAACTTGCTGTTGCATTATTAACAGTTCTCTTCTATTATCACAATAAAAGAGCATCAGCCTGCAATCATTCCAGCAACAAAAGAGTGAAACCAGATGTTCCTGTTGAAGCAGCAAAATAACCAGGAGTACTAACAGACCAAACAATGAGTGAGAGAACCTGCTCGCATTTTGAATCAACAGCAGGCAACACATAGGGTAATGCCACACACAGTCATGTCAATAATAT
This sequence comes from Dendrophyllia cribrosa, assembly GCA_024195265.1. Classification (NCBI taxonomy): domain Eukaryota; kingdom Metazoa; phylum Cnidaria; class Anthozoa; order Scleractinia; family Dendrophylliidae; genus Dendrophyllia; species Dendrophyllia cribrosa. Next base: position 25,865,673 of record JAJLRJ010000007.1, on the reverse strand, counting down.
TATTACAACTGAAGAGCAGGTTATCATCATGGCTGAGAGTATTGATGATGTATGTAACAACACTGTAGCTGGGACAATTCTGAATGCTGCACTCAATTACATGAAACGGTAGAAAACATTGAAAAACAAAGTTCTGATAGATCATTTACTGCCCCGGATATGATACTTTTGAGTAAGATCTCAGATGCTCTAACAGTTTAGAAAAACATTGAAGTTGAAGATCAAGATCCTACCATCACCTTGCACTCAATGAAGCTACAATGACAACGTTCTGGATTTAATCTTCAGATTGATGCAGTAGAACAGGACGGAGAAGTGAAGTGTTGTGAGGCAGATACAAAAGAGGGCTGTCAGTGATCTTGTTATTGTGAATCATATGACATCACTGCAGATAGCTGTTGATGACGAAGATGCAGCTACATTTTCTTTCAGGCAGCTGTTTGTGGATGAGCTAACCAGTAATTTCCTCTCTGGATCACCAGAAGAAATATGCCGAAAAGCTCTAGAGTTTCGTTTGAAAGGAATGTTTGATAGAGAGATTGTGGATATAGTCATGAAGATGTGTGCAAGTGTCCTGAGGATACCAATTATGATCATAACTTCAAGTCAATCAGTTCCCTATGTTCCATTTTTCCATGATGAGCCACTCTCCAATGATCCCATCTATGTGGCCTAACCATTATTATGGAGCAGGACACTATGATGCAACAAAGAGCACACTTACACCAGGTACAGTAACCTGCACAACAATTTCTTACAATATATTAAATGAAAAATATTAACTCTTAGGTAGTAAAAACGGCCTTACGAAACCTAGGGAAACACGCATTCTTCAAAGGCCGCCATTTTTTTTCACCACTTGCCGATAATTGCCGCGACGCTTCAAAAGACAATCAACAAATAAAATGAATGAATGAATGAAAACACTTTAATAGAGTTTTACGGTCGTTTCGCTACAAGTCGTTCAAGCCGTTCCCTTGCCGCTTATCAGCCGTAATTTGGTGAACGAAACTACAAGAATAACAGAAAATTGAAAGCGCATGGTTTGTATTCAGGTTTCAAATTACCCTTTGACATATGCAAATTTGGTGGACTTTTTACCCACAACTGTCACAACTAGGAACACTGACAGACTTAAAAAGAGCTAAATCTGTTGTTTTTTTCGGTACATAACTTTCCCTGCCGTCTTTAACTTCGATTATTATATTTAGTTTCATTCAAGATTTATTTTAACAATTAGTAAACATGAAGTTCAGAAATAATTTTACACATGAATTTTGCGTGACTATAAAATGCACTTGGGACTCGGGGCCGCTTGTTTACAACCGTGGCCTTGAACTCAAAGCGGTAGACGGTTTCATCGTCCTTACACTGTAAGGTACTCGGTAAAGGTAAACAATTAGCGTGCAATTTACTTATATGTTACGTTTACAGCCAGCGGTTCGAAAATTTTCTTCAGCCGTTCGGCCATGAGCCGTTCCAAATAATTCTTTAGCCGTTCACCCGCAGCTGGATTGATGTTTTTAGCGAACGCTGTTTAATAGTCAGTTGTAAATGTGAGAAAAAAATCTATTCAAAGGAAAACAATAAAAAACAATAGGCTATTAGATCCTATTGTGTCGGCCTTTCATCCATTTGACCGAGGTAAATTTTCAACCTAGGGTTTCGTTCGTGAACCGCACGGTTTCGTCTCGTTCCTCCTGCGTGCACTTCACGCGTTCTGCCCTTGCGGTTCACGCGCGCGGATGTGCATATGATTTCAGGCGGTACTGTAATCTATATAATAATACGCATGTTGGTTAGTCAGTCAGTCAAATGCCTGCACTGTAGGCAAGAATGTTTGTCAAATGTGTAAGTTATATTTGGAGCTATTCACATTGAATATGGAAGTTTTATGGTCTCTGCTAGTATAACGTATATTCTTGTCTTCAATTCTTTTTTTGTTCTTTTTTTTAAGGAAAGCAGATTTGCAAAATGTAAGGACTGCACAGAGTATAAGCGGGGGCTACAGTCATCAAAGAACATGGGATTCATAAACTTCTAGATGCACACCTGAATTTAGTAATGTAAGAGGTTTTACACGAAAAAAAAAACGAAAATGAAGAGTAATGGTGTCACCTGTCACTCGGCTGTCTGCTTGAAGTTGCTTCCTACGTTTTTCTTTAAAGTTTGATCAGAATAATAACACAAAATAATTATCACAGAACGAATCCTAAAAGTTACAAATCTTTTCGCTTTGGTTTGTTTAGGAAAGAAAGAGAAAATTATCATCATCACTGGTACAGGGCAAAGTGGCATCCTGAGAAGTATGTCACAGTAATCCTTGATGGAATGGACAACAGCAAAACACACCTTCCACGCGAAAGGAGAATTTCTAAGGAGCACGCAAATGTTTCAAAGCTGAAGTCGCATCTCATTGGAGCAACATTACAGTGGCCTGTCCATTCACGGAAAAGAAATATTTGCCCCTTGAAGATGTGTTTGACTGGCCACATGATCCCAACATGACTGCAAACACTCTTATCTGCAACCTTGATAGATGGAATACCCTTCATGGTCTAGCCCCAGTGTTGTATCTCCAGCTCAATAACTGTGTAAGAGAAAACAAGAACTATGTGATCCTTTTGTTTCTTTGCATTATTGGTGGATTTGGACATATTTGAAAAGGTATGCTTATTGCTAAGAAAAAGTGGTTGTGCAGAATAATGTTCATGTACGCATGGTTCACAGATAGTTAAATACATAAGTTAAAAATAAACGATAATTTACCTCAAGTACGAACACTTCCTTTCTGATCCGTCGTGACTTCCTCCCAGGAGGGCACACTCATGAGGATATTACCGCTTTTTTGGTGTTTTGGCACAGTTTATTCGAATGAGAGATGCATATGACATTCAAGGTACAATAATTCAATATTTAACGTATTTTTTATTGAAAAAAAAGTAAGGAAATAAATGCGAGCATCATAAGGTAATGTACTAAGTTAAACTAATAATATCAACTGAAGCACAAGTAGTGAATGCTACAGCTAAGTTAATTGAATATTTACAATGTAACCAAGCTCCTGTTTCGTCATCTGATGAAGAAGAGTGCTGTTCCACTGTGGCTAGTTCCAGTGATCTTCAAGTTGCACTGAGTCCTGAACAAATACATAGCATCTTAGCGTCTTCAAAATCAATGGAGGAACTACTATGTTCTTACATCCAGCAAGCTAGTCAGTTTGGCCGCTTTCATCCAAACACAGTAACATTTGTCAAACGTACCTTAACATTACTTCAGTACTCAGTCAAAGAAATCCAACTACACTGGATGACATTTTAGCAAACTATAGTATGCATCAAGTGTTAATACCTCCCAATGGAAACTGTTACTTTCTTGCCATAGCTTATGCATTGGGGCATATAATACCAAATCAGCCAGATTCAAAGGACATTCTCCAGCACCTTGATTCATTGGGATTAGCGGGTTGCAGTATGGGGAAGGTATTTGTGCTAAACTGAGAAAGTTAATGTTTCAATGATGGATGGCACATTCATACTTGTACCAGCACTTACTTGCTGAGGAACAGATATTTGAATCGGAGGCAGTTTTTTTTAAACGATGGGCACTCTGCAACATACTTAGGCAATGCCATTCCTTTGGCCATGGCCAATGCATTGAAACTTCCTATCGTTGTTTTCACACAACATTTGCTAGTTTTGTCCATCACAACAGAAACAATCGAATGCATGCCAATATTTGCTGCATTTGTTCAATCTGGTCCAGGCCATTATGACAACATTCTCTCAGTTTCAACAATTATCAATGATGCTTAAAAGATGCAAATTACACAGCACCATACCCACTACAAATTGGCTTGTGCTGTGGTAGATTCTTTAAGAGACATCCTCTCAAATGATTGTTCCAGTCTTTGGAAAACAGAGGTGATTCCTCTGTTTTACATGCTGCCAAACAAGTGGCCCACTGATCGTAGTTATTGGTCTCTATGATGGAAACAGACAAGTCCCAATCAGCTTCCAGCCAGACAGTCCAACACACCTACGATTCCAACGCAGCACAACCTACATGTTCGAATGCAGTCCTCCTCATCTCTTCAAACATCATCTAGTCAGCCACCAATGTTGGATTCTCCAACACAGGAAATGTTTCAATGACATGACCTTTCACATCCATCTTGTTCAAGTTGGCTAAATAGCTTACACATTCCTCGAAAGGTGGATAATATACAACAAGTTAAGCACATGTGGGAACAGGGTGCACCAGGCTGTCCACCTTTAAGAGATTGGATGGTTATGATGCGAAACTACAAAGGCATAAAAGGTTTCAATTCATCAATATATTGCTAATGTAAGTTTATTTGCTATCTTTTTCAAAAGCACAATTTTAACATTGATACTGTTTTTTTTTTTCAGTTTATTGGAAATAAGCCAGGTAAGCTTTAAAAACTCTTAAATAGCAAACAGAAGTAGTGTTAATTTCACTATTCTGACAGTTTTTCAATGATTTAACTCAATGATTTATCCCAGGGTAAAAGTCTTGTAATGTGGACAATCAGGACAATCTTTGTGATGCTCGTTTTTCCACAAAATAAAAAATGATATTTTTCTTGAATTTTGGGCACTCTTGGGAATCCTAAACATTTGTTAGAATATTATGATTCCTTTCTGTTAACCAAAAATGTTAAGGCAATATCAGGTTTTAAATCTGGTATTTCATTATGTGAGATTTCTAAATTGACTA
>JAJLRJ010000007.1:25790933-25855933 GCA_024195265.1 Dendrophyllia cribrosa | reverse complement strand
TACGTTCCATCCATCACCTTTCAACATCCAAGTATGCAGTTTCGGGTGCAGTGCTCTCTCGACAATCCACTCAGCACCCAATAGGTTCTTATCAAATGAATGTGGACCAACAGTGCTAAAGCCACATGTCAGTGTTACATGCCTTCTTACCAGAGCACCACCACTGGGTGTTCACAAGCATTCACAAACCCTTCACAGAATTTGACTGTCAAGGTCCTAAGTTTACTCCAGTAGAAGAACTGACCTGTGACCCTTTCTCAACTGCTTACACCGATGCTATATTTCATGCGGGGATAGAGATGGCTTGGAGTATTCTAATGTTGATGTAGATATCATGAATAGATTAAAGGAACTTATCTGCAATATCCTACTACATTTCTCCTCCGTGGGTGTCCACTTGGAGCTGTTAAAGGGTTTGAGCAGCAGAACTCAGAACGATGAAAACACAAATTTAGCAGATGCTTAAAGCTCAAGATAATACAACCAAGTCAATCAGAATGGGGTTCCCCATGCATTCTGCTCTGCAAACCTCCAACAGTGTGACACAAGTAGATGGTTACCCTATCCCTGGATGCTGTCAGCCAAGGAAAAGTATTTGCGAAATGTCATTTGGTCAGTGGTTACTGGCAAATCTCCATCCAGCAATCGCATCAACACCAAATTGCATTTTGTACACACCTGGGACTGTATGAGTTTCTCAGGCTTCCCTTTGGATTGAAAACACTTTTCAGTGTACTTTGAACACTGCATTTGCACAAGTGGCTTGTTGTTTATATGTGGATGTCATAATTCAGTTGGCAATGACAGACAAGGAAGCCCTTCCACAGTATTCGTTGCTGTTTCTGAGACTGGTTAAAGTTGGCATGCAACTGAAACCTTCCAAGGGAAATCGAAATACTGGGACATCAGATCACCCAAGAAGGTCGAACATCAATAAGCAAAGGAGTAGAAGCAATCTTATCTATGCCCACACCAACTAACACTTCTGCAGTCAGAATTTTCTTGGACTTTGCAGATATTTCAGAGACTTCATTCCATGCATGTCTACCCGAACACAACCCTTGCGATCCCTCCTCCAAAACGGTGTATCATTTCATAGGACAGAAGATGCAGCAAGAGAGTTTTAAGACTCAAAGCAAGCAATCACTTGTGGAGCAATGCTGGCTCAAGAGAAGGATGGAATACTTCCCCCTGTGAGATTTGCATCCCGAGCATTTACACCAGCTGAATCATGTTGGACAACTATGCACCAGAAAGTCTTTGCTGTGAAATAGGGACTTGAACAGTTTTGCTCTTCCATATTAGGCCGAAGAGTTAAAGTTGTAACTGATCATGTGAATCTTAAATGGTTGACTACCATGGCACCACACAATGCATGTCTTATCCTTTAAGCTGATTGCCTTGAGTTGAGGCTCCTTTGCACATTTGGTTCTCTTTGGAGCAGTAGCAAGTTCGTCTTGCTACTGCTCCAAAGAGAACCAAATGTGCAAAGGAGCCTCAACTCAAAACTTCAGTCACAAACCAGACCAAGACTCCACAAGTTGGTACATTGTAAATATCAAGAAAGTTCATCCTCAGACTGCAACTTTGAAGACTGAAAATTTGGAACCTTTAAACTGCAATCGATCAAGCTTTGCGAAGAGACAGCTACAGGATTACTAGTGCAATCTGTTAATCAAAATATTTCTGCAATCAAGAAAGGAACACTTGTAATGGGTAAATCAACCCTTTCACTTCCTAGAGTGCCACTCTTGCATGACCTGCTTAATTGCCCAAGAGTGCCATATGGCACTCCAAAACCACTATTATTTCAACCAATAGCAATAATTTTTATTTTATTTCACAATACAAAGCTTACACTACTTACAAATCAATACATATACTTCCTACAGTATGGTACTTACGCTACTTACACAACAATGCATATGCTTCTTACAGTACAGTACTTACACTACTTACAAAACAATACATATAGTTCTTACAGTACAGTACTTACACTACTTACAATACGATACTTCCGCTAATTACAAAACAATACCTACAGAATGATACTTAGACTTAACAATATTTTTAACATACTTAAACCCTTATAACTTGTATACCAAAAGAAAGTTATAGCTATTGTTTCAAAAGAGAGAGGAGGGGCTCCCATTTTTTGTCGTGGAGAAAAAGCTTTTTGTTCCTTCTCGCAAAACGTTCGATTTGATACGTTCTCTTACATTTTTCTAAAAACAGACTAACGGAGAGAGGAGATTTATTAAGCTTAGAACGAAAGATAAAGTATTTACCCTCGAGAATGATGTAGTTAATAAGAACATTGTTGTTGACCACACGGACAATTCCAAAGAAAATATCCTTGATTTCGAAAGGGGCGGAAATAAGCTTTTGCGATTTTAGGATGTTATTTACTTCATTCCAAAAAAGAGACAATTTCACACTGGAAGAAAAAATGTTCTATTGTCTCTAACTCTTCCTTGCAGAAGTAGCATAGTGGTGAATCAGACAAACTTACTCCATAACTAGAGTTTTCTTAAGAAAAATTGGTTGATCGCTGAACATCTTCATTTTTATTTGGTAAAAGGTACTCTGGCATGTTGTTAACTGAGAAGCTGTTTCCATTAATTATTAGTTTTTTACCTCTGATAAATGCCCTTTCGATGTTTAATTCTTTGGCTTTCTTGCACGCTGCATGCAATTTGCTTTGCTCTTTTGCTGATTCTATGGATAGATTCTTATCAATAAACACTGAGGAGAATCGCGGACTGTTCATAAGTTCCTTTCTCTTTTTCTGTTGATACCAAACACGAGGCAGGTCGTCATACAAATATTTCTAGCAAACAGCCATTGAAAGCTAGCGAAGAAGGTGAATTTGCCGGCTTTGAAGCTGAAGTTGGGAGGCAACCTCGTTCCCAGGACCTTTACCCTGGCTTGGGGGCGGGGCGGGAAAAGGCCCTGGGATCGGCTGGTCACATGATCTCAGAACACCCAAATATCTTGGGTGTACTAAATTAACATATGTTAAACGAAACTTTCAAGATGGCGGTCTCTGCGAGTAAACCAAAGTTTTTGTCAGTGCTTCGTCGAGTCGAATTTTCTTTAAATAACGGTAATTTTCCATCTCTGAATTTAAAACCTCTTCAAATGAAGTGTTTCGAATATATGCTGGAAGGTCAGGATGTTATTGGAGTACTACCTACTGGATTTGGCAAGTCAATGCTCTTTCACCTTCTACCTCATTTCATTCCTGTGAAGACCACCAAGAACATAGTTATTGTGGTATGTCCATTAAATTCCATTATTGAAGATCAGCTGAAAGTCTTAAAAGCTCGGAGGATAACCGCTGATGTCTTACAGCTTGCTGTAAACGAGAAGGAACCGACCGAGAAATTGTTCGGAAATGAACAAGAACCAAGCGAGCACGTGGTCCCGGATTCAACGAAGTTTCCTCGAGATGTGGTTAATGGCAACACTTCAATTGTATTCGCCCACCCAGAGGCTCTGTTAAGTAAGGAGGGTCGAGAGCTGATGGGAAGCAAAGTCTTCCAGGACAATGTTGTTGCCTGCATTGTTGATGAAGCTCACTGTGTTGAATTATGGTAAGTAAAATATTCATTCCTTGTTTATTCATGTCATGTTTGTTATAGACTTAGCTTATATCTGGGAAGTCTAAATCTCGGTTACGGCAACGACATGTATTACAATTCGGCAGAAATCTGCTCTATTCTCTAGCTGTTTATATACAACTACATGTATATATACAACTGAACCATAATAGCAAGATACTATACATAAACATGCTTACTTTGCTTGCTCACAACAAAAATGTTGTGAAAATTTATCACTGCAATAGCCCTTATGCATGATGAAATCAGACAAACGAATTTCACCACCAAGCCTCGTTTTTAAAATGCAAATTGCAAATTTTATCGTGGACAAATTTCCTAGGCAGCAAAGATCTAGAGAATTCTTTCGTGAAAACAACAAGAAGGTATCTGAGGTTTGACAAAATTTCTTGCAAATGAGGCTTGATGGTGAATTTTGAGCATGTGAGGTAATCATGCATAAGCCCTATTGTGTTGAACTTTGCAGCTCAGGGTTTCTTTTTCTCTTTCAGGGGTGAAGATTTTAGAAAAGACTTCAAAGACCTGTCAGTGTTGAAGGCATTCTTTCCCAGTGTATCTACCATGGCTCTGACAGCAACAGCACCACCTCATTTATTGAGAGACTTGAAACAAAGTCTGCGATTGAAAAATGACTGCAAAATTGTAGCACGAAACCCTAACCGAGTGAACATATACCTGGACAAGAAAGTGCGTCTGAGTAGTCACCATGGGAATGAAAGTTACGACAGAATCCTCAAACCAATTGCCAACGAACTGGCAATTCAAAGAGAAAACTACCCAATGACAATCATTTATTTAAAACTGAAATACTGTGGATATGCGTATGGCTTATTTGAAAGAATATTGAAAGACAAACAGTATGTTGGAGAAACATTAGAACCCACTGCAAGACTGTTTGCACAGTTTCATGCCCCCCAAACTAGTCGCATGAAGAGAAACATAATAACAGAAATAAAGAAAGAACAATCAAAGGTGAGGGTGCTATTTGCAACATCAGCACTTGGCATGGGGGTTGATGCTCCTTATGTAACCAACATCATTCACATAACTCCACCGAGTAGCCTTGAAGCTTACATGCAAGAAATTGGTCGTGCTGGCCGTACAGGACTTTCATCATGTGCTACCCTTTATTACAATAACTCTGACATTGGAAATAATAAAAAACATGTCGAAGAATCAATGAAATCATATTGCAGATCAGAAGACACCTGTCAAAGGAAACTCCTTCTTGATTACTTTGGATTCTCCAGTGTTCAACAAGAGAACTGTTGCTGCATATGCGATGGCAAGTTAAATACAACTGAAGAGGATCTCCCCCAAGCTATTAGAAGCAAGGTCAGATTTCTAACTAACAATAACCGTGCTATCCTTGAAAGGTTAATCAGGAGTGCAATTTCTGACCATGAGTCGCAAGCAACATCAGAGGAGGGTTCAATGCTATTTGACATTTCTGTGGATAAGAATCTGGTTGCAAAGGTTATGGAGGGAGTGGAATTTATTGCATCAGAAGCAGACTTGTTGAAATCATTTGGCATATGGGATGAAACCTGCTCTTCTGAAATCTTTTCGCTTATATCTGAGCACACTGCTGTGTGTACAACTGAAATGGACTCCGATGATGATTAGAAAATCAACATAAATTGTAAATACTGTCAAATACTGATCGTGATTTATTCTCTTGAAACACACTGTTGATTCAATGATATTTAATTATTTCTGTTGTTACCATAACACTGATCAGTTTGTCTTTGCTTATATCTGAGCACAATACTGTGTACCACTGAAATGAACTCTGATGATGATCAGAACATCATAAATTGTAAATACTGTGAACTAGTAGACTTGAATTACTGTAGAAATATCTTGATTTACTCTCTTAAAACACACTAGTGATATTTCATTACTTTCATGTTGTTGCCATGACACTGATTGGTTTGTCTTGATCTTATCATGCATATTACATATGTAGAACTGAAGTGAACTCTGATGATGATCAGAACATCATCCTAAATTGTAAATACTGTGAACTTCTGTAGAAATATCTTGATTTACTCTCTTAATACACACCATTGATATTTAATTAACTGGCTCGTCGCTTTGCGATGAGTCAGTTCTTATAATACCCTCTTTTTTTTTCTCTGTCGGGTCACCTGCCCCGGGAATCGCTTTTGCTGCGGCCAACACCGTACCTAGTTTACTTCCGGTTTTCAGAAATCAGTGATGTCATCGAAACGACAATTTACAATTGAAATATTCACCATTCTATTAAATTTCGACGGAATTTTTAAACATTAAATCACTGTGATTTTAGGATGTGTTCTATTTCTGGTAAAAGGACAGCGGGTTGAACTTTTCTAACCAAATCAATTGTCAAACAGTCGAGTTTAGATCAAATAAATCATTGAACAAAACACGTCCCGGCAAGTCAACTGCTGAGTAAACAATTCTCAAGCATTACGCCATGGAGTCACGTTGAAATTCGAAACATCTCGAATTTATGTCACGCTATCGTCTTAATTCATTCGAAATCCTATCACCGATTCTCCAAAATGCCTGTGTTTAAACAATCCTGATTCCTTGTAGTAGTTGTTTTCAGTGATTTTAAAGCGATAAAAATATACAAAGTTCTAAACTTATGTTTTTTTCTAACAGTACAGAGTCGATCAGAGAAAAAATATAGACCTGAAATTGTAGCATGCAAAGGGATGGACAATTTTATATTTGTCGGCGGGGAGGGAGAGGGGGGGTAGGGGGCGGTGTTGGGCAATTTTTCTGATAATAATTTTTTTTCCGTCTTGATGTGGTACAAGAATTTTTTTTCGGGATTGTTCCATACCCCTTTTTCTTTGGCTTGCTGTGCATTACTTGCTGTGCATTACTTTTTTGTTTACTTTTGCTGTGCAGGAATTTTTTGTAATTGCCCAACACCCCCCCCCCCCCCCCCCCCCCCCCCCCGCCCTTAACAATAAAATAGTCCGTCCCTAAGGAGTGCTTGAAGCGGGCTGTGGAATGAAAGTGTAAATGTGGACTGGACTGTGCATATTAATAGATTCTAGATTGTATATTGTGGAATGCTAATATAAAACTGTAAAATGATAACCGGGTGGAAACTGAGACCAAACGAGCCAGTTTCGAAGCCCATCGGGCTCCTTGTTATTTCTGTTGTTACCATGACACTGATCAGTATCTGTGCTCAGTATTATATGTAGAACTGAAATGAACTCTGATGATGATCAGAACATCATCATAAATTGTAAATACTGTGAACTTCTGAAGAAATATCTTGATTTACTCTCTTAATACACACTATTGATATTTAAATTATTTCTGTTGTTACCATGACTCTGATCAGTATCTGTGCTCAGTACTATATGTAGAACTGAAATGAACTCTGATGATGATCAGAACATCATAAATAATATTGTAAATACTGTAAACTTTGAATTCTGTCTTTGTCACTTATATCTGTGTAGAACTGAATAGAACTCTGGTGTTCATTAGAACATCAAAATATCTTAAATTGTAAACACTGTGAACATTGATTGACTCTCCTAAAACACACTATTGATTAACTAGGCCTCAGTGACCTTCATTTAAGTGCATTTCTAAGTTGATAATTCTTCCAAGTGTTTGGCTAACCACTGATGAAAGTCAACAATATTTAAATACCTTAGAGGAGTCCTTTTAATGTCAGGGAAGCTGTCATGAAATCTTGCTGACATATGATTGAAAGGATTCAAGCGTAATAAGTCAGACACCATTTCTTTCTCATCTTTAAGTGAGTCACGTGTTGTATGTTGCACAGATGTCTGGTGTATCCCTACAGAAGAGTCAAATTCCTCTCCAATCTGATGGATGCCAGTGGTTGCTTTGCAGACCTTGCTAATAGAGTTCATGGTTTTGTTTGGCCCCTGCCTCTGGACAATGCTTTTACTGCAGCGGTTTGAAATTTCTTGGGCCAGGTCGTCTTCAATATTTCTTCCAGCACCACCCCTCCAATTTACAAAAAATCCCCATTTGAACTGTTCAGCCAGGTGTGGAGTTAACAGGCACTCAATTTGGGCTATACTCACAAACATTTCAATGGCATATTTGCTGTAAGCCCCTATTGACTTGAAAACTGACAGCAAGAGTTTCTGGTTGATGAGGTTTCTGCTGCCATCTCCCTCTGCTGCAGTGTCCTTCATTTGCATGACAAGAATAGCCAAGAAAATAAAACAAAGGGCATAATTCTTGACAAAATCATCATCATTGCAGCAGTCATTGACATCTACTTTCTGTAAAAGGAACTTGTCAATGAACTTGCCAAAAGCATCATCAAAGTACTTCTTCTTGTTTTCCAAGGTCTCGCGTGCAATGTTTTCTGGGAATTTATGCAATGAGGGCCTCTCCTCAAGGTCTGACATCCCAAAAAAGTTCAGGGCAGCAGTTACTATGTAAGCTTTCCCCACACTGAGGAACAACTCTTCACTTCCTTCATAGGAGTCAAGAACTTTGGAAGGGGTAGCATTCCTTCTATTGTATTTCTCCCTGAAGTACTTTAAGGTGCCAACTTGATTGACAGACTCTGCTTTGTGAAGAAATGAGTACGAATACTGCAAAAGGGATGCTTTGGTATGCCACATCACCGGCTTAAAGGGCGAGCAATGTTCAAAGCGATCAGCTGCTGTGTGTGAACCAGACAGCAAATCTTTGGCACCAGCAAATCTCACACGAGTTAGCTGATCACCTGCAAATGCAATCTTCGTGTCCTTCATTGGGTCATCCTGGGTGTCTTGCTGGTGTGCATTTGTCTGTCCAGGTGCTGCAGGTCCTTCAGGAATTGGTGGATTATCTGTGTGTGGCATTTCATTTAGCAGCCCTGCTTGAACATAGATTTCAGCAATCCACTTTTCATAGGTTCTTAAAATATTTACACAGTCATCATACTTTGCTTCATTTGCATTGATGATTGGCAAGCTTACTATGGTGGATTTCTCTGACATTTGTTGGCTGTACTCATGAGAAATGTGGTCAGGGATAACAGCTTTCAAGAACTTAAATTTTGGAAAGAACTCAAGAACAATTCGCCCAACAATGATTTTGGCACATTCTGCATACCTTTTCCATTCAGGTACATTTAGAGAGAAATTATGTCGAGGGAAATCTTTTATGTTCCCTTTGGGGCTGTCATTGGGCAGGTGATTGAAGTTGATTCTGTTTTCAATCAGGTTACTGGCAAACAAGTGCAGATCATCATTCTGGATGTCCTTTCTCATGTGTCCCTTCAAAATTTTCAGATCCCAGTTGTCACCAGTGCCTCGGAACACACTTCCTTCCTTTACTTTCTGCACCACTACATCTGAAAAGTGACCTCCTAAGAGGTTAAGCAGGGTATCCCTTCTCCCAGTGGACAGGCACACACCAAGTTTATTCAGTCGTTCTTGAAGCTAATACAAGGGGAGCAGAAATAAAAGTAACAAATTCGGCATACATGCAATAAAGGTCTCTTATTTTCAATTCATTGCATAGATTGCTTATTATTACTATCAGGACAGGAGTGTTGTGCTGGAAAATACAGCACCATAAAATCCATAATTATGAAACTGAATCCAGGACCTAAGTGCCACATTGTGAAGTTCCAGAAAATGTCCATGCCCACCTCAAGGAAGGTTAATGGAAATTCCAAGGGGGAGGGGGGTTTCAAAAGCAGAATCTTTTGAAAGAAAGTATGAAACTAAAATGGAATTTCTGGAGGGGTGCGGGGGTCTCAATCTAAAAAAAAACCTTCCGTGGGAGGGGTGTGGGTATTTTCTGGAACAGCACATTGTCCATGTCCTCACCAGTGAGGATATTTGACTATCAAGGTTGTTTTTTGCTAACACTTAGTTTGTCTTTATATGAAAAGACAACTGATTAAATGGTGAATCAGAAACAATATTTTTCTCACTCACTGCACTCATTTGTAAAATTGCTGTACCACTCAAAAATAAAATTTATATCTTCACACTGATGTGCAAATATCCTATACATCATGTTTTTCAATGGATTCTTCAAATAGAATGTCAATCACGGCCTTACTGATGACACCAAACTACCAAACAATAACAAAAGTTCTGTCAAGAATTGTTTGAAATGTTTGAATTCAATGTATAAATTAATAACACTGCTGCAGTGGGAGAAAGGGACATAACATTAAAATGTGTTAGATATCATCAGCTTATATTATATTACTGACCTTTTTGGTACATCCACCTTCAATAATGAGAACTGTATTCACACGTTTCACCAGGTTGAGTTCATGCCATCTCTCGTTCATAAGGATCGAGTACAAAAAACTGTACTTTACTTGAAGCTCAAGCTTGGTTTCTGCGATGGAGTTCTCCTTGCCAGACACTGCGTTCATAAGCTCGACAAGAAAAGGGAGGTTCGTCTTCAACTCAAGCCAAACTTTGTTGAAATCAAAGTCTTTCATTTCCATATAAAACGGAACCTTGTGAACGCTTGCACAGCTTTGCACACGATGTTTTCAATTCCTCTCTAATGGTTTTCTTCAACTCTTCGACAACACCTGGACAATGATCTTTCAAGATAGCCGCCAATACCGTTGCATCCTTATGGCTGACAGCTTGTACAATCATTTTCTGCTGCCTTTCAGTCAATAACGACTGACCTTCAAATAATGATGTACAGTCATTGTCTCCGGTTGATTTAGGCCTTAGAACAGTTGCAGCGCCAGCTTGCCGAGTTGGAAATGAAGATTGCTCTACAGAACGTGATAATCGAGTCGACGGCTGATCCACAGAGGTGATTGTGCAATCATGTCCTTTTGATTCAGACATTGCCACCACACTCACACCGGTAGCATCTTGCAGTGTCGAGAAAGACGAATGTCCTGCAGACCTCGAAGTATTTCGCCTCGGCTGATCCGCAGAAGGGGTTGAGCAGCTGTCTTCTGCTGATCTAGGCATTAAAACTGACACAGCTTGTGGAGTTGAGAAGGAAAGCTGCTTTCTTGTTGGCGTGATTGGCTTTGACGGCTCCTCCACGTGCATAGAACTTTCGGATGACATATTCGATGATAAACGCTTCGACGGTTGAAGCGAAGAAGGTGAAAGTTGAACGCATCGCTTTACAGCATATTCTGAGCTTTGATCGGACGGCGTATTCTCTATGGATTGGGCTCTCTGAATAAACTGTTCCATCTTGTTTACGAATGAAACACAACCCCTACATAACACCTTTGACCTCATATCATCCTCCGAAATTTTTATGCCACAGGTTTTATAGACTTTGGCACACAGATCTTTTGTTAAACCAGCTTTGCTAAATATTCGAAGCATATAACGACTCTCATGAGAATCGCCACAGAGTCTGCAAACTGGATTTCGAGGAGAAATCTTCGTCGGAGTGGACATACTTTCCGCCATTTTGATTGCGGCATAATGCATAAATTATCTTTATTGGCTCAGTTTTTGGATTAATTATTTAAAACAATCAACCAATCAATATGAAGAATCCAGCGGCCGATCCCAGGGCCTTTTCCCGCCCCGCCCCCAAGCCAGGGTGAAGGTCCTGGGAACGAGGTTGGTTGGGAGGGCAAGGGATCAAAGAAACGAGCAATTGAACGACAAATCGGATATTTTAATCGAATTGTCAGAAAGTGAAGACAGCAGTGAACGCGAAAGCGAAGAAATTGACGAATTAGTTTGGTGAACTGATGACTCGCCTGTTGAATTTCTACCATTTATACAAAGTACAGGGGGCACTTCATGAATTCCTGAGGATGGAACAGCCCTAAACTTCTTTCTTCTTATGGTTCCCAGATAATTTGTTTGAACTTATCGTCAGAGAAACAAACTGGTAAGCCGAACAGTCGATTTGGAGGACGCTGGACCCAAGCTGGTATCCAACTACTTGTGAAGACATCTTCGGGATAAAAACCTTACCCGAATCAAGGCTCTATTGGTCCAAAACTCCATTCCTTCGCGTCCAATCTGTGCAGAAAGTCATGCCAAGAAATTAATGAAAAAAAATTGGCCAGTATCTTTATGTGAGCAATCGATAAAATGTGGCCTATGACAAGCTGTTAAAAGTGCGGCCATTGTCAGATGTGATTGACAACACATTTTGAGATGAATACAGGCCTTCACAATATGTTTTCATTGACGAAGCCATGGTTAAATTCAGGGGAAGGCTTGGATTTAGACAATATATGCCGATGAAGCCTGTGAAAATGGGAATTAAAGTTTGGGTCTGTGCAAATGCTACAAATGGCTTTGTTTGTGCAATGCAAGTGCACACTGGGAATGAAGGACGCCAACCCGAACATGGCCTTGGTTATCGTGTCGTATCTGATCTTGTTCGTGACCTACATGGAAAGAATTTTCACATTTATTGTGATAATTATTTCACCGCAGTTCATCTCGCTGAAAGTCTGCTGGAAAATAATTTGTATCTCTGTGGGACTACCTGTTCCAACACAACCAACTTTCCGAGCGACAAAAAAGCCAAACAAGGTTGAGGAGAATAGCTTTTTCTCCGAAAAGGAAACGTGGTTGCCACCGTCTGGAAGGATAAAAAACTTGTATCTGTTATCAGCACTCAATGTCAAGTGCAAGGAGCTGACACAGTGCCATGAAAGCAAAAGGATGGAACAATTATTCAAGTGCTGACAGTTCCTGTAGTTCAACTATACAACAAGTATGTGGGGGGAGTTGATCTCAGTGACCAAAAGGGACAGTATTATGAGTGTTCTCGACAAGTTAAGAAGTGGTGGCGAAATCTGCTGTGGTTTGTTGTCGGTGTTTGTGTTGTCCATGTACATATTTCGATGCTGGAAGCAGACAACTTCCCAAATTTGACTCAGCAACAATTTTGCTTCAAACTGATCAAAGCGCTTATTTCCAATTTCTTGTGATGACAACAAAGCACGATCGAGGGAGCAGTTCAAGCACATCACTGGCCTGTGTCCATGACTAAAGGAAGGTGCAAGCACTGCCTAAAGAATGACAAGACAACTTTCTGTCGAATGGGTTGTGAATTGTGCGGACTAAGAATCTGTTTGCCCTGTTTCAAGAACCACCACTTGGCTAACCTATGAGAGCATATGGTGCGAATTTCAAATTTCGGATCAGAACATGCTGCAGTTTTGTTTAATAAAACCAGCACACAAGACAAGACTTGAACATTTTTTCTTGATTTTATTACGACTTAAACATTTCCTGTGTATATATGATATTAGAACATTAATTTAGAAAGAAAAACCTGATCAGAGGCAATGTTGACATTATCAATTTGCGCTTCAACTTATACATTTATTTAAAACCCTTTTGCATGGAATTTACCATGAAAAGAAAGATCTATCTTTGTACAATAAACTTTTTTGTCTATATTGCTAAGCCTGAAATTGCCTGGTTTATTAATAGTTTTCTGATTCACCTCTCAAAAGTCAACATGATACCCAAAACCCCTTGGACAATTAGGGCAGTTTTCTGACAAGCACTGGTTGGAGTGAAAGGGATGGCAAAGCGCTCAGCTGTTACTGACATGTATCGAGATGAATTTGTGGAGGACCCAAAAAACTACTGCACTATGGTTCCCAATGACATTTAACTTCTTACGAGTCTATCAAGAAAATTGACACTCTTACAGTTGTCAAGTATGTTAAGTTTGTTTATGTTATAAACACTATTAGTTAATTCTGTTAAAAATATGTAATTTTTCGATTCCCTTTGGCTCGATTTGTACCAATCAAGTGCATTACCGAAACTGTAAGATCATGTTTCTGCATTTTCTGTTTTTATTGGCACTTCTGAGGTTTATTGGAAGATAATAAAATGATATATCTTGATGCAACACAGTTTTACCCTACTGATCCACCTTTTCTAAAATAACGTGTGCAAACGAATTGCACATTTTTAGGCTAAGAAAACCAGAAACCGGTTTCAATGGCAGATAACAGATTTCCCACTGTGCATAAAAATCCGTTTTCGGATTTTGCGTTCTATTGGAAAATCCAAATTTCAAAATTCGAAAACGGATTTCCCAATAGATACACAGATTTCAAGAAAACTACAGATGTAGCTGACAGACTAGAGTTCCCCTGACGTCTTAATTCAAATCTAAAATTAGCTTAACCCTTTCACTGCGGGTCATTTTTTTACCCCCTGTGTGGGCCAAAAACGACTGTTTTTACAAACATTGTAAAGATAAAACAAAAACAAGAGGCTACCAGTAGCCTATACTCATGCACTTGCGTAAAAAAAAATTTATGGTTTATTTTAAACAGGTCACGCACCCCTCCCCCCTCATCGAATTTTGCGTGACACACATTGCACCATCACTCAAGACATGTTGATTCCCGATCAAACCCACACTAGACTTATCCACACCCTCACCCCCCCCCCCCCCCCCCCCCCCCACCAACGGATGGCAACATTGTTTGACCCCTCCCCCTCCGCCCAGATTTCCTGGCCCGCGAGACCCCCTGGATTTCCAAGCCCAGACCTCTCCTCCTGCCCGGATTTCCAATAAATTTTTGAAAGTCCTAAATGTAAAGGTAATGAAAAAAGTACATGTAATCGGATTCAGGAGATTCTGCTTTTATAATGTCAAAACTGTGGTGATGAGTGCTATAAATTGATGAAACATTTTAAAAATAAATATTGCATGACACATCATGAACCACCCCCACCCCGCCCCCACCGTTTAATTTCAAGACCAAATCGAAATGAAATTTTTTTATAAAGCTAGTTCTTAAATAACTGCTTTGATTTTGCCATGTATTAGTTTTTTCAAGGCTTCACAGTTTCTTCTAAGTGTTGTCGCAAATACACTTCTTTCATATATGTAAATTTCGTGTGAAATGTAATTCGATCGCTCGGTTTTTTCATGATCATAAATCCAAAATATTTGCTCTAAAGCTCAAAACGTTTTAATGAAACTCATATTCTCTTGAATGAAAATGTCTTTCCCTTGAATAAAAGAGTTAAACGCTTATCATAATTCAGTGATTTTCTCAGTGCTTCCGGAAGGCTTGGTGATTTATTTATCCTAATTGCAGCACTAGCGTCTGCGAATTATATTATAAACATCTCAAAATAATATTTAAATTCAGCAACCTACCTTGTTTATTATATCTAGTGTTTTCTAAAATTTCCGACTTTTCCTGTATATATAGAATGCCATTCTTATCCGTAAAGATGATTCGCATGTTTTCGCGAATAAAAAAGTCTTGAAAGCAAAATTAATATTTCAGAAAGCACTATTAATTATATTTACTAGCGTGCCTTTACTGTGAGTATTGGCTTCACGAAGAAAACATTTGAACAAGTTTGATCGCAATTTGCAATGTTTCTTATAAAGTAAATGGACATTTAAAAATGTAATTTTCTTTACCGTAGTTTTCCAGGAATGCCCATTCGGTGATTGAAGGACATCATTAAGTCCGGAATCCATAAGTCTCTAGCACCTCTCAAAGAAACGAGTCGTGTTTCTTGCCCAAATCTCTATTTCACGCTCAAAGGTGAAAATAGACGTTGGTGGACAAGGCGAGCCGGCGGGAAAGTCAGGAATCACTTCGGATCAGAAAAGGGGCAGCGTTGTGAGTTGTGGGCCATTTCCCATCCCGTGCCGTAGTCGAAATGCCCGATATCCGAAGTGCTTCGAGACTTATAATATAATATATAATATTTTCCGTATTTCGTTTGACGGACATTCTGTTTTCGTTTTCGCCATTGATATCTCGACATGCTTTGCGACAGTGGCAGATAGGTCGGCTTTGCGTGGTCGCGCAGGAGATTGAAATACAGCGTTGGGCAGCTCAAAGTCAGTTCCATAACGATAAGGGAGATGGCGCGAATCTAAGTGGCTGACTATTGGTGATAAAAATGAAGCGATTTTGAGGGAATGAACTTCGGGATTTATTTTTCTTGAGCGGGATTCAGCGGTACGGGCCCAAACTTGGCCATCTGAAGTGAAAAATCAACGCAAAATCGAGAAATTCGGGTAAACCTTGGGATTCATTTTTTCAAGCGGGATTCAGCGGGAGACATACTGATTTTATTTTTTTGCATACGTTAATTCTCGAAAACGACGGGAAAAAATCAACAGAAAAAAATCTGAACAATGTTTTGCAACAAATTTGTAATTCACATGCCAAAAATGGACAAATCTAAGCGAGAAAAGTAAAAAACGACCTCAAAAGCAACATAGGCTGGATATGCCCCGAGCCCTTCAATTGCTCAATTAAGTAAAAATGCGTGCAAGAATTGGGCAATGCTCTATTGTTCCATGGCATTTCGCTTTCTCCACATAAGATTGGGTTTTTCTTACTGAGAATACATCAACCTATGGACTCTTTCTTTTGTGCTACAAGATTTCAGCCAATCGTGAAACTCCAAAACAATGGCCAAGAAAGGCTTCTAATTTTACGTTTCCCACAGAATTTTGGTTGCATTAAAACTCAGAATACTTTTCACTAAAAGGAAACCAATTAGTAAACTAGAAATCAATAAATGCACTGCCTGGTTAAGTTATGGTAGATTTTCACATTTTAGCCAATGAGGTGGACGGTTTCAACAATATCACAATTAACACCTTTCTGCATTCCTCACCATAAGGTTGCCTAGTTCTTACAAGGACCATTACTTAAAAATCAGTATTTGTAAACGGCAACAACAACTGAAGTGAAATTTAAAGTCGTGAATTCAAAAGATCTGAACTGCAACATAGAGGTGGCAATATTACCTTAGACAGCAGGGACCGCTTTTTAATTGCTCTCATGTGATATATATTCAGGTTCCATCAAGACTACCACTGCCAATTGATGACATCATTGACTAACTGAATCGTTGTCTTACTTCGATATATGTTCAGTACAATGGCAAACAGCTACACAGAACAGCTATGGGTTCAAAGGTCTCAGTTGTTGTTGCTGAAATTGTCATGCAGAACATCGAGGAAGAAGCCCTTGCTACATACAAACAAACAGTACTACTTTGGTTATGCTACGTGGACGACACCTTTACTCCTGTACACAAAGACAACTCGAGCATGTTAAGGCATGGCTTGGGCTTAAAATATTATAAAAACGAAAAAAAATCATTGTAGCTCACAGAATCGATTAATTGCCACCAAACTTGGCAAGCAAACAAAACTCGTTTGCCTTAACATATTTCTGTTGACAGAACCTCAATTTGTTAACCACGTGACCTGTGACGTCAGGTTTAATTGTTCGATAGAAAACTTAAAATGGGGTGACGAGATGACCCACAACCTATACAAGTAAACGCATTTCTATACGCAGGTCTTCGTACTCTTTAGAGTTCTGGCCGGAATGGTTGATTACGTAAACTTAAAAGTATGATTTTCTGACAAAAATCTCCGATGTTTACAAATTTTGTTAATTAGCTTCGAAATAAAACTTTATTTTAACATTCAGTTCACCATTCCGGCCAGAAAACGTTAGAAGAACTTTAAAAGCCTGAGGTTTGCCGTTTACATTGGTTGTCTTTGATAAATTCGGCACCCCGTTTGCCCTCAAAGTAGCGCATATACAAGAAATAGAAAAACGGGCGCCATTTTGGGACGAACGTTCGTCGGCCAGGAGCCTGGCAACTAAATAGATAGGTAGGTACCACTGAAAAAATAGACTGGCGGCTCTCCTTTCAGCATCTGACCAATAAGAACATCGTATTGAAAGCTAAACAAAGATGGCGGACGAAAGAGGTGATTAGAACTCAAAGACGAATGTTGTTTGTAGTCATATTAGAACTACTTTTGCTAGGGTAAAAGCGTGTAAAAGACTCAAAGCGCTTCAATAAATTCACCAAGCGTATTTTGGAAATGCTGTGTATTAGATATTTGTAATGCAAAGTCAATTTTCTGCGAACATTTATTAGCCACGAAACGCCGGACAATCTTCTAAATGTTATGTCTTCTTCAGTCAGGAAGGTTTCTATAAGGCACGTAACTACATTGGAATGAGCTTCAGTTGAAATTCGAGACGATGCGCATGCGAATTACTTCAGATTTTAGCGGATTGGCGCGCAGTTTCAAAATGACGGAGAGAGTTTGCTGTGGGTTTGCTAGGGTCTTCATTTGGGAGACAAAAGCAACTGCTTTTAAGAGCATTGTCCGAGCTTCTGATGAAACACAGGGCCAGTTTAATAGGCGCATTCTAGATGAAAGATTTCGCCTCTACATTGAGCAGTTTAAAGACTACAAACCACTGTTACTCGACAGAGGTAAATATAAACTTCAGTGATATGGCATTTTCTTCACTTTCATCAATATTTAATGGCAAAATTTTAACATAAGTTACTGTAAAAAATTACATCAACAGTTGCATTTCTGAAGAGCTACAAAATCACTGATGACAAAATATCGCAGTGGAGAAAAGCAGCGGACAAACAGGCCTACCTTGCACAGTTTTCCTCTGCAAAATGGTCCAAAACAACACCACCTAGACGAAATCTGCACAGCATTCAAAACTGCAAGTGCTGCAAAAGTTTCCATGCATCTATCAGTGAAACATTCCCTGAAAGCAAACAAAACAGAAATAAACCTAAGGGCCCTTTTTCTGAAATTAAAAACAGATCAGCAAACCATGTCCCCAAAAAGGCTCAAGCAACCAAAGGAGAACTCAAAGCTGTTGGAGAAATGATCTTTTCAACATATGAAAAGACATGCAAGGAAAATCTGGGCAAGCCATTTAGTGAGGTACTGCTTGCTGTACCACAGCTAAACCTTCAAAAGAAACAAAGCCCAAATGAAAGAAAAAAAACAGCGTTTGGAAAAACAACGCGAATTCAAAACCTACGTTGAAGCTGTGTGGAAAGAAAATGACGTTGACTCTCATTTAGCTCAGAGAGCATCTTTGGCTTCGAGAGAAAAACAAAGAATTTAGCAATCTTTCGAAACAATACAACAAGCCAAAACAAGACTAGAAAAAACCCCACCTGGAATGAAGGAGCGTTCTCACATCCCTAAAGAAGTCATGGGGAACACTGAACAGCTTTTGGAAGATGTGAAGAACTGGCCTCATGAACCTGTCTGCTGGTCTGTAAAGGCAAAAGAGTATCAAATCAGAGGACATACCAGTGATACCACCCCACCTAATGGAGGGCAAATAATAAAAGAATTCTTGAAGTCAAATGGAATAGACACTACCCCCTTCGAGCCAGCCAGTGGAGGTATATAATTATCACTCATACATGAACAAAAATAAATTATTGTACAAATAACAAATACAAATAACAAACAAAATTCACAGTGACACATTTGCAGTGCAGTTCAATTTGCAGTCCAGTTTGATTTCCTCACACAAAAGGAAATAAACAAATATAATGACAATGTTATTATTCTAACCTGTGGACTGTAATTGAACTTTCGGTCATAGAATTGAGGGTAGTCATGATTACTCTTTTAAATCAGCCTGTCACTGGATGTAAGGCTGATTTGAAATTGTTTGGCCTGCCTACTAGATAAATATTATCATTATATGACTACTATTTAAACCTCATCTCCCCCCCCCCCCCCCCCCCCTCACCCACCCCTGCCCTCACAAAAAATAAAATCTGCAAATTTAAGTATAAAACATAATTATAATGTTTTGTTTACCAAGGGAAGTGTCGTGTAAGGAGAGCCTTAAAGAAACAAGTTGGTGGTGCAGTTTCTGTTCCTGTCCCTCGTACCAACCAAGGAATACGAGAAGACATAAAACAAAGAATTGCATCGGGGCAGTTCAATCTTGGCATCCCTGTGCTAGATAACGAATACACTAAGCTAGTTCTCACTTCAGAGGGAAACATTGAAAAGAAAGTCTGTAAAGTTTCTGCCAGAAAGTACCCACTGAAAGAAGTCTGTGCACAAAGTGCAAAAATGCACAAAGATCTACTGAGATTGAGAACCGATCAAGAGTATAACAGCATGACACCAGAGCAGCTGAAGACAAGACTACAGCTTCTCCATGAGTACAGTGACAACATGAGCGATGACCAACTCCGCCAACATCTCAAGAAGTGTGAGAGAACCCGACACTGGCTCATATGGCATGACCATTCAAGTATAGCTAGCTCTGGTTTTATGTTGTTTTTAGTGCGAGAAGTGTTCGATCCTGCTGTTCATCTCACTAACCAGGAACAGAAAGAGAAACAAGGAGGGAAAGGAGTGGATGTACAGTCAGTAATAGAGGCCCCACACCTCTACATGCTAGGTGCTGCTGGAGCTAAAGATTCAGACCAACTTTCGTTCATTCCAACCAGAAGAGAGTGTCTAAAAGAGCTAAACTTTACTGAGGTTCAGGTGCCAGATAAAACTGAAACAGTGGAGATTAAAGAAAAGATGCGATTTATGAATGGTGACAATCCAGCAGTAGAATTTGAAGATGGTACACAGAAGGGTGGGCATTTTGGTTGCTCCGGATGTGGTGGAGACATGAGACGGGCTAGCGAGTATCACTACATGGCTCACCAAAAGTACCAAAACCTTGAAGAAAAGCAGAGCCTAGTGCTGAAAGGAAAATTTGGAAAATCAGATGCTACTGGCCCCTTCAAATCCCTCAAAGTTAAAAATATCAGAGCAGAATTAAAATCCAGAGGAGTTGATGCACATGGCAACAAAAAGGAACTTCAAGAGAGGCTAACTGATTTGCTGAGAGGGACAAGCCGAGTACCTGCTTTGCTGTTTGGATCACAGAAACAGTCACTTGATGAGCTTAATCTACAAGATTATGAAGTCCTTTTCTTCGAACCTCTCCACACATGTCTCAATCACATAGCCAACATTCTCACAGAGTTGCCTCTGCACATGACAGATGTTGATGCCCTGTTGCTGTTTAAAGAAATCACAACCTTGGCCTTGAAGAAAGATAAACTGAGAGCAACTGACTACAGAAGAGCCATCTTAAAGGTGACCATTGCCCTATCCAACAAGAATCTCCTCACAGAAGATGAGAAAGATATCCTTCTCCTTTTCTGTGAGATGATGGGCATTTATTATGAAAACGATGGGAAAAGAAGCCCCAGATCAGTGCTACGCCTTTATAATATCTCATTTAGACATGGTCAAGCCATCCAGAAGCTGCTCACCCCACCAAAGGAATTAACCCTGCGAAAGCTGTGTGGTATTTATTATCATGGTGCTGTTGATCATGCACCACTGCTGTACAGGCTGGTCTGTCTCCGTTCCATCTGTGCTGAGCTCTTCGAGAGGTATTTTGACAGGATTGAGGACATCACCAGAAAGACCTGGAACAAGCACATAGAAGACCTTGTGCCAAATGCCTACCTGCACATTCAAGCTGAAGATGCAATGGCAACAGAGAAAAACAGTTTGACAACCCTTGCAAGCCAAGAAAAAGAAATCTCTTGTCTTGCAAAAGGTCTTCCCAAGCCAACCAACTCAGTTTTCTCAAAGGAACTCATGACAAAAAGATCCAGCCTATGGCAAGCACATCTATCCAAGATCTGTGATTTCCTGAAACCTGGGGTTGAGATTTGGTGGAAGTGGAGGGAAGATGGTTCTATTGAGTTTTTTGATGCACCAGATGAACAAGACAACAAAGCACAAGGTCCTCAACTTCATCCCTTCAGATCAAACAACATAAGCAAGATATGCCACTATTTGGAGAAAACCTGGAAGGAATGTGCTAGTCAGCCTGGCCAGCTTCCACTTTACAAAATGAGGGATGAAGATGGCAAACTAATCTACCATAGGGAGTCTGAAGATCCAGTTCAGGATGAAACTGAACCAGAAAATCTCCCACTTACGCAAGATTCAGCAGCTGCACTGTATCCTGAACAGGAAGAAAACACAAGAAAAGAAAATGGCGATGAAACAACTGAGATCATTTTCGAAGATGAACAGGCGGAGCTTGAAATAGAAGAACATAACCCTATTGCAATGGATTTGCATTCAGATGAGCAGCCTGGTGCTGAATCACCAGGAGATCTAGAAGTGATTATAGCAGATAACTCAAGCATACATCAAACAGTCATTTCTGAAAATGACTGCCAAACGGGGCCACCTAGGAAAGCAAGAAAAATAGAAATGCCACCAAAAAAAGGAAAGGAGGTTCAGTCAAAGACCGCAAAGGCCTTAGAATTAATTTTAGGGAAAACACCAGAGGTCTCTGAGATTGATCGACTGTAGCAAACAGTTGCAAAAAACCCCAAGGCACACTTTTACAGAAAAAAGTATGACTCACTTCTTAGCAACATGCAAACTTGTGTTTTAAGGGAACTAAGATCTGTCAAAAACCAGCTAAAACAGTGGGATGAGAATTTTCTGGCAACTCATGGCAGAATACCAAATGACAGTGACTATATTAGTGATGGCCACTTCAAAGAATTGACTCAAAAGAAAAAAGGAGCCTTGAAGCTCCTTGAGTCATGGAACATTACAGTTCACCTTTTGTAGATACAACTAAATGCTTTGGACATTATTAGAGAGAATTTCACAAAACTCAGTCACATTCACAATATTTATAAATGTCTGCCCCACAATTTTTGTTTGGTTACCAGGTATGTTTTCAAAGTAATTCAAGTTTTCACATTGCCAAGCACTACAAGTGTTATCTTGGGAAGTTTCAGTGTTTTTGGTTAAAGTTATGGCTCATTCCAATTTAAGGCGTTTGTATAGGAAGTCATAACCTATCCTCACTAGACTGGCTTTCACTGATGTTTTAGCCGGAATTCAATTGCCTATAACTTCTCGTCAAATGAGAATATGAGCCCAACACTATACAAAACATGACTCATTTTAACACAATGTTTCTCGTTATTCAATTCTTTCTTTAGTTGCAGACATCTTAAACTTTTCAAAACTGCAAGGCAGCCATTTATGAAATGGTGTATGCCACCGGTAATTTAAAACAGCTTTGCATGAATCAGCTGGAAGAATATTATCACAAATATACATCATGTTGCATAATATTTGTGCACAAATTATGTACAAAATTGTCATAAGAATTATTTGTTGGACTAGTAGCATGTAAAGCCCCGGCTACACGTTCTAACATTGTCATATAACATTTGTTGGTCTAACAACGCTATAACTTGTAGCCGGCATGTCAGATGTTTGTCTAATATTTTTTGTTAGAAGAAGTATTTGATCGAAATCAAAACATTCTTCTAACAAAAAATGTTAGACAAACCTCATCTAACATGCCGGCTACACGTTCTAACATTGTTAGACCAACAAATGTTATATGACAATGTTAGAACGTGTACAGCTGTAGCCCGAGCTTAAGAATCAAGTTTTGTGAAATCTCTCTATTTAATACATGTGTCCTGTGAGTTCCCATAATTATATGTAAATATCAAATGCATTCAAATCACTTGTTTAGAACAAAGAATATTTCTAAAAATGCATTAGTAGATAGCCTTTGAGTCGGAGAGTGCGTTTATTCTGATATGAAAGACAGAAAGGGCAATTTTGGGATGCATTTGCTGAAAAGAAATTGCTCGCGATGATAAAA
Source organism: Dendrophyllia cribrosa (assembly GCA_024195265.1). Classification (NCBI taxonomy): domain Eukaryota; kingdom Metazoa; phylum Cnidaria; class Anthozoa; order Scleractinia; family Dendrophylliidae; genus Dendrophyllia; species Dendrophyllia cribrosa. The sequence goes on along the minus strand of JAJLRJ010000007.1, from coordinate 25,832,848 downwards.
TGCTAAATTCTTCTTTGAAGGCGTATAATATTTCTTGGAGATTCTAAGGAGAATTTAGATCTTGACGTCTTATTTAATTACACTACGAAAAACGTATTATTTTGTGTTTTTTGGCATCTGAAATCGACACTTTTACAGGAAAAGAACTTAATTTAAGCTGTACTTGTATTCTTTTGCAGGAAACATGAAATACCATTATTCATTTTCTGCAATAAAAATTAAAATGCGAAAACGTGTTTGTTGCCGAAGGATATTCATTATTTGAGGACTATTTTAAACGGTGAATTATCTGCTCAGGTTATAAGAGAAGCAATAAACAAGTTCGCTTACCTTCCGTGACAATTTTATGACGTTCATCGGGCTCCTTCACAAGCATCCAGCATTATTAAAAAGTAATCTCGATCGCCATCTAGCAGGCCGCGTCGATTTTGCCAGCGCTGCACACAACGAATCGGAAATCCAGCTTCTCATCTGCCGAGTTTACATGAAATCCTCCACGAAACTGGCCAATACCTTTCTCTTTAAAAGAATGTTTTAGAGGGGCGGCAAATTGCCAAAGCTAACTAAAACGACCGAGGATTAAGAACACAACAAGTCGCCATGTTTGTTTTCCCTATCACATCCCGCTAGGGAGGTTGTAACGGGTCAACCCGCAAGGTTCGCTGCTGGGGGTAAGGGACAAGGATTCGAGCCATGCCTTAACATGCTTGAGAATATTGACACCTTTCACGAACACCTCAACAGACAAAATGCTGACATACAGTTTACTAGAGAGGTTAAAGAAAATGGTAAGTTTCCTTTTCTAGGCTATCAAGTAAGCCGAAATGGCAACAAACTACAGGCAACTATCTACATGAAACCGACTCATACCGACTTTGACAAGATGAGCGCAACTAGTTTGCGACTCACCTGACAGCTTAACCAACGAAACCAAGTGCCTTGACAACATTTTCAGTACGAACTACAACCCAGACAAATGCAAAGTTTACAAAAACAACGAACCTACGACAACTAACGCAAAACCTGTCACCACAGCGACAATACCCTACATCAACAGCACTTCTGAGACTATTGCCCTGATCTTACAACCTTACAACATCCGTGTTGCTCACAAAGCAATTGCTACTTTACTACAACTTCCATGAAAGAACGCATATACTTCTTACTGGAAGTATCGGCTCACGCAGAGTTTTTTTTGTGGTTGTAAGAGGCGTCATAATCTGTAATATTCTGGGGTGCACATCTGTCATTAAACATGACTATTAAAGATATCTGAGCTATGTTGTCATTTGATTTACTGGTAGTTTCCCATTTCACCCCAGAACTACAGTTAATTAAGAGTTTCTTATGTTTATAATGTTATTGTATATATTTATTGTATATTATTTTTGTTATTTGTTATTTTTCTCTCGGAGAAATTAGCTACGAAAAGCTACTCTTAAATTCGGCACAAAATAAAGTTTATGTATGTATGTATGTACCTAAACAAGAGTTTATTTCACCTTGTGAGTGACCTCGTCGATCAAAGAAGATGGTGGCGAGGAAGGGTTTTATTCCCTTCACTCGCATCATCAATCCAGATCTACTTTCTTAGGCAAAAAGTTGGTATGTTTTAAGCAAAAGCGTTTGTGGTGGAACGAGCCCAAATCAATTGTTTAAAAAAAGCGCGGTGGTGTCAATTTTTCCTGAATAATTTGTTTAAGTAGAAATGGGATCCTTGCAGCTTGTGAACGGCGATGTCTACAATGGAAAAGCTTCTTCCAAATTAGAAACTGTTGCTTCATCGTTTGGTTTGCTTACCGTAATATTACGCCAGCATCCTGATAAAAGTTCCCTCCAAGAAGATGGAACGCTCATTCATTTGAAAAAGTTTGTGAACGGTTTCGATTTCAGTTCTATCTCGACCGAAGGCGATGGCGATGCGAATGATCATCACCAGGCAGCTCATCATGTGGCTATGCCTTCTACCCCATGTCCAGCAAGCGATGAGCAGATTTCTGGCGGTATCACTGCAGTTCCAGTTGACCAGTTGAAGACACCGTCTTCTAGCGAGGTTAAAGATCGTGCTTTTGTAAAGAGTTCGCCAAATTTAAAGGGAAAAGCGCTCATGGTTGAGAAGCAAGGAAAGAGCGTTATTAATGAAGTGTGCGAAAGGTACAGAGAATTGCTGTCGACAGTGCTGTCGAATATGTGTGCTTTTGGCGACGAAGATGCCAAAGGATTTGGTTGGGGAGGAAACCTATTCAAAGTATGTGGAAAGTTTACGGGTTCCCGACTGGGTCCTGCTTTACTTTAAATCAAAGGCAAGAATTTCAGGAAACACGTGGCAAGCTGTTCTGAATTTAACGAGGCATGGAAGAACAGGGTTCAAGTGTCTGAAAAGTGTGGAAACACAGGGAGCTCAGGCTCAAAACAGGACACCTTGACTGCAAAAATATTTTATGGTGAGTTTCATTGTAGATAAACAACTGTTAAACTGTTCATGTTTCTTTTATTTTTATTTATTTTTATTTTGTTGAATATTTATTCAGGAGCATCTGATTAGCATATTTAAACAGAGCCCTGACTAAATTAACAATTTAAACAACTAATACTAGATACACCTTTTGCCATTCATTACTGCAAAATATACAATCATTTTAGCCAAACGTATGGACATATGCGCCAATATACGTTCATTCAAGTGAATGTTCAGTCATTTGAACTAAAACAACATTCATTAACGATTTTTACATAATCAAGTGCATTCAATTGCATTTTTCGGACAATCATTAGCGCGATTAGACATTCACGGATGAGAAATAGATTTTCATTTGCGCGTTGATGCATTTCAATAACATCAACGCAAAATCAATTGCACGATTGGTCAATCAATAACGTGGATTTGATATTCATTAACATTTTTATTACAACTAGTGCAAACAATAGCATTTATAGACAATCATTTGAGTGCTCCTCACAAACGTTACCACGTCCGTACAAACATTTGCACGTTCATGACATTCAATTGCCAAAAATCTATTTTCAATCACAAAAAAGCTTTTTCATCGGAATTTTCACATAGTTTTGTTGTACGAATTCTTGACAGGAGGTTATCCAACCATTTTCTCGCCTTAAATTTACTCTCGAGCAAATCAATAGACAGCTCCGAGCGCGTCTCCCTGGCAAACCTGAGGTCCACGATCGGACGGTGGCGAGGATGCTGGACGGGATATTGTACCGAGTGAAGCTTGTCAGACCACTCCCCGCCGAACGAAACAGACCAGACGTACTGCAGAAACGGGTAGATTACGCTACCTGGTTTATGGCGCATGGCGTAGTGTAAACCATTGCATTTTTATAGACAACACGGGAGAGCGAGGCTGGGAAAAAGGGCTTGCAGGCAAGTGTGCGGGCAGCTTTGTCGAAATCTTACCGTCACAATGACGATTTCGCCCATAAATGGGCTCATCTTTCACTCAGCAGTTGTCCTGTCAAGAATTCGTACAACGAAACTATGTGAAAATTCCGATGAAAAAGCTTTTTTTGTGATTGAAAATAGATTTTTGGCAATTGAATGTCATGAACGTGCAAATGTTTGTACGGACGCGTAACGTTTGTAAGGAGTACTCAAATGATTGTCTATAAATGCTATTGTTTGCACTCGTAATAAAAGTGTTAATGAATATCACATCCACGTTATTGATTGACCAATCGTGCAATTGATTTTGCGTTGATGTTATTGAAATGCATCAACGCGCAAATGAAAATCTATTTCACATCCGTGAATGTCTAATCGCGCTAATGATTGTCCGAAAAATGCAATTGAATGCACTTGATTATGTAAAAATCGTTAATGAATGTTGTTTTAGTTCAAATGACTGAACGTATATTGGCGCATATGTTCATAAGTTTGGCTAAAATGATTGTATATTTTGCGGTAATGAATGGCAAAAGGTGTAATACAGTACTTTCAAATTTACGGAACTGAAATAGAAATGAATAAATATGAAATATACACAAAGCTAAGGTATTAACATAGAGCGCTTAAGATGGAGTTTCGCCAAGATCTTAAATTCCTCGAGGTCAATTGCATTTCGTATTTTAGGGGGCAAGGCATTGAATGCCTTGACTGTTTTATGTCTTCTAAACAGCATTTTAGTGAGTTTTGGTTTTCTGAATAAGAAACAAAATGAAGTATACAAACACTTAAATGGCTGTTATTTACAATTTTGATATTCTTTATTGAACTCATGATAAAATCTCACAAAAATCCTTATATTTTTACTGTCAAGGTGTTCTGATGTGAGCCTGGGCACCCTGTGTTGATTAGGGTTGTCCTGAACTGAAGTTCACGGCATCGCACACTGATTGATGGGTTTCAGTGCATTTTGCCATTTTCTGGGGTCCTATTTGTTGCCGTAATTATGAATCATGGCAGTGTAAAACATAAACATTAAAGCTGGGGCTTGAACTTCAGAGTTTGCATGTTATTGAAAGGCGCAGTACTGCACTGACTTAAGGAGCTAATTGTCACCAGATTGTACATGTAGTATTGCATTAAAAAGACAAAAGACATATTTGTATGAAAGGAAACTTAAAAAAAGATGGTCTAGTTTTCTTAACAATATCTTATTAGTACACCAGAACTAATTTATGTGTGTTTTCAAGTAGCAGCAGATCACTAGAAACAAAATAGATTGCATGGCAATTGTGTAATAACAAAGCTCAACTTGTCAAGTTTTTTCTGTGTCTTGGAAAAATGGCTATGGTTCCATTTGTAATCTTTCTTTAAGAATTCACTTTGCACATGATTGCATGAATTCAAGGTGCTAAATCTCCGTAATTTACGAGAGAACTTTGACCAACAAACAGCAAAATTCTTTTGCCATTAACCTCTTTAAATAAATTATTAGCATTTTTTATCAATTTATTGAACTTTTTCTTTTTTTTTCTTTAGAAATCCTCTGACATCCCTGTTCTTCTTAATTTAAACCAAATAAAAGCAACCAAAAAATGATCTTTGGTGTGTGTAACGACTATATTGGTGTGAAGAGAGTGGCTCATCCTTTAAAAGGATTAAGAGTAGACATAGTCGCAGTTGTGGAGCAGATCATCAGAGAACAAAGGCTTCACAAGATGTCCTCACCACTTGTTCAATTGATGGTCAAAATAGACGGGAGACCATTTTGGGGTAATGACTTTTCAAACCTTGATACGTTTATACATTTCAGTTATATAGTCTGCATTAATAACCATTTGGAAGTTTGTTTTATCAGTCTAAGAAACAATTTATGCTATCAATCAAATCAACTGCAAAAAAATTCTAAACTTTGAATTAAAACAAACATTTCTACCTCTATATTAAATTAAATTACTGAATAACAGCAATCTGCACCTTTTTATTATTATTAAATTCATTAGGTACTGGTAACTGACATTGTACACATTCAGAGTAGTACATGATTATAACATTAAGTCGTAACAACTGTCCCATATTTAATTTGTCTTTAACAGGTAGAGATCAAGTATTCATTGGAATTGTTACACGTGTTTGTCCAGTGAACTCTAAACAGAATGCAAAGTCTGTTTATCCTTTGGCTATAGCAAACTGTAAAGAGAACAGGTACATGTGTGATAAACTCATATTTATACAACTTCTATTGTTCTCCCTACAATTCAGCTTGGGTTAAAAAAAAATTAAGACTTTTCCTTCCTTTATGCCTAATATTGATATGCATAAATAGATCAGATGAGCAATTATACTCAATTGTGTTTCACTAGTGTAGTGCATGACCATGCATGTGCATAACATTTTGAATTGATCTCATGTTTGATTAACAGGGACTAATGCAATTATACAGGACATGCAAAGGGCAAATACAATAATTAACCATGTTTAAAAATTCTTGGGACCAGAATTTTGTCCCATGAGTGACTTGAGTTTTAGACAAAAAATGGTAGTGTACAGACAGTTTTCTTAATTTTCTTTGGACAAGCTTTACTGCATCCTATTCATGAGCGTAATTATTACGCTTGCCCACAGAAACCAGAGTTGAGTACTGGCATAGCTGTGTGCATGTTACTTGAAGTGCCCCCTAAAATTGCATCACTGTTGCATAACTTTTGGAATTCATATTTAAGTCGCTTTTAACTATTTCTATTTGTCTGAAGGTCAACTGGTGTTAGAGATGACTCGTTTCTTTTGGACAAGGAACTGACCAGTGTTTAGTTATGTGCCTTGCACATGGAGATGCGCAACACTGAACAGCTTTTGGCTTCTGTTGGTTTCCTTGCATACAAGATTAATTCTTTAAAGGAGGCCAATAATACCCTTAAATGTTATGGCCCTGAGTCGTTCCATGGAGATAGAATAACGGTGACGACAAAATCGTCAGTCTGCTGTTTCCAGGAATAATGTGCATATCAGTTCAATGTCAGGTCAGTCAGCAATTTAGATTGTTGAAATTACTGTTACTGTTCTGTAACAGTAACAATCAGTTTTAGGGGGATTCTTTGGATTTGACTTCAGCACTTAACCTGCCTGGGAAAAAATGGCAAGATGGTTTGTAGTGTGACATGGCACCTTTAAGGAAGAGCTCACATTGATGCATTTCATAATATCATTTGGTTTCGTTTGTTGCTAACCTTGATTGTTAATAAATTATAAGAAAGATGTTATATTCAGCATATCCATTCTAGACTTGCATACACCAGTTGGATGTTCTATAACCACTAAGTTACTGAGAGACTTGTGGCAAGCTACTCTTGAGCTAGGCCATTTACAAGCCAGACTAAGGTTTATGTGACAAGCAGCCTGCATACAGCTAAATGTACGTTCAGCAATGTCAAAAGCATCATGTGCGGTGACAAAAAAATATATTTTAATAGTAAGCCAGAGTCCCCTCAGGTACTGAGAATTTTTCTTTGCCCCACAGTACAATTGGTAAACATCAATCTTACTACATTATTCCATGACCAATTAAGCTTAAATTTACCATCTTTCTGTCTTTATCACCATATTAAAAGTTGCCAGGTTTCATTAATATTTTGATTCTGGTAATACAGTTGTATGTTCTGTGTGATATTACTGACTGCTGGCCAACTTGATTACATTATTTTATAGGTCCAACTGAGCTTGAAATACTCAAAGACATTGAAGAGGTTGTTGAGCAAGAACTTCCCCTTGGTAAAGCTGAAGAAGAGCTACACTCATTTGAATACTGCAAAGAACTTGGTTTTAAACAGAGTAGCCTTCTGTCAGTCACGTGTTGATGTGAGTGCATATTATGTTGTAATCATTAAGTCACAGTACTAATACTTTCCAGAGCCGTTTAGAATATTTAGTTATGCGTTGTTTGTTTGCTAGCTCTTGGCATAACAATGGAGTTTTTTGGCTCACTTTGAAAGAGTCGCAAGATCAGTAGTAGATTAGTTCATTTCTCAGTCCGTGATTTAATGTGAGCGCAAGTCTGCAGTTAGCATAACTCGCGAGATAGTTTTTCTTCATCACAGCTAAAAGAGTCTAAGATCCAAGTCTCATGCGAAAGTCACGGTCTATACTGGAATAGTGGCATCTTGCAATTGTTTTTAGCTCCTCAGAGTTTATTCTGCGTTTAAGGTATTCCTGGAGGCTAATTTAGCCAAATTTGTACAATTTTTAAGAGGTTTATTTTCAAAGATAAGTTTAGGTTAACAGAGTCATTTCACTATTACTTATTGTTAACTTCTTATAGTTCGAGAAGAAAAAAAGTTTGGGGGAGAACTATTATGGAATGAGTGGAATTCAAGAAGATAAGTGGTGTGGTCATCCCCCCCCCCCCCGAAATTGTTTAATTGCTCAATTCTGGACAGGGATTCATTATTTCACTTTGAAATTTGGGACACAATTAGTATATCCAAAAATGCGACTTTACAATGCAGTGCGCTTTGTTCTTTTGCATTTCCATTCTTTTATGGCCAAAATTATAAATTTTTAACAAAGTGAAATGTGAGATTCTTTTGTTCGAGAACTATTCCAACGTAGAGTGCGCACTGCGGCAAAAGGTTTCCTTTCTCCATGTAGTTTTGCCCTGCCAAGTTTCAAACCTAGGCGATATATCGTTCAGAAGTAAGGTTAACGAATGTACGGTCCTATCACGACTTGCCTTCTTTTTCTGACTGTTTTTCGGCCATAAACTTGAGAAAAATCCACACCATTTTGACGGCGGCCATGTTTTTGTATCCACAGTAACTTTTTACAGTGGTAAAGCACAAAATTCCTCATGAACCGCAAACACCATTTGTCCAGCATCGTATCTCTATTTTGCAGCGAAATTCTTCCTTCGAAACGAAGCATCTATTGCTTCTATTTCAGCAACGGGACGTTTTCCAATCGTTAAATTTTGCAAGGATGCTACTTTAACAATTATCTTTAAAATGTGAAAAAATGGGAGCATTACAAAAAGGTCAATTTAGCCTCCAGGAATACCTTAAGTTGATGTTTCTCGGAGCTAGACAGTACCTCCATTGTCAGACTATGGCGTCATTGCATCCTGTTTGAAATATTTCAATCTCCAGCATGTTAGCTGATTATTTTTTTTTTGTGCAAGTGGTTACTTTTAGATATTCTTTATTCGACGACATCTGTCAAATTTTGCACAGCACATTCTCCACAAATACACTTTACAAAATCAAAACGGGAATAAATTTCAAAACCGATGAGAAAAGCAGAAAATTATTGATTGAAGTTCTTTCGAAAAATAATAAACACGTTCTCACCATTCATCACTTCAAAGTCTGTTCCGCAAAACCATCCTAGTCTCCTTTCTTATCTTCTTCGTCGTCACTCGAGTGTATGAGTGGCTAGTCAGTGATATGGTTGAACATGTCCAAGCACATCCATTTCCTCGGAATTATCACTGAGCGATTCTTGTTCGCTTAAATTACTCTCAAGGAAGATGACATAGTATCCTCACTGTCAGACATAGATTGTGAGAAGTTATCTTACTTCAAGAAATAACAGCAAACAGCGTGTCTATCGAGTAGAATTTTCACAGTGGTAACATAAATTCGAGTGTAAACAAATGAGTGGAACCAACAGGATGGCATGCTACCCTCGTTTTACCAGAGGTATGTGGATGACACCCTTACTATCACGCCGGATAGAGGAAGCACTGACCGCTTTCTACACAACCCCAACCACTGCCATTCTTACATGAAATTTACTGTGGAGATCAAACATGATGGGTCGCTCCCCTTTCTGGGAGCCCCTAACATCGAGACCAAAGTTTATATCAAGCCCACTAACACAGGCCTCCTACTGCACTACCAAGGCGATGTAAATAATTGGTACAATGAAGCCTAATTACCATGCTAGACCGGGCATACTGTTATCTTCTGACTGGTCACATTTCCATGAAGAATGTGACCGTCTAAGAAAAGTGTTTTGTAAGTTAAATACCCACGGCGCTTGATCAACATGGCCATCGAAAAGCTCATTGACATTAAGGTATCTGACCAACAGCCACATCCATCGTCACAAGACAAAACAAACATTGTTAGAGTCATCCTACCGTTTAAAGATCAGAGTTCAGCCAACGTTGTCAACAGCAACTTAGTAATCTTTGTTTAAAAGTAACAACCGCCATCCAAACTATATTTGTAAGTTGGAAGCTCAATGAAGATCTCAAGGTAAAAGAAGCTAAGCCCTCTATTATCAACAACCAATGCGTAGTTTATAAGTTTAAATGTAACCTGTGTGATGCAGGATATGTGGGCTATATGCCTGGGCACCTACATGAGGGCATGGACGGGAAAAAAAGAAAGTTGTCCTCCATTTACAAACACTACCAGAAAGAACACAATGGAAGAACAGTTTCATGTGCTTGCTAAATGTACCAGGAAATTAATTTTGATTGCCTCATTAAAGAGATGCTACTCATATACAAACTTAAACCAAAACTGAACATGCAAACTGACTCAATTCGCACTAAAGTGTTTGTTTAGCCATCTATGTACATTTTAGCTCTAGCCTACTTAAATATTCGCTCTGTAAATTTTCATTACTCTTGATAATGGCGCCATGACGACACCAAAACGTCAAGTACTAAATCTCTCTTTTTTAATTGTGGTAATGGTAGTAAAAATGAGCCAGTGTTTGCCAGTGTGAAAATGTCTTGGCTTTTCAAAGCGTTGATAGCAGTGAATGTCTGTTGTAATGAGAAATAATGTTTTATTCATTCAAACAATCCATCCATTGCTTTCACAGAATCAGTCCTGTAACACAGCTTAAAACTTTGACTCTCTGTTTGTGGCAGAGAAAAATGTCAATGGTACACAATCCACCCTCATATATGAACACACTATTAATGATGAAGTGATGTGCTTGACTCGTCGTTGTGATGGAACTTTGTCTCTTATTAGTATCTTGTCCAATTTGAAGGACAGGAACTGTTATTTTGAACCCCAGTACCAGTTCGGCAAACTACAGCACCCAAGGCGAGACAAGGCAAGAGGATGGTACCTGAAAAATAAAATTCAAATTCATTCAACAGATGGTGGGAAAGGTCACATTAAAGTGCCCCTGTAATCAAATTTTTGATTTTCATTTTTTTTACATTTTCGTGTACTATTAGACTTTCTTACTCATCCTACCAAATTTCAATCCATTACGAACATCAGAAGTCATTTTATTTTATCTCATCAAGATGACGAAAACAGCAAAGCATTTTATACTTTTTAAAATCCCGGATATGAATACTTTATTAATAGATGCACATTTGGATTTTAATATAATAAAAGCTAAGTTATTTTATTAAGTCATAATTAATATTTCGAGCTCCGGCTTTGGTAGTGATCTATTGCAGAATTGTGACTATACCATATATCTTTAGCTGAGGGGCAGGTGGTGTATGGCCTACGACCGTGGTGCATTATTTTCATACATGTTCAAGATGGCAGTTTGAAATGGTAAGTAAAGACCGAATTTAGTGTCTATTTGTTAATGACAGGAGCCATAATCTTCTGCATTTTAAAGATCAATGTTTTCTTAACCTTCTCGCGTATCCTGTTATCTCTACATTTCGTTTAAGATTTCATTTTCTGGCTAAGAAAAAATAGGACCTATTTGGGTGAATTCAATGGCTCTGAAGTGCACTCTACTCTTGAAGATTTCCTTACTTTTGTCTGACTTCCATATGTAGATATTTTTAAAGAGTGTTTTTCTTATTTTATCGGATCGCACCCCAGTGCACACCTCTATTTTATATATAAAACAGCACTGGAAGTTGTCAGTTTTTTATAGTTTCATGGAGTTGTTTGGACCTTTTGTTTGTTCATGACATACAATCTCAGACAGAACTGTTGTGAGCATTTCTTAGCATTTCCTAGCATTTAAACACAAATCAATGTTGTACATACTCAAAAAGTGTCCCTGGTCTCTGAGCAACCCTTCTAAAGCAACACTGAATGGAAGGGGGAGAGGAGGGCTTCAATAAATGTGATTTTTGACAGGACATTAGACTAACGGTTGTCTTGCACACGGAAACACTACTGTCTCAACGAGTTCTTTCCGAGATTGTAAGCTGCCATCCGCGGTAGCGGAAAACATGACAATGATTTCCATGACTTGGAATGTTTAATCTTTATCTCAGATTATCTCAGTTGAGTAAAAGAACTATTAAAAGTACCGGGGATATCCCTGGAAAGACTTTTCAGAAAAAAAGCCTTAGAGATGGTATTGCACGTGAAGAAACAAGTTAGAAGAAACCAACACGAAGGAGTCTGTTTCAAAACAAAAGTCCAACCAGTAGCGAGCCACGCCAACCTGAGGGATGGAATGATAAGGAACTTCTTCACTTGTCGAATATAGCACTCCTTTGGAGTGGTGCAATTGAAGAAGCGAATTGATACAGAATTGAAATTCTATTACTGGACAGGGGCTAATGAACGTTACAGAGAATTTGAGCTGCCATCCTGGGAAAGGTATTACTGAGAGACTTGATACAGACCCAGGTGTATTTGTTGCAAACCATGCATCCTTGCCACAACGAGCTTGAGGACTGTTGACTGTCAGAGCACAATTTCATAGAGCCCCAGTAGAATTACCTCCACCCATGATGCAAGGGGATTAATTGCAATGACTGTTATAATATGGAATTTCTGGCGTTTGAGTGCCTACGAATAAGCCAGAAATTGAATATTTCTGCGGTACGAGAACAACAGGGTTAGGGCCTGGGCCCTTTAGTAAAGGTGCATGACGGGTAAAGAGGTGTGAGTATTTAAGCTTGGGATTGCATGTCAGCAATCATTCTAGGCCGGCACCACGCACGTATTGCTTAGTTTATTTCGATTCATGGTGATGGAGAATTCCGAGGTCGTAAAAGTTGTTGATGCCGCCATAGCAAAGAACAACGACAGTCTACTCGATTCCATGAAGAAGATCCTTAAGGACTCCTTATCCGATATAAAGAGGTCTAATTCCGACACAGCCGATTTGCATCTTCGCGAGATTAAGAAATTGAAGTTCAAGGAGCCCCATTGCTTCAAGAAGAAAGCCAATGAAGATCAATACAAGTTCAATTCAAAGCTTTCAGATGCACTGGGCGAAGCAAAGGTTTCGTGCTCCGCTAACAACTTGGAAAAAGTCAAAGAATCCCTTGACAAAGGTGAGAATTTGCTAGCCGAACGACAAAAACATATTCTGCTAGCTGACAAATCCGATTACGGTTGGACGGTGGTTGAAGAATACAAGAAGAACGATCTTGCCGATGATTCAGACGATGAGAAGAAAATAATCAGGGCAGAGGCGAGAGCGAGAACCAAGCAGAACTCACTTAAAGCCAAGTCCAAAATGGCTGCTTCAAGGCAGGAGCTTCCCAATAGGCAGCATGTCACGTTCGCTTCCAGCACAGATGCCAGTTCAGAGTTCCCCAGGCCAATTCCAACCATTGATGCTCAATTCAGAAACCAAACTAAGCCGGGATGTTGTTTCGCTTGTAACAAGCCAGGCCACTGGAGGGCCCAATGTCCGCTGTTGCTTGCCAAGCCGCATGCAGGTCAATGACTAGCTGACCGCGAGGATGGACAAGATCAAGGTGTAGTTGTTTCCAATGTTTTTCCTAGTTCTGTAGATGCTGTAGGCAATGTTGTTGAGGACGATATTTTTTATTCAGATTATTCATCGTCGTTTGTTGCTGTTAAGTCCTTGACACTTTGTGAATTTGATTCAGGTCAATCCAAAATTTGTTCAGTTCGTGGGAATTTAGCTAAGTGTTATCAGGAATGGGAGAAGATTGCGGCTTCAGGTTTTATTTTGGGCGTCATATGTGATGGGTATAAAATTCCTTTCATCGATTTTCCACCTCCCAAAGTTTGTCCAAACAATGGTTCAGCGCTGGGGGAAAAAGAATTTGTGTCCGAGGCTATTTCTGATCTTCTTAGGAACAAATGTGTGGAGGTGCTCGATCACCCACCTGCTATAATTAATCCACTACCAGTTTGTATTCAGTCTTCAGGCAAAAAGGAGGTTAATTTTAGATCTGAGACACGTGAATTTGTATGTTTTCAAACAGAAGTTTAAGTGTGAAGATCTTAAAGTAGTCCTTAAGGTTATGTCTAAAGGTTTCTTTTTGTTTAAGTTCGATCTTAAGTCTGGTTATCACCATGTAGAAATTTTTCCAGATCATAGAAAATTTTTGGCATTTGCCAGGGAGTTTGGCGATGGGGTAGTGAAATATTTTCAATTTGCAGTATTGCCTTTTGGTTTGTCGTCCGCTCCCTATTTATTTACCAAATTGCTACATCCTGTTATTACCTCATGGAGGTGCAAGGGCTTACCTATGGTAATTTTTCTTGACGATGGTCTAGGGGGTGGCGCTAACAAACTGGAAGCTAAGATTAATAGTTTGACAGTTCACGCCGATTTGCTTAAGTTTGGTTTTGTCATTAATGAGCAGAAGTCCGTATGGGAGCCAGTTCAGATAATTACCTGGCTGGGCACTGTTTTAGACACTAATCAAGGCTTTATTTCTGTTACTGATCAGAGAATTTCTAAGTTAAAGGCTAATATTGATTCTGTCCTCAAAGGAGATTCTATGGTTGTAAATGTGAGATATTTGGCAACTCTGGTAGGCCAGATTATATCATTAACACCTTGTGTAGGTGGCGTGACAAGAATTATGACTAGATCATTGTACGCGGTTGTTAATACGAAAGTGTCGTGGAATTCTACTGTAGAGTTAACACAAGAGGCTTGTAACGAGTTAGTGTTTTGGAGTCAAAATGTCGACTCTCTTAATTGTCGTTGTCCTTGGCTGCCCTTGTCTCGGCCAGCTAAATTAGTTTATTCTGATGCGTCTGATCATGCTTGTGGATCCTTCATTCAGAGTGAAAGCAAAATTTTTCAACAAAATTGGTCTCCTATTGAGAGAAAGAACAGCTCCACATGGAGAGAGCTGAAAGCTGTAGAGTTGGCGTTGAGCAGTTTTGCTCCTAGTCTGTTAGGAAAACAGGTCGCGTGGTTTACCGATAATACGAATGTTGTTAGTATTGTTCATTCCGGGAGTAAGGTTACTAAGCTTCAAGATTTAGCTCTTCGTATTTTTCACGTTTGTGTTAGTTTTGGAATTTCGCTCGAGATGAAGTGGATCCCTAGGGATTTAAATTCTTATGCTGACCATTTAAGTAGGATTATTGATTTTGATGATTATACAATTAATGATGACGTTTTCCAAATTTTGGATTTACGTTGGGGTCCGCATACCATTGACAGATTTCCGTGTAGCTATAATGCTAAACTTTCCCGTTTTAATTATAGATTTCACCAGCCGGGTGCTGAGGCTGTCAATGCTTTTTTGCAAGATTGGGAGTTTGAAAACAATTGGTTACTCCCTCCAGTCTCGCAGATTTCGAGAGTTGTTGATCATTTGAGAGTTTTTAAAGCGGAAGGAACGCTTGTTATTCCTAGGTGGAAGTCTTCGTATGTTTGGGTGCTGCTGTGTAATGATGGCAGACATTGGAACCCCTTTGTTCATGATTGGGTTGTCCTGCCTAAATTTAAGCATCTCTTTGTTAGAGGCAAAGCTAAGAACGACATGTTTGGTGCCAGAGAGTTGTCTTTCGCAGTTGTTGCACTGCGTGTTAGTTTTAAATTGCCGAAGAGGAGTTGTCTTTCAGGATTTTGCAATGATGATAGTGGTAGTTGCTCTTTATGTCGCATCGGTTAGGGTTTTTGTTACCCAGTTAGTTGGAGTCTATTGTTACTCCATTGTCCGATTTCATGATATTGTGATTTGTACGATTTGTTAACATTCCTTCAGAGAGCAGACAACCTTTAATATTTTCTAAATTGATAGTTACCTTGGTATTCACAATAAAGTTGTTTTGTTGCTCCTGATTTCTCCTTTGTTTTATTTTGTCTTTTTTGTATAGAGGTTTTCCAGGAGGGACTCTGGAAAGAATCTTTGTTTGAGGATCCAGATTTACAGTCCCTCAGCTACAGACTCCGGACAACCATTTTGTCAGCAAGGGCCCCTGGGACGGTTAGCATGTACGACAGAGCCAGGAAATGGAGGGATTTCGCCTTGAGCAAGCAGGAGCTGTCGTATTTCCCTGCAAATTCTATGCATGTGGCTGTTTACTTACAGCATGTTTTAGAGTCCACCAGGTCAAGTGCCTCTGTGGACGCCGCTTTTTATAGCATTAAGTGGGCTCACGAGTCAGCGGGTCTTGTGTCCCCCACGGATAACCCTTTAGTTAGCAGGGTGCGGGATGCAGCTAAGAGAATTTTAGGTACCAAAAGAGGTAATAGAAAAGAACCAATGGCTATTGAAATTCTCAAGGATGTTATCGAGGGCTCTGATTTGACCAATACCCTTCAACTTAGGAATGTTTGTCTTTATGTGCTTTCTTATGCGGGGTTTTTTAGGTCGGGGGAGGTCACAGGAATAAGAAGAAGTCATATTAAGTTCCACGATGACCACATGACAATTAAGGTTGAAAAGAGTAAAACCAATCAGCTTAGGCAAGGGGACGAGGTTGTAATTGCCCGATCAGGGGGAAGCGCTTGTCCAGTTTTCATTCTTCAAGAGTATTTGAGTAGGTTGAATATAGATCCTCATTCGGATGAGCTAATTTTCAGACAGTTGGTCAAAACCAAGTCATCTTATAAGATGGTCAACAAAGACAGCCCAATTAGTTATTCCACTTTTAGAGATAATTTGTCCAGGAGTTTACGTAATGTGGTCCCTGACCCTTCCGTTTATGGGACCCACTCGTTTAGGTCAGGCAGGGCTTCCAAGGCAGCGAACAGTGGAGTAGGCGATCGTGTTTTTCAGAGGCATGGGCGTTGGAAGTCTGTTTCAGCCAAGAATGGCTATGTTAAGGATGATATTGCATCTAGGATTTCAGTCTCCAAATCTTTAGGCTTTTAGCTTTTCGTCAAGTGCCTACTTCTTCAAGCCCTTTCTTTGGCTTCTATATGCTCTTACGTAATTTGTTGTACGCTGGTGCTCGTCTCAAACTTGCAAAATAAACCTAATGGTTCCATATTGGAGTTGTCTGTTCTCTGTTGTGTAGTGAAGCTGGAATGGAATTTCTGGCGTTTGAGTGCCTACAAATAAGCCGGAAATTGAATATTTCTGCGGCACGAGAACAACAGGGTTAGGGCCTGGGCCCTTTAGTAAAGGTGCATGACGGGTAAAGAGGTGTGAGTATTTAAGCTTGGGATTGCACGTGAGCAATCATTCTAGACCGGCACCACTCACGTATTGCTAAGTTTATTTATTTATTTTTATATGAATATCTACGTAATTTGCCTAGTAGGAAGGCTACATGAGCTTGGGCGTGGTTCCTACCCAGATTTCCTGTCATTTTTTCCCCATGGGTTTTTTTGCGGCAGGTTTTTTCTGGCCACCGTTCTAACTACTGGGTTTGTTAGTAGTTGCTCAGCTCTCGGTATTATTTTCAAGTGCTGTGATAGCGTTTACATGGAGAATGTGATGATGTTGTTTTACATGTGGATTGGTTACATGCTCTTACGTAATTTGTTGTACGCTGGTGCTCGGCCGAAACTTGCAAAATAAACCTAATGGTTCCATATTGGAGTTGTCTGTTCTCTGTTGTGTAGTGAAGCTGAAATTATAACATTTCTTGACCATGTTGTTTTACACATACATGATAAGTTTGTTGAGCATTGTTTTTTACTATTACATTGTTGGGACATGCTCTCCTCTGAGCAGAACAATGATGGAATTTTTCATTCGACTGGAGTATAGAATGGTGTCTAATGAGGAAAAATGTATTAAGCATATCATGACATTCCATATGTAGCAAGAGGTGCACATTGTTTTGCAAATAATATTGAACGTTTTATTTGTTAATCATATTTTAAAAAATTTAAGTAGAGGAAAATTGACAAAATTCTTCTATTCTACTAACTTGTATTTTCAATTTTATCTTTAATAGTTGATTATAATTTTGTAGCTAATATAAACGTATTGATATCTTCACTCTTTACAGTCAAGATAAAAATTATTTTTCTCAGTCGGAGAAATCCTGGTATTTCACTGGTTTATATAATAAAACTTTTAGCCATTAAATTTTTATCCAAACTAAGAACAGAATTTCAAATGCTACAAAAAAGTAATAAGTTGAAAATTATAATAATAATTATTATACTTTGCATCATAGAGGTTATTGATGTCGTCTTAATCATCACTACATAATTGAACAGGAGTTCCATTATCAAAGTATGGCACTTTGCTGATGGATGATGGTTGCAAGGGTTGTACCATCTACTCATCATAACAATACAATTTTACCATTTTTCTCAAATTTTTAGTTATTATTATTATTCAATTACTAGATCTTAGATTAATATTAGATTTGCATATAGTTTTTAAGAGCAAATCCGTGCAAAAATCAAACATTACACGGCAAAGTTAAAAAACTAAAATTCGCTCTTTTTTTGCATACAGGTAGCCTTTAGTAAGTATACAATTACTTACTTACTTACTTTGGCCCTTTGCTCCTCCCGGAGCATAGGCCACCAACAATAACTCGCCAGTCTCCTCTGTCCTGTGCTATCCCTTCAAGTTGTTTTCATGTGTGTACACAATTGCTGTGTAGTTTTCTTCTTGAAAAACTTATTTGTTTCTGGGAAAACGAAAACATTAGTTTTCAGCCCGGGGTTCGATTTGGCGACACCAAACAGGCTTAAAATAAGTCATGATTCACTCGACTCGCGTATCAAAACTACTGCGCTAGAAAAAGCTGCCATAGCTCCAATTTGTTGTACAACTTGTCACAGTCTAAATACCATGACAAAACAAAGAAGGGAAAAAAATGGAACACCCCAAGATCCTCATGCTGTGTGCTGTAGCTAGAGATTTTTCAACATTTGAGCCAGTATTATTGTTTATGATTTTTGCTGTATTCCTGCTAGTGCAAATCGCCCTAATTTACACCACCCCCCATAACTTTTTTCGCTCCTTGGGCCACAACCTTCCACATCTTCCACATGCCTCTTGCGCTCAAGGAAAGGAAATGACTGTTTTGCAGGCTATCCAAATCCAGATATAAAATATCGTCAATTTGATTGTTGTAGATTGCTAGAAGTTACATTGGTTTGCGCTACACAGGGCACCAAAAACTAGAGGTATGATCTCGCATTGCAGATCGAAAATATGGAATGTCAAATGTAATACAATGAAACCTTCAACACAATTTCCACGTGAACTATTGTAAAAAATACCAACTTAACATGCCTTACTTTAAACGTAGAACAATATATGTCAACTGGAGAAATGTTTAAGATCATATGCCGAAGATGGGTGATATGCCCAGTTTCGGCACTCGTCTGGCGTTTTATTCGATTTTCCTCTTGGCTTCACCGGAATTGTCCGAAGCACATAGGCTAAACCATCTGGAATACCATCATAACTGAGGAAATACATATAAAACAAAGTTACCAACAAAATTATTGCTGAGAATAAGCGTCAAAATTAACCAAAACAAACAAAGGAATGCGTAATGCTTTACCTGCTTTCAATGAATGCCGCATTGAGCTGGTCCATTTTGTCCACAGTTGAGTCTGTCACAGTGAGATAAAGAGGATTTCAGTAACCACATTCCAAACTTTAATTTGGTCAAATAAATAGATTTCATTTCTAACATAATTTGACAGATCTGTCAGCAAGATGGCCTTTCAGAAATCCTAAACCACCATAAAACCATTAAGACAAAGGAGGATATTACCATCTTCCCGGCATGCACTGCAACTAAACTATATTATCAAATGGCGGCGACCCGCAAGCAGCTCATTTTACGCAGACGCCGTTGAGGTTGGAGGTCAGTTGGTCATAGGGGAAACCTTTCAAGAGAAATCTATGTTAACCTATTTATTCTATTCACCTTTACAGAATATTTTCCATTTCGGGTTATGTTTGCAGTTTGCTTTAAGGCCGCAACCCACAATAAGCATTGCGTGGTAGACGCTTGAAATCTCTTCACAGATTCATGGAATCAAAAAATCGTCTCGCCATTTCAAAGCAATGCCTGTATATTTGCTTGCTTTGACTTATTGAATCTAACACTGGTGAACAGAGCCGGTGAAATAATTCCCGCTAATAAAAATATAAAACAACAGCTACTCAGCTCAACCACTCAGCACGCGACTGTCCTGCTGTGTTTGTTTACGGTTATGTTATTTTTAGTTAAAAATCGATCTTCACTTTTCTTGCTATTTTCTGACTTTTCTATGGTACGAGCATTAAACATTCAACTTCATTTCATCTTATATTTTGCTGTGACCAAAATAAAACTCAAATCAGTCCACAAATGCAAATAGATCTTCCCACAAACGACGTGCAACTTGGGGCTTGCCGGATGTATAGTCACTTTCAATTCAGCCGATAAAAACTAACAGCCGCTGAAATAGATCACTTTCAATTTAGGATGAAATCGTGGAGTCAATTGGAGTCAATTAGGTTTTCGAGAAGGTTTATACCCTAAATGACTGGAATTAGGTGTTATTTGGCGTTTGACTCGCCGTTTTTGAATCGATCCAACCAATTTAAAATATGCATTACCGACGACTACAAGCAGACATGTACGACAACGGTCAAACTATACCACAATAATTTTTTTCAACGGGTCATCTCCACTCTAAGAAAAACATTTCCTGGCACATCATTCATAGAGGAATAAGGTTCGCATTGTTTTCTTTCGATGATTTTACATTAAAACGAGGAAATCCATGTACAACTTTGTCTAAAATACGTGCATGCTTCGGTTCCACCAGAAGTCATTCACCCGAATTTTACCAAAAGCATTCTGGGAAGATGGTAATATCCTCCTTTCATTAACACAGTACATGGCCATGTTTTTCTCGCAAAATCGACCACAGAAAGAAAACTTCTCTTGCTTTTATCTTGCAAACGCATCGCTCCCCAGACTTCATATTTGGCGTATAGGTTTCCTTTAATGTAATCTTCAAGCTGTTAAAAAGGGAATAAAATCTGAAGAGTTAACATCCAGTCCCACCTTAACATGGGTCTTGTTGTTTTCCACAGCTTGTAGTGAAGCTGAGAACACTCAGGACACAAATAGCCAGTCTGCAAGTAATGCACAAGTTGCTGATTCAAGTTATGACGACCCTATGAACGAAGAACAGGTGAAAAGCATTAAAGCAGTTTACCTGGCTTTGGCATGTGACTTGCCAACATTACAAACATGTGGTATGTGTGCAAGTCAAAACAACAACAACAACAACAAATCTCATTTCTATTTAGCCAGGGCATGAAGATTCACATGCGCAAAAAATGTTTTATGCTGCGTAGCACTCACGTTGAATGATAATATTGCAATTCAGTTGAGACTGAGTGCTAAAAAACTGTTACTAAGACAGTCAGACCTTTCAAGGATAACCCCTACATTGGCTTTAAGTTTCATTCTATTTGAATATTTTTGAATAGCGTACACAGAACAAATTGTACACGAGAACGAGCGTTTGTCTTCTGAGAACACAAACACTGATGAAGGGGTTATTCCCAAAAACGTCTGACTGTCTTTGTAACAGTTTTTTGGCACTCAGTGATTAATACATATGTTATTGCATGTTGTTATATTTTGAGGGCCATACGATTAGCACTAATCGTATGGCCCCCACAATATAACAGCACACTATAACAAATGTATTAAGGCATTTCTTATAACGTCCGTTTACAGCATAGTTAAGTTATTATTGACTTCTATCGGAAGTTTTACTTATGCACAAAACATGTTATATATGCTGTTCTTTGTTAGTTGTATTCATTCCCTGAAGAAGTCTCAGTAAGAGACGAAACACGTCGGAAATAAACAAAAAAGCTTACAACTACAAGAAGTCTTTCTTTGTGCTGCTCACTAGTCTTCGTTAGAAAAATTTAAAAATTTGAAAAAAAATTAAAAATTTGTTAACTTTTTATCTTGCAAATTTAATGTGCAACCATTAAAAGGGGATTAGAGAAATTATACGAGCCAGTTACGAAAATAAACAGATCTGTCATACAATATGTATAGGAAATCGTATGAACACGAGTGCATTTCGTGATTTATGGGCACGAGTGATGTTTTGAAAGTTCTCAAAATTGCACGAGCCGCTTCGGCGAGTGCAATTTGAGAACTTTCAAAACATCACGAGTGCCCATAAATCAAGAAATGCACGAGTAGTTCATACGATTTCTTGTTTACAATATTCTCAACAAAATTTTGGTGAGGCCGTCACGGTACACTGCGCGCCCTAGTAAACACGAAGCGCTTCAATGGTTTCCAAGATGCTCACATGTTTTATTTTTAACCAATCAGAATAACAACCTTTTGACAGATCAACCATGCGTGAAATCAAACCATTGATCACATCATTTAAAAAAATATTTAAGCTTGAACTTCCAAGCTTTTGAAAGAAAGCGTAAAAGGTTCGCATTCATTCTGTAAAGTTTAACAAAAACAGTTTTAAGGTGTAGACTTCGGTGAAGTGCGCTGTTCCTGAATCACATTGAAAGTGACTTGCCAATTGTGAAAGTTGTTTACGGTGAAGGCATGGCCATCGCCGTTTGCTTGCATCTGTTCTGTGATGGATGAGTTGCTGGATACTTGAGATGTTGACGGAAAAGACCACATCGGACCAGGGAAACTGTGGGAGACTACTTGTTGAAGAGGAGGAGCTTTGCTAATGATGTTGGATAAGTGTCGCTGCTCCTTTTCGCTTCCTTCATCGTAGTCGTTCAGCGAATTCTTATTTGCGTGGCCGGTCACTTGAATTATGGACTGCCTCTCTACGTTGGCTGCCCAAAGTTTCTTCACGACTGTCTTTCTTGCGCTGTGGTTAGTCAACCTTCAGGATTTCAGACTCTCAGGTTCGTATTCCAATCCATCTTTAGTACGCACTTTCTAACATTTCATCGAGGTCTTTGTGCTTGTAATCTTCAAGTTTAGGGTTAACTTTTCTTTCAGTCGCCCAGTTTTCCCAGATATTCAGCCACGTTTTTGTAGCTTTCGTGGCGTTTTTGTTTTTTGCATTTTCTTTGAACTGTTCAACAACAATTTGGTCCGATAAAGCAAACCGGCTGTCAGCCATTTTGTTTTCAAATTTGGCGCTTTCAAGTTGTTTCCATGGCAACTTTCGTATTGCACTTTATAACCTAATTTGCACTCTATAATCTATTTATGCATTCGTCATTGACCAATCAGAAACTGTATATTTTGTTGAGTATATTATAAGTTAGCAAAACAAATGCTCTCTTCCCTTACGTACAAAGGTCGAATTCACCCCATGCACTGGCATGTCACATTAATTTTTAGGCTAATCACATTGGTGCTTTTCCGCAATATCAATCAAGACTATGTGGTTTTATTTGCGTGTCCCCCTTATATTTCCAAGCATTCATCACTAAATTATAACTGCAATTTTTAAAACAATTTCTGAGTAAACGTCGCTCTATCAGTAGCTTCAGCTTCTCCTTGATTGTGTCTACCAACTTGCGTTCCAGTTACACAGACTGGCTTAATCTCCAAGGATTATGCTGCTGATTTGTGGCCAACGGTCAGAATCTGAACAATGCAATCATTGATCCCAAGCTGTTTAATGCACTTTCAGTTTCAGAACTCAAAACCTTATGCAAAACAAAGAAAATTTCATCCACTGGGCACAGGACCACTCTCCTGCGCGGGTGCAGCCGGCTGCACAACTCTGGTCTCGTCACGCAACAACAACAAGCAACAAGTCTCTTGGTTGTGTGCAAGCATGCCACACCATTTCAGGATGTTCCTGCTTAATATACCAAGGACATACAATCCAGTGAGTTCTTTGAATTATCAAAGCTTCTGCCAAAACCTCTGTCAACTTTGGACAAGGACGATAATGTAGTGCTCACCCTTGACAGCTCGGTTGTCCGAGTTTCACAGAAAGCCAAAATTACCTTTTCCGTCACAGGTATTAAACAGTGGACCACAGCTTTGACCACTCATACGTGCGCTTTCACAGGAGTTGTTACAATATCTAAGTCTGATTACATATGCTGCATAGTTCACGATTATAAATTTTGGAAAAAGGCTGGCCAAAACAAGACCCGAATCTATTACAGGAACTTGCACTACACGACTCATTTGCCATTATCGGAAAACATTTGCAGACCATCTATTCTTGTAAATGGTTGATTTGGGAACACTTTCCTTTAGCAGTTTACTTTCCTCTTCACCGCTTTTTGGGACACGAAAATGGTTAACGTCATTACTTTCTGCCATAATCAAGCTCCAACTAGCCACGGAGCTATAAACTAAATGAGCAAAACTACCATAAATTTAGCATACACTTTGAATTCCTCAAAGAAACCAGGAGACAACAGATGAATGGTAGGTGATAATTATGTCCAAAATTATGCAACCAATGAAAAGAACATAACAATAGTGTTACAATTTAGGTGATAATTAATATAGGCAGTTTGAGAAGCAATCTGAAAAACTCGTGCTTCGGGTTTGATCGTGGTATCCAAACATCTCGAAACAAATAAAAGCACTCGGCCGAAGCGGCCTCATGCTTTCATTTGTTTCTCGATATTTGGATACCATGATCAAACCCTTGCACTCGTTTTTTATATACTATGTCAAAACCCCATCCACGATCTTGACATGGCTGTATCCCAGCATATTGTTGGTCAATGGAAAACCAAACACAACAAATGATATATCAGAGACCATAACAACAACAGCCAGGCTATTCTTTCTGCCAAGTAAAGCCATCAGCATTTCCTTTGAAGCGCTGTCCCTATTGTACTTTTCAATTTTTTCAGTAGACAATTCAAACGAATTTTATGCAGGAACCACAAGACCGCAAGAAAAATCGCTTGAACATCCTGAACATTCACGCAGTCTTTATGAGTCCTAAAGCTCCACACAAAATTTTTTTTTCTTACCTAAGTAATTTCAGGATCACTTTTCGAACGCACAAGCAGTGCACAAGACATAAAGAACTTTCCTCATGACCTGTAGTTTTCCTGACATACAAATACAACACAAGCTCGATACAATTCAAGCTCATCAATAGAGGAAGAAGACATGGCGGCCTCAAACTTTCAAGCTCTGAAGTACTCTATCAATGTTCTAAAGAAAAAGGTGACAGACAGGTTTGCAAAAATCCATGCTGACATGGACAATCTACTACATGAATTTAACCCTTTAACGGTTCTATTTTTTGGATGTTTTCATGCTGACATATTGAGACTATTTTTATAACACTGAAACAGTAGAGAGACTAATGTTTATATATCGTTTTTGAGACGATGTCAAGACCTTTATAAATATCAATTTTAAAATTGACAGGCGACCCCCTAGGGGTTTGTGACATGAAACATGCTAATTATTCTAGTGATAAAATGAAGAAAAATGTGATGTTTTGCTGGCCTGTAGCCTCGGTTTCCAGGCTGGGAGCCATTCTTAACCTGCAAAAGAATCTAAAGGATATATTACTATCTTAGTGAAAAGTTGGCTTGTTTGCATTGAATTTCTTACTTCAGAGGTGCACATGAAAATGTCACATTTTTCACTCTAATTTGGTCGCTTTCAGGTACATTCAGGGCACAACTATACTCAAGAAAATTTAACACAGTTAAAACAGCATATTTCAGCTACTAGCTTCTAAGAAATGACCATATGCTAACGGATGGATAGAGTTTATGTCAAGTCGATTGAGGGCTTTTCCTTCTAACAATGAGCATGCCAATTCATCGTTCGCCGGCGAACAATAAATAAAGGAAAAAGAGTAAAAGGGTTAAGGCCGAACTAGATTGAGTCAAGACAAGACAAGACAAGACATTTATTATCATAATTATCGGCATGTACAATTTCTTGGCACGCAGTTAGCAAAAAAGACGCCAGTCGAGGCGTGCCAAATTAATTCTATTACAAATCAGATATTACAGGTAATAAGTAAAAAGCAAAGAAAAGAAAAGAAGAAATATGTGTAATAAATTCAAAGCAAGAAAATCTGTTTAACACAAACTGTAAAAGAAGCTAAGGTTTAGGATTTCGCGATTTTATTTCTCGTATTATCATGGTAGTGTCAAGGTAATCATCTTTGTCTTTTAATATTTCAAAGAGCACACTGATTAATTTGAGTCCAAAATATGATTAAAATTTGGGAGCTTGAAATCCAGCTTAAAGAAGCTTACAGAAGACTATGCTCAGGCGATCCAAGAAGAAAAACAAGTTTTAATCAGAGCAATGATTAAAGCTTAAGAATAACTTAGATTTCAAAACGTTAAAGTAGTAGTGAGGTTTCTGGTTACGAATAATGAAAAGCTCTACAAGTCAACCCAGATAACTTAAAGTAATTGATTGGGGATTTTTTTACATGAAAAATGAAACAGAAATTACCAGAAAAATTTATTATAATTTTTGGTTGATTGTGCGAATACATTCCTTTCATGGGCCAAATAACAAACATGAGGTGTGACCTTTAAGACAAACTTGCTGTCATGTGGAGATGGTGACAGTTTTCGACATGTACAAAGCCTACTGGGAAAACGGCTCAACAATAATATTATTGTCTGAGTTTTTTTTTATAATATTTATTATGTCAAGACTAATCGATGTATGTTTGTACTGCTATGGATGCTAGCTCTCCCAGCAAGGTAGAGGTTTATTGTTAGACGAACTGTTAGTTTTTACCATCTAAAACTAGATGGTGCAATGGAGGAGTGAAAAGCAGCATTATAGGCAAGGCACAATCAGTCAAATTAAAATTGATGATAATAATTTTGTCACCTCAGACAAAGAAATCTTAAATACATATCAATTTATAAACATCTCTATACGTTTAAGGATGTTACCACCAATCGCCAGGCTAACATTTTTTTGAAACTGAAAACGATACAGTCCTACAAGAACATGAACGGAATTTTATAAGATGTTTCGGACAGATATATCAGGCTTGCAAAACAGACATACTTTCAATACAATAACGCATAAGAGAGGCATCATCAAACTTATTCTCAAAAAGGGTGCAGAACCGTATATTTTATTAAGAATTGGAGACCCTACACCCTCCTAAATTGTGATTACAAAATAGCAACAACCTTTTTTATGTTCTGAATACGACTTATTGTGGTTACTGGAAAAAAGTCATTCGCTCATTGTAAAACAATGGTAACCTGGCAAACTTACATTAAATTTATATTAAATTTTTGTTTTGAATTTGTTGATATGTTACACTTCGGTAATAGCATACATGGAGTAAATGGGAGTGAACTAAGTCCGCCATTATGGCCTTTGTGTTTACGAATCTGAGCAGAAACATCGGTTTGAGAAAACGTTGGGGTTCTTTTACTTGCTATTATTGTTTGGCAAGGATATCTGGCATTAATAATGAAGGGAAAGGTAACTTTGTCCCGTAATTTTCATTTTCGCTAGTAAACAATGCACAGTACGGACTGTAATTCATCATTTAAGCATTGTTGTTAAAAATCACAGTGGATTTTACCTGCCACGAGTTTCCTATATGCTCTGAAGAATAACCCAGGACTCCCTCAGCTACACACGAAGGTTTTAGAGGTCCTTCTTTGGTAAAAGATATTGGTACGTGGATCTGCAACATTAGAGAAGTAGCCATAACATGTACAATCTACATGTAAGAAGATCCACCTCATGTAGGGTAGGAAAAGGTCCAATGGTTGTTTTATATTCAGGACTTGGCTCGCAAGGAGTCTTTGATTTGTACTGTAAATTTACGAGCTGTATTAAAAGTACATATAGTAGCTGGTTACCCAAAATAACTAAATGTTACACACCTTAAATAGAAGGATTACAGAACAAATATATATGTATTATTCTAAAGCAGTATTCATGGCTAGTAACTTGGCACATTGCATCTAGTTAGCTTATGGTATAAGTGTACCTATTGGTCAGGCTCCAAGACACTGTCTTGCTATAAAACAACAAATACAATAACTTAGGCTATTACGCTAGCAGTCTTGCACAAGTGTGTACATTACATACCTTTGTAATAATTTGTTGAATTTTGTCATGGCACGCCCGTGTCCTCCACCGACAAAACCATTGCACGAAGATATCACAAAGCTGTCCTTCAAAGTTCTCCACCTCAGTTGGCAGCAAATTAATCTGCTGATCATGGGATCTCGAGCTCCTTTGATCAAGAGGCTAGAAGCGGCAAACACGCCGGTGAAGTCCGTACAGCAAAGGTCATCCTGCATCTGGATGTGTGGCCAAGATGAAACCAGCAGCAAACGCACAACAAAACCTCGTCAACACTGAGTAAACTCCGGAGCAAACGGCCGTGCTGTCCTCGCTGTGTCCAATGTTGGAACTTTTTCAGACGAAGAGCCCGATTCACGCTCAGACGTGGGGTCATCTGTAGACAAGATGTTCGAGGGAGACGATTCCAGCAATGTGTTTGTGCCAGCCAAGCTTTCATCTATCCAGGACACTGTTGCATTGTCTGAAGGAGAGGCCCTCCAAAGCAGTTCCATTTTAAGTTTCTATTTGGGAACATTGTAGCCATGCAACCTAATCTCTCCAGTTAAGCCAGAAATTTCATGTGTCTCTTCCACGTCGCTAAAATTTTACGCTACATATTTTCCCAAGCCTTACAAGGTTTTGCGAGACATGTAATTTTAATAAATTTAATTATAAACAAGACTCCGTTAAATTCTAAAGTGATCTTGACAGTTATTATATTGACGGTGGTTCAAAGGGTCTTGTAAGGGCCCCTAAGGTACGATAATTAATTCAATTGTCACACCACATGAAATCGAACGCCAAAAACGTGAATTCATCCATAACCTTGTATCAACTGATATGACGTCACTAACATTTTGCCGAAGGCTATAAACCGTTTGAAAATCTGAACTTTTTTGCAAGTTGCCACTAAACTTTGTAGTTTGTAAAGTTGCGACAAACCAACCGCATGTGCAAAGCATTGATGACAGAAAATTTGTCTAAATAAACAGTTTTTTCACTAGTGCGGCAAGGCCCTACCTCTTTACAATAATAAATGTGAGACGTCCACTTTAAAATACATTTGAAAGTTTGATGGCATACCAATGCCCTAGGGAAATTAACAATAGGTCCGGGGGTACTCCCCAAAAATTTTAGTGGTGGTGTGCGAAACCCTTCTTGAAATCCTAACCGTATCCTTAATGCCCTTATATACAATGTAGCTTGTATAAAGAAGTAACCCCCAGACAAAAGTTAACAACTGAGGCATCCATTTCTACATTTATCTATACTCATACTTCGTTTGCACATACGCGCATTAACGAGATAAGGAGAAACTATCAGACTCTACGTACAAACTCCTCGGAAACAAGTTTTCAGGAGGCCATCTCTAACTTCAAAACGCGACTCGATACTAGTGGTTACAGTAAACACCTGATAGATAGAACGCTATCTGAGGTCACTTTTGCCGAAAGGCAATCGGCATTAAAAAAGCAAAAAGAAAGGACTCTCAAGAAAATAATGCCTTCCATCACAACATTTCACCCAGGAGCGAAAAATCTTAAACAAATACTGATGCAACAATGGAGTTTAATTGAAAACCAGCCATTGCTGAAAACTATTTACAAAACGCCGCCTATTATTTCATACAAGAGAGGTAAATCACTTAAGGGCATGCTCGTAAGAGCCAAACTTTGAAGGCTAATATAAATGCATCGCAACCGCAAAACCACATAGGGGAGTCAATGGGCCTATAGACTGAGAACATGTTACCTTCACACATGAAAAGATCACTGTTGCTATTAATAAATCCTACCTTTTGCAGTGAAAGTGAATTATTTTGGTATTTCATTGGTGTTTTTATGATAAATAGAACATTGCATGGCTGCCTAGAGATACAAAATTTCTCTTCTCATGTTGAAAAATATTTCACATGTGAGCGCACTTATGAAATATTGTCAACACTTGAAGAGAAAATTTGTAACATCCTCTATCCATATAATTATATACTAGGAATCTGGTATACATGTATTACCTGTTTCTTGTCGCATTTGTGCTGAAAACATTTCCACACTCAGCTTAGCAGTAGTAGTTGTCCTGTTCTATGATTTCTAATGTGATGACAGCTGATTTCATGACTGTGGATAAAAAAGATAAAATCAAGGTAAAATGAATGTGTTATGTTCTGTATAGTATACAGTTGAGCTCACCTAACTCTTCCAGAGTGATAAACAAAGACTTTATCACATCCCTCTACTCTGCATTTGTAATGACCAAGAGATGCAAGTTCCAACTCATGGGTTTGCTGAACCAGGCAGTCGATATTGTCAGAACTGAAGACATATTTATCAATGAATGATTTACAAAGATTTAGCAACCACTTTCCTCGTGTAGCCTCACACACACAGAGTCATCAGGCAAAATGTAATTCGGTTTGTCTGGAAATTATAAAACAATTTTAAGAATTTTATTTTTAGAATAATGTTAATTTTATTAATACTAACTGTTGTAACATACAAAATAATTATTATTTCGTCATTTAGCAGTTCAATTTCTAAAATAATTTTAAATAGATTGGGTGGACAAGATTAAAGAACAATTGTGTCCTGATAAACTGAATATTTTCACTAGCTATAAATCAACTGAAAATGTGCTATGGAAAGTAGAGGAATAATACCATCTGCTTTGGCCATTTGTGACATTTCAGCAAAGGCAGCATTGGTGGAATTCCTTATACTAGCTTTGGCGGTTCCAAGCTCACTTCCTGAATCTTGTTTATAAAACATTTCAAACTCCATGTACAAAAAAAAATTGGATAACTAATCCTACGTTTTTAATTAATATCTCAATTAAGATGAGATATTTGAGGAGAAGAAGGCTTATTATTGGAATTCTTAGTGATACATAATATTTCTTAAAGTGGTACTATGATCCAAATTTTGCACTTTCCTTTCTCTTCAGTTTTGGAAAGTAGAAGTACTGAATACTTAGCAAGTTCAAATTCCAACGGCAAGAGCAGTTATTTTAAATGTAAAGTTCAGCTTTGGCTTGTCACCATTACTCAATTTAAAAATGGCTGAGAACAACATAGAGAGCTGGATCTAGTTGGGTCGAGAGGAAGATGACATCATATTCGCAACACAACAATGGCCACTAAGTTGTGTGGAAAGGCTAATCTCGCATGAACAAGACGTTTATTTTAATCTTGGTGGTTCTAGGGCCAGCTTCATGCCGATGTTTTTGTAAATGTTCGAGAAAATGCCTCCTAGTAATTTTTGTACAGCACGCATGCCGAAACATCCTCAAAGGGCATAATTTCTTTACATAAATCGTCTACCAGCCAGTTCTGCGAGAGCTCAATGCACTGAACCGCTCAAGATGGATACTTTCTTTTGACAATATCAGGGGAAACTCAACCGGTAGGAACCACTTTTTTAATAGTTTACTGCTGCTACTCACAGGAAACTTTTTAAGATTCCCATTTGGGATTTAAATGGGAAATTTTCCCATTATTGGGATAAACCTGGGACATAAAATTCCTTTTTGGGATAATGTTGGGAAGTTGTTGTTTCCCAAGATCCCATAAATGGGTTTTACCTGGGAGAAACGCTTTGATTTTTCTTGTATCCCAATATTGGGAAAATGTTGGGACAGTGTTCACATGTCATTCCCAATGTTGTGAATAATATGGGAATATTTTCCCTGTTATTCCCACACTTGTTATTAAAATGGGATCATTTTCCCATGTTATTCCCAAACTGTAATTAAAATGGGATCATTTTCCCATGTTATTCCCAAACTGTAATTAAAATGGGATTATTTTCCCATGTTATTCCCAAACTGTAATTAAAATGGGAATATTTTCCCATGTTATTCACAAATTGTATTAAAATGGGAATATTTTGCCATGTTATTTGCAAACTGTAATTAAAATAGGAACATTTCACATGTTATTCACAAACTGTATTAAAATGGGAATATTTTCACATGTTATTCTCAAAATTGTAATTAAAAAGGGAACATTTTCCCATGTTATTTGCAAACTGTAATTAAAATGGGAATATTTTCCCATGTTATTCCCAAACTGTAATTAAAATGGGAATATTTTCCCATGTTATTCACAAACTGTATTAAAATGGGAATATTTTCACGTTATTCTCAAAATTGTAATTAAAAAGGGAACATTTTCCCATGTTATTTGCAAACTGTAATTAAAATAGGAACATTTTCACATGTTATTCCCAAACTGTAATTGAAATGGGATTATATTCCCATGTTATTACCAAACTGTAACTAAAATGGGACCCTTTTCCCATGTTATTCCCAAACTGTAATTAAAAATAGGATCATTTCCCATGTACAGTAATTCCCAAACTGTAATTAAAATGGGAACATTTTGCTCTAATTGTGATTAGAAAAATTATTATTCGTAATGTTTCTTCATTGACGTCGCTGATAAAAATACTAAGATAATGCTGGGATGATGGGAAGGGAAGACTTGTGCTGCTATTTTCTCACTAGAAATACATTGCTTACATCTGGCCAGTGTAACTTTAATACCTTAAACTACAAAAATCCTCTGAATGAAGGGATCAAACTGTTTCTTCCCAGCAATTTGTATTAATCCAGTTACCATCTGTAACTGCCAGTATTGAATCAAATAAAACCGAGTTTCTCGCTGCTCTTCCAAATGTCTCACGAACAAACCTGTGAGGTTCCTGGCATCTCTCAATAAAGAAATACACATCAACAGTTTGTCTCGCCCTATCAATAGTAAGTACTTTGCCATGCCAGATATCCCCAGGGTGTTCTCCCTGAATAAGTAGCATGTCACCTTGTTTAGGATATACTGGTACAATCAGTTCATATGGAAGTCTTCTTAGTTTTCTCATATAATCAACCACAGTTGCTACATGTACTTCATCTCCACAGGGATAAAGCATAACCTTTCTCTGGATGTTTTCTGTTAAAAAGAACACCTTTTCACCAGTAGGCTGCATATTTACTTTAGGGAATCCATTTAAAATGTTAATGGATGTTTGCCCATTGTCATTTAAGTGAAACGACTTCACAGTTCCTTCACCTAGTAGTTGGCAGCATTGCTCTTCACACCTCACTGACAAGAACTTGTCAACTGAGACTACAGTTTCAATGTCATGTAGTAAAATGATAATGCTATCCTTGCTTGAGAGCACTGTACCTTCGGGACCAAGGTTCTTCAGAAAACACTTGTTAGAGACTGAACAAACACTTGATACTTCTGTTTGACAAAGTGAGAGGGTGGCTGAAATCTTTTCATGACTATAGTTTGTTAATTCCAGAACTCTTTTCTTTGTCCCAATCAATAACGAGTTACGGTCTTCTCTGCAGCATGCTATCTTGGCCATTTCAATAGACCTCACTATGCCCTTTAAACAACAAACAAGAAAAGTGTGTTTAATTTATTTAATAAAAATTACACAAGAAAACTAATGTAGTTGCCCCACTTCTACAACCAGTACGTATTCAAATAACAAGATGACACCTTGTAATTCCAAGACCCTGAACCTTGTTGCTCTTTTAAAATACATAAAAATATTGTTCTTCAAAAGTGTATTTAAATATCAGAGGCTGTCAGAGAAAAAGAACAATTTCATTGCACACTCTTACCATAACTGGGCCTAATTTTAGTCAATTTGTGCCTTGTATGGAATCAGAGTTGGTGCAGTGAGGAAGCCCTTGCCTCCCAGCAGTACAGTGTAGGGTTCAATATTAACAGCCTTTTTTATATTCTCAAGGTTGGACTAGAACTAGCTTGCAATCGAGGCTCATGCTGGGGAATCTTTTCAAATGCAAATATTTTCAGTAATATTCCCCACGTGCACCTCAATAATGCAAGCTAGAATGAGTGAGGAAAATACATGTAGTTGACACATTGTTTTCACGTAGCAGTTTTCATGGCATATTAATCAATAGATTTTTAAATTCACCACACTCTACCACAATACCCCCTCCCCCTATCCAGTGTTGTATGATTACAGTGACAGACCTCAGGAAACAAACCACAACATTGTTTAGGGGGAGGGGGTGAAATCAGTCTGCTCTACAAGAAAATGCAGTTCAAAATGAGTGTGTCAACAATATTGTTGCCCACTGTAGTTCCAGTCTGACCGTGAGAATACAAATATTGTCTGTTCTCAGACTTGGCAGCACATAAACAAAATAGATTCAAGTATTGAACATCATTTGACACCTTATATGCTGTATGGAAAAAAGTACTTGATTGATGTCTGAGAGTTAAAAAACTGCAGTTTACCTGGTTTGTGTCACATTCCTTGTAATTATCAACTTCTGGTTTCTGAACACTTTTCAAGAATTCTCTGCGAGCCTCAGCTTTAGCAAATGTCCCCTCAACACCTTTGCAATTATGGGATCTTTTTATATAATCTTTTACAGCTCTTTCAAAAACTGCACACCAGTAGTTGTCTGTTGCTGAAAAGTTCAGTATGTCCTCATGGACATGAAGCAGGTTGTGTACTGATATTGAGCACATATCAAGGCCTTGTGCTTCCTCAATTTTAACATTTATTCTTTGCGCCAACTTTCTATGCATTTCTATCATATCATTATTCCATCCATCTCTACCACTGTGAAAATGTAACTCTGCGAATCTGGAAACTGAGCTTAGAATTTCAAGTTCATTCAAGTTTTCTAGCTTTCCTTCAAGAATACATTCCAGCATAGGATAAGCAAATTTTTGAAAAGCCTCAGCTTTCCAAAATCCTAGACCTTTTCCCTCTTTTCCAATTGGAACTGGAAGTCGTCCACTTTTCAGTTCAGTTGTCCAGGGAAAGACTTTAATCTGTTCATCCAGATAGGTTTTGTCAAGTAGTTCTAGTTCCAACAGCCTCTGAACTTGATTCTTGCAAAGGTTTAGTGGAATAGTATGGAAAATGTCAAAAACCATATGATGCAGAATGTCAAATCCATACAAGGGGTACAAATACTTGTGAAGTAAACTTGTTCCAGTAA
Organism: Dendrophyllia cribrosa; assembly: GCA_024195265.1. Taxonomy (NCBI): domain Eukaryota; kingdom Metazoa; phylum Cnidaria; class Anthozoa; order Scleractinia; family Dendrophylliidae; genus Dendrophyllia; species Dendrophyllia cribrosa. The sequence continues at coordinate 25,798,390 of JAJLRJ010000007.1, read as the reverse complement.
AGCCTGTCTGAGAAGATTGTTTTTTTCTCACACTTTTCCTTGTTTCGTTGTCAGCATTGTATAAATTTTCCTGTTCAAGCTGGATATCTCTGATGTCCCATGGGTAACGACAATGGAAGCGGTTATCACCATAATAGTAATGATAGGAATGTTCACTTTGCTTTCCAATTACTTTACACCTCCTGCAACCGCATTTACCTTGGTTAAGAAACTTTCCAAATTCACATTGGCCAGGATGATCTGCAGTCCAACAAAACAGCAAAACTCTCACTGTGGGCATTTCAACTGTCTCAAAGTTACTGATAGTCAAATCAGAAGGATAGGGAACTTGAAATCCATCAATGAAACCAGTAGTAAGATCATTCATCAGTGGTTCTAAGAATGGATCAAAAGTCTCAGGCACATCATTGGGAATGGCGGTGCAAGGCACAAAACCAACAACATAGACCTCTTCAACATGGGCACGATCCTTCTTATTCATATTAGCAATGGAAATTTCAATTGAGCCACAACTCCTCAAGCTTGTTCTGAAAGGCTGCCAAGCATCCCAGTGGCCAATTAAAGCCAGATTCAGGGGAGAACCACATGCTGTTCTTATTTTAAAGGGAAATGTCTCCAAACATTCTGGACAGTTCACTTGAGATATATCACTGTCATCTTTAGCACAGCCAGACAAAATTTCACTTGGAATAATAGCTTTGCAGTTTACACATCTTGTTGGTAGAGTCCATGTTTGGTTTGGATCCCAAAACCACTGGAGGTCAACCCATCTTTGCCCATCCCAGAATTCCTTTTTCACTGGCCAACTTGAAGTTCTTCCAAGCCAGTGCTCTCTTTCCTTCCAATGTGATAACATTTTTGTACACATGGCCTCATTCCGAAACCAGTTCGTAACCTTATTGTTTAAACCAAGGTAGTAATACTTTATGTATCCCTTCTTACCACAATGTGGGCATAGCTCATCTTGGTTTTCCATGATGCTCCACATACGATTGTACTGATATTTTGTGCTTTTTTTTCCATCTCTTGTAAATTCTTTTGCTTCTCTACAAATGCAAATGCAATACTCTTTTGCATCAGAAAAGCCTTCCTCTTTAAGGAGCAACTGAGCTGCATTCCAGTTCTTAGGCCACAAAGCAGATAGTATATCAATATCGATGTCATCGCCAACAGAAGTGAAAAGCATTGTTTTCCCATAATCGAGAATGTCTTCAAATGTTTTTATCGAAGCTCCGCTGTCTTCCTTAATAGTTATTGCATCGAGCACAGCCTTCACAATAAGTTTTCTTAAAGGGTTGCCTGTTTCGTTGACTTCTCTTCTTCTGCACGAGCTGTTGTCATTAGGAGGATCAGGAGGGTCCACATCCATGGCTTCATGTTCGGAAACCGGATCCTGTTCTTCTCTATTGATTACTGTTTCTGCTGCCTCTTCTGTGTCAGTCTCTTCATCTTCAATATCCATGATTGTTGGTTCGATGTCTGATTGATCACTTGAGTCTGAACCGAAGTCAAAAGCACCTGACCCATATGCATGTCCATCACACAATCGAGCTTCCGACCAGTGCCGCAATTCCGTGGTTTGAGTTGTTGCTTTTCCTTTGCAACACAAGCATGGGCAGTGCACATGTCGATAAGACTTCTCGGGACAACTACAAGAAGATATTTCATCTCTTTTCCATGCAAGCACTGATGATTCGGCCATTCCGGCCGCCATTACTCCTTCGCGGCTCCTTCGCTCGATTGCTTTGGTCAGTGGACAGTGCACCAATGAGAAGCGTTGGTATAACGGCGCGAAAAAAGGCGCGGGAATTTAACGCTCGTTCATTCGCTCTTGCAGTGAACGCCCAATTAAAACACTTGATATATATGTGGGAAGTCGTGAATAAGAACGCGGTGCCTCCAGAAAGTCTTCCTTTCGGAGCAGCTGAGCAAGGCCATGGCGAGCGGGAGGGGCGAAGAGAAAGCGGATTGTGCATGTTTGAGTATGAATGATGATGAACGGGGAAACAGTCCTGATATATTTGAGAAGATACGCAGCTTATTCGGAGAAGCGATCTATGAATCCCTTCAAAGTAAGTCTAAAGCATTCAGCTTAATATTACACTTCGCGCAACGATAAACAAGCATGAACCTACGAAATTATTCAATCAGCCGAATTCAGGGTCTTTTTCTGAGGTTTTATGGAAGCACATGTTTTCTTGAATACCATTCTCGAAGAATGCTTGAATACCTAAAGTGATTTATTAGCCTCTTATTTATACAGGTGCGATTTGTTAGCATATGATGTCAGCTTCTTCATGTTCACTGTTTGTCGTAAGAGAAATTGGCGCCATTTTTTTCTGTGCATGATAAGCTAATTTATAAAGTCTTAAGCTTACCTTTATTTTCTTCTGTTGCTACTTTACAGAAGAAGAAATCAATTCACCACAGTTGATCAGTGATCTGGCAGAGAGAGATGCGGACGCCCCTATATTTGGAAAACTGGGCTTCACATACGGAAAAGCAGCACGTTTCAAGCGAGAATTTGAGACCAAACGAGCATATAATGGCGGCGGGAGTTCACGTCCGTGTTCTCCAGCGCCCTCCAAACCAACCATGGCGCAATTGTCAAACTTTACCCCGGAAATGAAACAACTTTATTTATCCAAGTGTGCTATGCGATTAATTGATTGTGATATATTGTGCGTTTGAACTTGGAAACTTATAAGTTTACGAGCCAATAACTTAGTGCATGATGACAAGCGATAAACAAGTTGAGGTTTACCTTTTCTTCTCTATTCTTCACAGGAGAAAGAAAATTGGAATTCTGGCAACAAGCAGATGGGAAAACAGCTGCCCAAAATTCAACAGCCCGGAAACAAAGACTGAGTTGAAAGAATTTTCTGCCGAAATTGCCCCAGAATGTGCCATACCAGAAATCAATTTCAACGAGGACGGCATTGCAGATCATATCAAGACATTTTTCTCTGAGCAGAGACGCTACAGAAAGAACAAAAGCCCATCTTGCAAGGTTTGTGTTTCACTTTGACATGACTTTCTGAATAGAAATTATGTATATAGGGGAAAATGCTCATGAATTGGACAAAATTATAAACAAGTCACTTGTGTACATTTTTTCCTGAAGAGTACTAATTCGACTGAACAAAGTAGTTTTTTAGTTGAAGTTCTGTTAAGATCTCAAAAAATCCTTTTCATTGGTGGCTCTATAAATGGGGAATTCAGCCAAAGCGTTTTTCCAGCATTGCCAAAATATTTTCGTGTGCTATTTACATAGCAATTCAACTTGCAAGATGAATTATAAATTAACACGCCTGGGAAAATACATTACATCTTGAGAATATTATTGAATCTGAATAATGCATAATTAAGGTATAACTGTTTTCAGTCAGCAGTTGCCAGAAAGAACAAGACAGTTAAATGATATTAACAAAACATTTATTTTTTGACAGATTGAAGCTACTACATCAAGGAAGAAACAAAAAGGCGGGGGAAATGTATGTATCTGTTCTGTTGTCCTTTGAATGTATAATTTTATTTTGGACTTGAAGCTGAGGACATATGTTGCAGGTAAAATCTGTTCTCAGGTTAAATCAGTATTCAATCTAGATTAAATGTGTACCCAGTAGGGTTTATAGCTTACCAAGATTGAATACTGGGTACACATTTATCTAGATTGAATACTGATCTAACCTAAGACCGGATTTTACCTGCAACATATACACCCAGGAGTGGGGGTGTCGGTGGACTTTAATATGAAAGTGACCGGGGTGATTGTAGTACCAGTTAAGGGTTTAAATTTGTGGTTTGTTACTGCTTAGGGGTGTTAAAATCTGAAATGATTTCCTTTAGTTATTCCGGTATCTTTTAGGGTATTTAGCTGGAAAAATATGACGAACTATCCGTTGAGATACAAACCTACTGTAGCTATGTCCACCAGTCCATTTCATTCTGTGATTAATTTGTTGTTTTGCTGTTGTGCAAAATTCTTTAACAGCAGTACAAGGAACCTTAATTTTTTATAACAGTACTTGTTGTAATATTTGCAAATGTTGTTTGTTTGTTGTCTTAAGAGTTTGAACAAGTCATTATTTCTTTTGTAGCAATCTGTTGAGGAAAAAAGTGAATCATCTGGTGATACAACAGCCAATGATACAGATTCAGTTGGGGAGGAGGATCCATCAGAGGAGGAGGAAAGAAACGATCAGTCTTCATCTCCGCCGCCCTCTCAACAGCATGCACCATCACAAGTTGCAAGTCCTGATGAAGCATGGGAGGCAAATTTAAAGGTTCATCAATTAATTGTCAAAGGTGTTTTCAGTAGGATGTTGAAACGGGATGAAATCACAACTGTCCTCAAAAACAAGTTTGGTGTCCAGCAAAAAAACTTGACAGGGCTGAGGCCTTCTGAGCTTTTGGCTGTCTTGGCCAGAAAACTAACACGGAATGATTATTGTAGGCTTAAGGTTTTACATGGACAGGTTAAGAACAAAGATGACATTACTATTGTAAAGGAAATTGCATTTTAGGCCTACATGCAGCCAGTGTGCATGAAATGCATACATGTATGTGCATGTACACACAAAGTAGTTTTTTTACTAAGTAAAGCAGTTTTTTGGAAATCAAACTTAAAAGGTCACCTATTTATATGTTATAGTTAAGGTGTTTTCAGTTGGAAAGTTGACAACTGATGAGTAAAATGGAGCCGAGATTACTCATGACAAGTATAGAAGTTTGAAAACATAATTGCATTTCAGGCCAACTGTGTAGTTTGTGGCCATTAATTTCTTAGTTCAGATTATAGGTTGTGTTGTTTTTCACACAAGATCTTCCTAAATGCCAAGTTTAAAGTTTGTACTGGGGACAGTGGAGCAACTAAGAGGCTCAGCTGTTGTTAGCTGTTTTCCTTAGTTTTGATCATTTCTTTAATAACCAGTAGACACTATTTGATATTTCCAGACTTGAGTTTTAAATAAAAGTTTTTGTTTGAAATTTGGACTGTGATATTTGATATACTATGTATTTTGTTGTTCTTAGGAAAAGCATTTATGGGAAGATCTAGAGGCACTTTAGTCTGTTGAAAAAAGGATATATTGTTATTATATGATAACATCCCCTTAAAATAAAAACCATACAAAACCCATCTTAGCATAATTATTACCGAGACATAAAAACCGGCCCATGCCAGGGAAATCACTGGGACATAAAAACCCAATTTTAGGGTCATTACAGGGACATAGAAACCCCATGTAAGGGTAATTAAAGGGGCATAAAAAAACCCATGCAAGGATAATTTCTGGGGCATAAAAACACCATGCAAGGGTAATTGCTGGGGCATAAAAACCCCATGGAAGGGTAATTGCTGGGACATAAAAACCCCATGGAAGGGTAATTGCTGGGACATAAAAACCCCATGGAAGGGTAATTGCTGGGACATAAAAACCCCATGGAAGGGTAATTGCTGGGACATAAAAACCCCATGGAAGGGTAATTGCTGGGACATAAAAACCCCATGTTAGGGAAATCACTGGGACACAAAAACCCCATGTAAGGGAAATCCCTGGGATATTCTTGTCCCATAAGGTTTGGTATCATTTTCCCAATCTGGGAAATTCACACAAAAAACCCACTGGAAACCCTGAAACAACCCACTTTTTTCCCAAATTGGGAATTAGGAAAAGTTTCCTATGTGTACTACCGCAATATTTACTTTCCAAGGGAATTTGAGAAACTGAGTGAAACGTGTGAGCCAGGAGGATTCGAAAAAAATTGTTGATTGTTTTTATGAATATTGTGAAACAACACACTGGGTCAGTGGCATACATGTACAAGTTTTTTTAAATACTCCATAAGATAAGCTTACTACTTGTCATACAAACTAATAGCTTATGGCATAAATTGGCCTGGTTGTTTCAGAATATTCTCCTTATTTGTAGCACATTTTCAAATACACTCGCATGACACTGTGATTCTGATTACAGGAACTGAAAATATTCTTGTTGCAATCCAATTTATTATCTGTGTTGTTAGTTTTGTATATTAACGTTACATCAAATTGTTGCTCATTGACACATGTTAACTGTTGTATCGATAATGTTGGTCATTGTTATTTATTCAGCAATATCTTCAGAGGTGAAGGATGGGAGGAATATGGATAAAGAAAGGAAGATGGTGGAGGACAAGAAAGCGATGATTGATGACGAAAGCAAGATCATGAACAATGAAGTCTCGAGTGAACATGAAATGAAACTGAAGAACAACATGAAAATTGAAGATGGAAGAGAGAAAGGAGGAAATGTCAAAAAAAGATTTCACTACATGCCAAGTAAAACGTACCAGATCATTCCAGTGAAAGTGGCTTCAAGCCCATCCTTAGGTACACATAAACGTATTCAGCAAAGACAGTGCAGCCGCTTACAATCTCTGCACCTTATCCAAAAGTACAACCAGAGTACTGTGGTGTATGTTCCAAGCACCATACGATTGCATCAAAGGATAGTGAAGGGAAACAACGAAGAATAAAATGTTGACGACATATTTATTTCTGTGTTTTGAATGCTCACTTTTCCCTTAATTTGCTGTACTAGTTTTTTGTTGTGACAAACTAATTTTAAGACAGTATATGTGGCTTACATTAAGGTTTACCGCTAATAAAGACTTGATACGCCTGTGATGCTCTTCTTTGAGACACCGGCGATTTATTTATTTGTACAATTATTTGTAGGATTGTACCATGTTCTCTCGGTTTCAGAATTCCTTTTATTGAACTCAAAAGCGAAGGCATGATGTGTGCTTGGTATAACTCTTTAGAACCTTCATGACTTCATCATTGCTTCACTGGCAATCGTAAGTCAAAGACAATGGAAAGATTTACATGGAAAGTTCACATCCGCAAGGTGAGTCATTAGATTGATTATTATCCTCTTTCATTCCCATTTTTTCCACCACACCACTGACCAATGGACTGACATAACCATAGCCTTTTCTCCTTCAATAGTTATTCAGAAGTAAGCTCAAATTATGCACCAGTCAATGTAAATCCCCCCCCCCCCCCCAACCCCGGGTATTAGGTGCAGATTACGCATTTGCTGTTTCTAATGAGAACTAATGCCCCACTATACAGGGCATTTCAGTCTGTCAAATGCCCCGCCCTTTGTTGGATCATAACTAAAAATTACATCTACTTGCACAAATCTTATCCTTTTTCATCTTTTCCTTGCTGTTTTCTTTTTCTTGTTTCCTTTGATGTGACAATTTTTTTAAATAGGTACTAGTGGGCGGTGCACAGCAATGAATCTTGTTAACTGCTTTTATTATCCGACCAGTTTCATGTGATTACTGCACACTTTGCCAGGGATTAAACAAGATAGTATGAGGAACTTATTTTATACCTCAAATCACATTCCATGTAGATGTGAACTGCAAAAAACACCCACAAGCAATACGTGCAGGATGTTATG
>JAJLRJ010000007.1:25780933-25783433 GCA_024195265.1 Dendrophyllia cribrosa | reverse complement strand
ATCAGGATCAGTTGTCATTGAAAGACTTGTTACTTGAATTGCAATGTTTTTCTTAAAATAGAAAATACTGTTTATACTGAAGAAAAAGTGCTCTGTAATGTAAGATGTTCGACTTGAAAAAAGTTTATAACTGTATTAAAAATAGGAACATCTCCGACAACTCACCCACCTACGTGATGGCGCAACTCACCCTCGCAAAGCTTGAGAGCAGAATGCCCTAGGATCAGTTGCATGTGAGGACTACAGTACTGTGCAAAAGTAATGCAAACGAAATTCGACGAAATTCGGCGAATTTAGACGAAAATAAACGATATTTCGAAAGAAACGACATTTCCGCGAACTCGGAACGAAAGTTCGAATCGTCTATTGTTTAAATTGCTTCGAAATTTCCAAATGGCTAACGAAAGTTCGCACGAAACGAACGCGATATTTCGAAGGCTGCCTCGACTTTTCGGTAACACACTTGGAATTTTCAGAAGCACACTTGGAATTTTCAGAAGCAGACTTTGAATTTTTGCTAGCATGATTCGAACTTTCAGAAACACACTTTGAATTTTCGTAGTCTACGATGACTTTACGGCCTGAATCCCCGTCGAAATCGGCGACTCTCGATAAAATATTGAGCAGGTTTAAATTTGATGAGAGCGCTCAAAAGTTGCAAATAGCATGTGCGTTTTACAGGCTAACAGAGAGCGAGAGTTTAAACAAAGCTTTAGCGCAAAGTATACAATAATCAGTAGAAAGCGTATTTCGAAAGTTACAGTGAACTGTCGCGCATCTTTCTCTAACATGCCTCATGATGAAAAATTAATTTCTCCACTTCTATATATCACAGCAGAATGATTTTTGGCTCCTTAGAAATGTTAAGAAACCGTGTTTTTCTGTCTGGAATTTGTTTTGATGCGTGCTATTTTAATTGTGCTGAAACAAATTTCGAAAGTTACAGTGAACTGTCGCGCATCTTTCTCTAACTTGCCTCATGACAAAATTAATTTCTCCACTTCTATATATCGCAGCAGAAGGATTTTTGGCTCTTTAGAAAGGTTAGGAAACCGTGTTTTTCTATCTCGAATTTGTTTTGATGCGCGCTATTTTAATTCTGCTGAAAAAATTTCGAACTAAAAGTTACAGTGAACTGTCGCGCGTCTTTCGGGCGTCAGGTGTGAGTATTGAAATTCGCGTAATAACAACATCAAATGTTACTAGCATTTATTTTACAATGTTCCATGCCGACTTTCGCTTTCTGCTTTGCCATTTATTTTAATCCCAAAATATATATTAATTTGCGTTGTAATAGTTTACCCAGTTTAGACACACATGCGGTTTCCGAGGACAAATTATGAAAAACAAATCGGTTGCGTGCAGATTGTCACGCGTCACAAGGTTAAAAATTGTCACGTGCTAGGCAACTAACTCGTGCTCAGTGGAACAGAACAATAACCTTCGCAGCAGATCTACCTTAGTAAGCATTCGTTTGAATGAATATATCGACAACGTCTAGCGTCTTCTTATCTTTTCCCTCTGGGATATCAGCAGAGATATCATTTCAGTACAATTTAGACAATTGGTTATCATGAATATGAAAATTTAGCGTAATGCACACTGGCACGTAAAACCTGCTGTTTATCAATGTTTATAGGCATTGCTTTATTTTGTGAATGATTGTCGTGTACATAATAATTTAGTATCGCCTTGAAAAGTCAAAGAATTTCAGCGTGAGTTAACCTTACGATCAGGTGACCTTTTTTTTTCGAGTGGAAGCTGAATTTCGCTAAAATCAAAAGCTCCGACCTTAGAGTCAACTCGTGAATACTAGAAATGTTAACGCGTGCTAACTGAAGTTTTATACATCTGAGTGATGGAACGAGTGAGCAGTAACATAATATTGCGGGGTTTTTTTGGAAATTAAATGTAACGACTTTTGTCGAACGCAAACAAAAAAACCAGTAATTTTCAGTTCAAAAAAGAAAAAAGGAAGAAAAAATCGGTCCCGACGAGAATCGAACTCACGTCCCACGGCTCTATAGTCTGGTCGCTTACACACTGCACCACCCAGGATTTGACTAATTAACGAGGTCAAATTTTGTTATTTCAAGGAAGATATGCGGAAAAAGTTTACATCTGAGTGATGGAACGAGCGAATTGGCCGCCGTTTAATACCAAAATCCCGTTCATAACGCTTGCGCGTATTCATGGGTTAAAAAAGGCCGCCTGATCGCAGGTCAAGCGTGAGTGTAAACGAATACGGGCAAAAATACAACTTGACAAACTTGTTGAACAATAAACATACATTAGCAGCGACAGAGGACTCAATCGAAGGTAAAATCTTAACGAGCATAACGACATGTCTGTTATTTGGCTGGTTTCGTTTCGTTTCCTTTCGCAATTCCACAAGATCGAATTGTCGCTAGTTCGTATTTTCGTAAGTCCGAACTTTCGCTAGTTCGTATTTTTGCCAGTTTGAATTTTTGTTACTTTGAATTTTCGTTAGTCAGAATTT
>JAJLRJ010000007.1:25720933-25773433 GCA_024195265.1 Dendrophyllia cribrosa | reverse complement strand
CCCTCTGTGTGTGCACATTACCTGCCATGGTCATGTTGTTGATCTGGTTTCCTCTGACTTCAAATGCAATCCAATGGCTTAGATTACACTTAATACGTATTTCAAAATTCGTACAACTATTACTTTATTTGAGTATCTTTCTAATAAGATTCATGCAAGGAAATAATTATGTCAGATCGCTTTATATTGTTTTGTTTCATAAAAGTGTGTTGTTGTTGCACATTATCACAGCAAACCTTATAATTTTCTTTTTTGTTCAACTAGGACGTTTTGACTTCAGTAACTACACTGTTGTGTGCAGTTGCTGTGGCTACAAGCGTAATCCAATGTACCTGGAAAAGATAATTTCAGCTTGGTACTGGCCAGGTAGTCTCAAAGACTGTACCTACTTCTTTCATCAAGACATATTTAGACAATGGGATTTTTTCCAAAAGATACTACCAGGGACATCAGGTGTCATTCTTATAATCCTGAGGAGATTTTTCCCAATCATGAGGAAGGGTTGGTTTTCTGTTATTGTTTAACATTGTGTCTGTGTGTATTCATGTATGTAATATTGTAATTTTGTTTTGGTTTGACAATTGAAAATTTAGAATACAGCTAACAATGACAAATAGTTTATTATTTCATTGCTTTGAAAATTTTCATCCAAAGCAACTGGGAGAGTTGAAAATACTGACTCCCGCTCCGCAGACTAGCCCACTGACTACCCCTCCTACAGTCAAAAAATTATAAAATTACTTTTAGGGTGACAAGATACAAGAAACATACTTGCGTGCACGATCACTTTCACTGAGTCGCCATCTTGGTTGCCGCCATTTTTCTCGGCCCATACCTCCCTCATAAGCGAGTTCATCAATAAAAAAATGGCGACTACGTCCTTCAATTCGATTACTGTGGGTGTGCAGACTGCTCGCACAGAGACAAGTGGGTAAGTCTTGTTGAGTAAATTGATCAAAAACAGCTTGAAGTCTGACATAGGTACTAAACACTGATGATTTTGCAAATAGAGCTTAAATTGGTAACAATAAGCTCTATTTGCAAAATTGCCAGTGTTTAGTACCTATGTCAGACTTCCAGCTGTTTTTGATCAATTTACTCAACAAGACTTACCCACTTGTCTCTGTGCGAGCAGTCTGCACACCCACAGTAATCGAATTGAAGGATGTAGTCACCATTTCTTCGCTTATGAGGGAGGAATGGGCCGAGAAAAATGGCAGCAACCAAGATGGCAACTTAGTAAAGGTGATCGCGCACGCAAGCACGTTTCTTGTATCTTATTACCCTAAAAGTAATTTTGTAATTTTTTTTAACTGTAGGAGGGGTAGTCTGTGGAGTAGTCTGCAGAGCGGGGGTCAGTATTTTCAACTCTCCCAATGTAACCACAACATTATACACATGCAGACTTTACTTTATAGTATTTTTCAGATCACTTATTTTAATCAAATCAAATCGAAGTTATTTTTATTGTCATCATTATGTAGTATATAAGAATACATGTATGAGCATAAACGATTTACATGTAGTTGTCATGAATGTTTCAAAATCTCATGAACAACAATAACCTCTGTTTTTTAAAAAGAAAACAACATTAACATTTTAAAAATATTGTTGACTTCACTGTTTCTTTTTTTGCAACTTTTGTTGCTCCGACAATCAATGCCCACTCTTTTAGCCATTCATTTAAAGAGTGGAAGTTCTACATGCATGAAGTGCAGGTGTTACAAGGAATGTCTTGGATGGAATGTCCAACATGTTCAATGAACCAGCACTCATGTCATGTGGATGGCAATATGAAACTTTACAGCTTTCAATCTTCAGGAAAGTAAGTTGTGGTTATCAGCACAGACAATGTTAGAACATATTTGATGGAATTTCTCAAACTCATTTAAATGCTGTAAAATGTTGTTTCATGGCACTGATTCTGTCTCTGGATGAAAATTTAGCTTTATAGCACCCCTAAAGTCATACACATACTTGTTTTTATTTCTCTGTAATATTCATCTCTTGTTCTTGTATAGTTTTATCCCTTTATTTTTTCACCCATGCACTTAAAAGTGTTTCCTCTGCCCTGCTTCAAAATATTTTATATGATGTAATCATATTTTCATTAGGAATATAATGACTTCACTCTTCAGGTCAGTTGGCTGGGGGGAAAGGTCCCCTCGGTGGCCTACTCCCAAATAATTTGACCGGCTTAAAACATGTCTCGCATGTATAAAAAAATTACTGCAACCATATAATTAGCTCGTTATTCTTAAATTTCCCATATTTTGGGATCTGCGGCGGCTTCCAAATCTCGATGCTTTAGTGTTCTCTCCTTTTAGTGAAGAAAAATATTTCAGTACACCGTTGGCGGGCTTTTGGTTGTTTCTAAGCCTGGAACCCAACGTTCATCTTTGAACGGTATGGCCTGAAACGAGTGGTCGCCATGTTGTGCTTACATAGCATCAAGTGCATTGGCCTAGGAAATCGCTGTTGATTTGCTTTGTTACTATGGGGCGTCGCGAGCAAAAAGAAAAAGAAAGAAAACGGGCAGCGTCTTCATGCCAAATGTTAGAAAGATTTTTGTCAAAAAAGTCGAAAACAGGTGAGGTATCTTCAGAGTTAAATGATGGTTCAGTTCAGAATGAGATGCAGCCATCATAACAGACTACTCCTGCTACAGACACCTCACCCCCCAGTACAAGTCAAGAATCTGTATGTAATGATTATGATGTCTGTCAGCATCAAGAGACCAGCAAGGTAGATATTGGCGAAATCTTTTACAAAGTGAAAACGCCGAAGGAATTTTCTTACGCAATGAAGACTCTAACCATGTCTCAAAAGTATCACCTCTTGACAATTCCCAAGGAGCAACTTAAAGAGAAGGCATTCCCCACTCAGTACCTTGCTGGTTGCAATCGTAGTTTTCGTTTAGAGTGGTTGTCACAGCACCCCTGGATGATGTACAGTGAACGTGTTGATGGTGTTTTCTGTACAGCTTGTGCTATTTTCTGTTCCGATGCATCAAAAAGCAAGTTTGTCACCAAACCATTTCGAAAGTGGAACAAAAAAAGTGAGAAAGTTAAAAAACATGAACACTCTACACATCATCAGAAGGCCATGGAGCAAGCTTACAATCTTAAACGAACTGTTGAGCACCCACATACAGCAATCTCAGCCCAAATTGATTCCAGTAAGGCTGCAAATATCGAGCGAAACCGCGAGGTTCTTAAGTCTATAGCCCGAGCAGTGCTGTTTTGTGGTAGGCAGTGTATTGCTTTGAGAGGTGATGTTGAAAATCTTGACACACCTGAAAACCCTGGAAATTTTCTTGCCCTACTCAAGTTGTTAGCAGTGCATGACAGTGTGTTGAAAAGTCATTTAGAAACTCCTGCAATGCGTTGTGTGACACACTTGTCACCCCAGACACAGAATGAGTTGATTGAGGTCATGGGCAAGCACATTATTCTGAAGGGCATACTGGATGATTAAAATGCTGCAACCTATTACTCTATCTTAGCTGATGAAGTAACGTCGCACAACGAAGAACACCTTGCTATTTGTGCTCGGTTCGTCGATGAGAAGAAAGATGTAAGAGAGGAATTTTTAACATTTATCAAACTTGAAAGGATAACAGGTGAAAAGATTGCAGAGAACATCCTAGCTTTCCTGAAAGAGAGCAACGTACCAGTAACGAACATGTGTGGCAAAGGATACGATGGTGCAAGCAACATGTCATCTAGCACATCAGGCGTACAAGCACGGATAAAGAAGGAGGTACCATTAGCCACGTATGTCCACTGCAATGGACACTGCCTCAACCTTGTAATCATTAAGTCATGTGCATTACCTCACGTGCGCAATGTCATTGAACATCTAAAAAATTGCTGTCGCTTCTTTCTTAAAAGTCCTAAGTGGCCTTCTTGAGCTTATTGTTAAGCACAACATAGTTAATGTAACAAAGAGAAAGCCTCTGCTAGACTTGTGCAAGACAAGATGGGCAGAACGGCACACTGCTTATCAACATTTCTACCAAGCTTTTGTTTTCATCGTAGAGGCTCTCGAGATGATTGGTTTCAAACACCACCTTCCCAAGTATGGTGATTTGTATGCTGACTGGGATCCAGCGAATCGCAATGAAGCTCAACAAATTTTGGCAAGCATTACGTCCTTCGAGTTCATTGTCGTATTTACGACAATGTACCAGTATTTGGCTCACCTAGCTGGAATCACTGTTAAGCTTCAGAGAGCAACTGTTGACATTGTGGAGGCACATGACATGATTACAGAAGTTGGAAGTTTCTACTGAAAGGAAAGGGAAGATTGTGGCACAAACTTTTCCCGTATTTACAATCAAAGCGTTTCAATGGCTGAGAAGGTGGGTACTGCTGCCGAAATGCCCCGATTGACATCAAGACAACAACATCGCTCCAATGCTGAGGCCCAAACTCCTAGAGAGTATTTCCAAAGAAACGTGGCAATTCCTTTACTTGATCATATTATCATGTGTATTGAAGAGCAGTTTTCGCCTTAGGCAAAAGTTGCCACATCACTACTTGGCCTCGTTCCAAGTGTTCTCTGTTCAAGAAATGTCAACCTCAATGCAGCTGTTAATACTTACACTGATGATCTCCCGTCCCCTGAGTTGTTCGAAATGGAACTTACGCGATGGAGAAGTCGATACTTAGCAATGGAACCGCAATTAAGGCCAGCTTCACCTGCTGTGGCAATCAAAGATTGTGATGCTGCCCTCTTTCCAAATATTAGCATTCTTCTCCAAATTGCCTGCACAATTCCAGTCACATCGTGCGAATGTGAACGAAGCGCAAGCACATTGCGACGACTGAATAACTACATGCGTGCATCAATGGGAAAAGATCGCTTGTCCCATCTTGCGCTTTTGCACATTCACTACACTTCTCCTGTGGACTTGGACACTGTAGTAGACTGTTATGCTCGGCTATACCCCCGTCGACTTCAACTGGAAAATCTTCTGCAATAATGGTAAGTTTAATTTTGTGTGACACTGTTAACATTAAAGGTCCGTTTTAAGCGAAAAAGAACCCACCCAGGCAAAAACCAGCCTACGGGCCTGCTCTTATCTTGGATGATGCTATTTACAGACAAGAGACCTTGTTATTAAGGCAGCACATTTATTTTATCCAAATATGATGTGGATCAACATATCAAAGATGTCTATGCCAAGACGACACCATCAAAAGTAGGGTTCTACAAGTTAGTGTTTTATAGTCTTCATAAAAATGTGTTATATTGACCATGCAATCCAAACTTTCTTTTCCCAAACTTCCACCAAAGCGTTATAAACAGTAAAAATATATGTATTGAACTGACATTGTCTTGGTTTCAGCAATAATTTCATAGTGGAGATAAATGTACTATGTATTACCAGATTTGTTAAAGTAAAATAGAGCAATAACCAAAAGCAACATATAATTACTCTGGCCAATTACAACAGACAGAATCAGAATTCAAAGCAAATACATGCAGGCAAGTGATGGTTTGCGCCTTTTAGCAGAAGAACGAGGGGTCTCCTGCCTATGACCGCCAGTTTGCTTGCACCACAGGCAATTCCAGGGAACGAGCTGTGCGGGGTGCATCTGATTTGAGTCCTTTACAGAGAGGGGATACCAGAAGGCTAAAACTATTTCAGTTGGGCAGGCAGGAGTGTCAAAAGTTGTAAACATGCTAGACTGCTGGTCAAGTTCCAGATGCCAAAATGCAGATGCAAGATCGACTTTCGTGATCACACACGCGCTTGGCAAATCTGGCAACAAATCGTCAATAACAGGAATCTGGTACCTTTCTCTTTTGAGAGCAGCATTGAGTGGCTTCTGATCAATGCAGACACAACTCACCAGACTTCTTGATTGTGACCACGAACTGGCTAATCCAATCGGTGGGTTCATCCACAGGTGCGATGACCTTGCGATCCTGCAACCTTTCTATTTCCACCTTGAACTTCTCCCTCACGGAGACAGGCAACTTCCTCGCTGGAAGAATCACTGGTTGGGGGGGTGGATCCAGTTGCAGATGAACTTTTTCAGGCAGTCTACCCAGGCCCTTGTCAAACACATCTGCATATTTTGTTGCAAGATCATCTTCCGGATTCTCCACAACACTTATAAAGTTCTCCTTGTGAACAGTCAACAAACCCATCTTTTCGGTAGGTTCAAACCCATGAGTGGAGTTAGATTCTCTTGAACGACCAAAAACCTCACTTTATATTTCATACCGTTATGGGGGTTCACAACTGGTAGAGCATACGTCCCCACAGGCTTGATCTTGGTACCATTCCATGTAACCAGAGGCTGAGAACAAAGGGATAGCCCAACATCTTCTACATGCTTGCACGGTAAGATGTTAGCACTAGCTCCGCAATGAACTTGAAACTGTACCGGTTGCTGCCTGACAAACATTTTCGCGTACACAGCACTCTCTTTCACAGCTTGAACTCTTACAACACTAATTTTCTCTGACTCTTCCTCGCTTTTGATGTTGTAGATGAGAGCTTCTTTACACCTCTTGGCAAAACGTTTTTTTTCCTTGGCACCGATTGCATGTTTTTCCCCACGCAGGACACTCCTGTCGAACTGATGCTTGTACCTGCAAAACTTACAAGAGATTTTCTTCGACTTTCCATCAACAGATTGTGAGGGTCTCCTTGCTTTGGACATAGCCTGATGGACGCCACTACCATCAACTGGCTCAGAAAGCGTCTTCATTTGCACTTTAGCTATCTCTTCGCTGCGACAAATATCAATGCACTTGTTCAATGTCGGATCTCTTATTCTCAGCAGCTTCTTTGTGGTTTGCTCATTTCCAATTCCCAGCACAATGCGATCACGGATAAGGCTGTCGCATAAGCAATCAGAGAAGTTGCACGTCTTTGCTAAAGTCTTTAATTCAGCCATGAATGTATCCACCGATTCCACAGAAAACTCATCCCTCTTGTTGAAACAATATCTTTCATAAATCTCGTTGACTTCACCGGTACAATGCTTCTCCATCTTGCTCATGACAACGCGCCAATCATTCGAGTTCTCTGTCAGCGTAGCTAAAAGTTTTTATGACTTTCAAAGCATCTGCGATCGTATGTTTGAAAATCGCTAACTGAAATTCCGCGGTTTCCCGATCCAACCTTAAAATAATGAAATAGTTGTTGTATTTTTCCTTCCATAGTTTCCAATTTTCAGCCACTTCTCTGCTGTGTTTCAGATCCAGATATTGAGGTGGTAAAATCTGATGCAACATCGCCGATTGAGGCGTTGAAGGTTGCGAATTCGCCCCATCATCCGGCATGTTGTAGATGGTTTAATTTGCCACTGCCAGCATGTAATAACACGAGACTCGGTGTAGAAAACGAGTAGACCTATGTCCAAACTCACATCTCAAGAATGAAATGCTAATATAACTGATGCAGCGTAATTTACACTGAAATTGACGCATGCATATTTGTAGCATGCATAATAGTGGAGCACTGCGGGCCAAAGACCTGCGCGTAGCCCCATACTCATAGAACCTATGCCCATCATTTTTCATGGTCATGGCTAGCGGAAAGTTTTGCGGGCACGTGTGTGTCCGCCGCCCTCCGCCTCCATCGCACAGGACTAGCTCGTGGGCGCATATGACATCGCAAAACATGCGCATACGACGTCATGTTGAAACCAAAGCGAGGTTTTGGTTTTTTCGCGGTTACACAGCCAAATGTCACGTCACCTAAAAAAACACTGATGTTTTGCTGTGAATTTACAAAGCGAAAAAAAACGTTTAAATTAAAGGCGTTATTTCCCTGAATATTTCGTGGTTTGCTACTCAAGACAAGGATACTAATTAAGGGATACTCAGAAGCCGCTTTAGTGGAAAAAGACGAGCTTTCAGGGCTAAAATCTTGCTTCGAGGAACTTCATGTATTACGTTTTTATCAATGCGGGAGATGTTTGTTTTTTACGGATTTCAAAACTAGAAGCAGAGATTTGAATTTCCAAGCAAGCGAGGGACTTAAAGGTAAAACAGATTACATTTTTCGATGAGAATTTATGTTGATATCAATCTGTGAGTGACGTTTTCTTTGTGTTATTGTTAGTTTTGGAGAATTGATTTTAAAATGGCTTAAATTCAGTTGTATCAATTTCTTGAATTTCATTGAGGAAAGCTTGACCTCGATGAGCTTAATAAGCTTAAATGGTACGCGTTTTGCTTTAAAACGTAAACTAATGAAGATTTGAATAAATTTTTTCGCAGATTGTGTTGTCCATTTTTGTGTTTGTTCATTCAATAGATAGATTGAAAAGCGATTTTATGTAAACGAAACAAGACTTTGATTTTATAGTATAGTTTTATCTTCACTCGCATTGCCTTATGCAAATATGTTTGTATTTTTGCAATTTTGACTTTCAAATCAGTTTCTAGGGCAATTTTTGACAAGCAACAAGTGTATTTTATTCGAAAAGTAGTCGTACTAGTTATTCTAGATGGAGAAAAAGTTGTTTTTGTGAACTTTTGTACGGTCTATAAAAATGTACTGTGCAGACGGTCGCGTAATAAGCTTACTGTTTTTGAGAATAGCTAAAATTGAAAAATAGCCTTCGTCAATCTTAATTCTTGTGCTTCCGACCTTTCACCTTAGTTAAGCTTGTTCACAGAGCGACGCTGTTAGGCTCAGCCTATCTATATATATTTAAACACGGTTGATAACGTGATGTGAGTTTTTTTAGCCGATCACGTGTAGTAATGCAAAACCAAAGCAATCACGAAATTACTTTTGACACTCAATTGACAACCACACTATTAAATTTTACAAAGTTATGATTTGTTCTAATATACTGCCAAACAGCACCAGTTATGTGAAACATTTCACTGTTTTACACAATATGAAGATGTACGTGACAGGGGCACCTTAGTGTTTTGTATGTGTTGTGAATCCCACTGGAGAGCTGCACAGAATACAGAAAGGAAAAGGGGCAGGCTGGATGAAACAGGGCTTGAAATAGCCACTTGTTGACATGCACTTGCACAGGGAGCTGGTAATGATAATTATTAAAACATGTATATAACCCTGCCCATTACATTCTTTATTGTAATGGAAATGCCTCTTAAAGTAAAGTAAGGTAAAGTTTTCACAGTGCAAGTAGCCTACTGTACAACTATCAGACTTAAACCCAGTACATTAGCATAAAATCGGATACTCCTTTCCCTACTGGATGAGATGCTAACTCAACACAATTTTTTTTGCCAATGAGATGTGAATGAGATGTTGATGAACTGATTCAGCCATTAACTTGTAAACACTGCAACCTGTACATTTTCTAATCTTGATTTGATCTTTAGGTCGTGATGAACATGCTATTGCTTGGAACAAGAGGAAGATTTGTTCAATGGTTGTAACTCTTGTGAAAGATTTGTGAAAGATTTGGGAAGGTAAATATTTGTGCAATAACTACAATACAAATTCCCAGGTTAATTTTTTGGTAAAGCAAATTTATCATGTTTATATACATATAAAATTTGGTTGTCGTCACTTGGACAGAGATTGCTCAATACATAAAAATATAGTAGATCAGTAATATATTTTTCACACACATCACATCATGTGAAAAAAATATATACTTATTTCTTTATTAATTTCACTTAATTTTTTGGTTTGTATTCTTACCAGGCAGTAAAAATGAGTGCATCCTCTTACAACGATTGTGAGACTACTGGAAGAGTGCAATTTAGAAAGAAAAATATAGACATTAGTGTTTGGAAAGAGGAAATTTGTTTTATTTTTTTCTTTCAGTTTTGATCACACGCCAAACGGGCTTGCTGTTATATTGCGAAGAACATCAACAAAACCCCAGAGTAGTGCTAGCAAATAACATTCCGGCTTTCAAGGGGAATTCTTTGGGTAAGATTGAAGGAAGCACATTTTGCTTACTTGGACGTTTACAAACATTTGCATAGTAATTTTCTCCGACTCATTAGTGTTTCTTTTGATTGAATTTGTGGTTATGTCCAATTTCCGACCACATGGAACTTTGAATTCTCTTCGTTAAAAGAACTGTTTCCCCAAGACTATCTCGATACATGAAATTCTTTCTAATAATAACAATTGTTTATCCGTAGCAATTTTGTAACCCTATGTGCAAAATATATCACACAGGTTAGCCTTGCGCCTAATCCGAATCAATCACATCATTTGTTGCTCTAAGGAAATCATTTTATGCCACAGTTTGGCAACAGTGTTGGCAAGTGTTAATTTCGTGGCAAGGCCGTTTAAGGTACCCACCCAAGCACATTTTGGAAAATTTTAATTAAAAATGATATGACATTATCTTAGAGAAAGTAAAAGCTATCTCATTGAAACTGCTTTTGAAGATAATGTACATAATCATATTATATTTTTTTAAGTCAATGTGTACCTGCATTATTACCCTATCAAATTACATGGGAATATAATTTCGGATGTTAGCGATCACTTTTCGCAATTTTGTATTACGTCATACAATGTTATTAAAAGTCATGTTAATAATATGACAAAAGTTTGTGATTTCTCACAGTTTTCAGAATCTAAATTTATAGAGGACCTATCCAATATTGACTGGACGAGAATAGCGTCATTAAGAAACACAAATACTAATAAAATGTTTTCAGTATTTTAAAACAAGTTTAATCGGATAGTCAACACCCACGCGCCTTTTAAGGTTACAGTGTACCTTCACATCGAAAATTTATTGAAAATTTTTTTTGGCGTCAAAATAAAGTTTACAGAATGAACTTTCATCCAAAAAAAAATTATCGAAAAATAGTGAAAATTGACGGAGAAATGACGGTATAACTTTTGTGGGCGGAGTTTGTTTATGAAGCGATGTTTTACTAAGCGCTGTTTTCTCAAAGTTAAGTTTTCGCTTGTAGGGGACACTTTAAAGAGCTACAACTCTTAAATTTATATTTAGTAATTTATGTGTTTAGTTAATTGATTATATTTTGTAGGACCTCTTTGAAAATCATGTTATGAAAGGGCATCCTATTAAAATATTAGTTAATAATAATAATAATAACTCGAAGGGAATTTGTTCGATTTTCCTCAAATTTGGACAGAAGCTAGACTAACATATAATCAACAAACACGTGTCGGCGAATTTCTTATTTCTGAAAACTTTTTCGTCAAGAGCCATTTCCGTGCAATCACTCCAACTTTTTTTCTCCCTTTTTCGAAAATATTCTGTAACTTTTCACTGCAATTGAATATGGGAAATCGCCAACACGTTTTTTAGCGCTTCGTGTCCGGAAACCCGAGAACAAATCAAATTAGCAAAATACAATAATCGCTTTGAGTTATAGCGTTTTAAAGCTGATTCGGACGTTCGAATTTAGACGTCGTAAAAAATTCGACAATTCATTTTATTACCAAATGGTTTCCATATTTAGATAGCCAGCTCTATAAGCTTTAATTTGATATCTGGGTTTAGGTATATTAAGTGTAATCTTAAGACGCTAGAGCTGTTATACTGGAGACACCCCCGAAGGTACACTGTAACCTTAAAGCTGTTTTCAAAACGAAGAGCTAAACAACTTTCAAAACCTTGGATTACTAAGGGAATAAAAACATCAATTAAAATTAAGAACAGTTTATTCCATTCTAATCAGGAGGAAAAATATAGAATATACAGAAATAAGATTACAACTCTAATTAGACTAAGTAAAAATCAGTGTTATCATAACTATTTTCAGTCTAATATCTCTAACATGAAAAAGACCTGGGCAGGCATAAATGAACTTATTAATCGCGCAAGAAAAAAAGTTAAAAATATTTCTGCCTTAAAGGATGTAAACAGTGTTCAATTAATTTACAATTCGAGGAAATTACCAACCGTCATGAAAAAACATTTTGCCTCATGTGGAGCTATTTTAGCTGCGAAGCTACCCCACTCTGAACGTCACTTTTCGGAGTATTTTGATCATACATGTAGTTGTCATAAATCCTTCTACTCTAATCCTGTTACTCCTGCTGAATTAGAAACTGAAATATCGCTTTTGCCTGTCGGAAAGTCACATGGGGCTTACTCTTGCCCGACTGTCATCGTAAAAGTTGCAAAACATTTCATAAGTAAGCCACTTATGGAAATAATGAATGCTTCTATCCTCGAGGGAACCTACCCTGACAAATTGAAGTTGGCAAAGGTGGTTCCTATTTTCAAAAGTGGTGATGACTCCGACCTTAATAATTATCGTCCTATATTCCTTCTCTCTATATTCAATAGAATTTTTGAAAAACTCATGTACAAACGTTTGAAGTCGTTTTTTTAGGTAAATGATTTTTTTTATGAGTCACAGTACGGCTTTAAAGAGAAACACTCAACCCAGCATGCAATAATTGACATAGTAAATAGGATTCAAAACAATATGGACAAAGGAATGTTTTCCTGTGGAATTTTTATAGATCTTAAAAAGGCATTTGACACAGTTGATCATGCAATATTATTAAGCAAGTTAAACCACTATAGAATCAGGGGCATTATATTAGATTGGTTTTCTACTTATCTTAAGGGTCGATCTCAAGTAACGTCGTGCAGAGGATGCTGAAAACATCATACACCCAACAATGGGGAGAGGACATTCTAACCTGTGCGAGGCACACTATAGTGTCCTACCTGACTTTCGCTTAAAGGATCAAAGTCTTTGCAGGTAAAGAAAACCATTGTTAGGAAAATGCTTGAGGAGGAAGGAGAGTCATTTTCACAAACAGATGATGACGTTGGACGAGCAGAGGTTTTGCCAGTGGACATCAACCTCACTGATTCAATACCACTTCATGCTGAGGTCAAACAGTTTGTAGAAGATTTGCTAAATCGAGCCTGGATGCAGAAGTCAAGATGAGCATATTCATCTCCAGTTGTGTGTGTTCATAAGAAGATGGCAGTTTAAGACTATGCATAGACTATCGGCAGTTGAATGCAAAAACAATCCGTGACAGCCATCCCCTTCCCAGGGTGCAAGACACATTACAGAGTTTGGGTGTAAATCAGTGGTTTTGCTTACTTGATCAAGGAAACGCTTATCATCAAGGTTTTGTGAGCCCTGAAAGTATGCTCAAGACAGCTTTTGTCACGCCCTAGGGACTTTATGAATGGGTTCAGTTGCCTATGGGTTTGAAAAATGCACCCGGAGAATTTCAGCGGTTTATGGAACATTGTCTTGATGGTCTTAGAAATGAAATATGTATACCGTATATTGACGACATCATAGTTCATAGCAAAACATTTGAAGAACATGTTGACCATATCCGACAAGTACTTCAGCGACTGCGTGCACACGGGATAAAACTTAAGTCAAAGAAATGCAAACTCTTCAAACGAGAAGTCAACTATCTTGGACAGATAGTTTCAGCTTCAGGTTACCAGTTAGTCCTAGCAAATGTTGAGGCAGTCTTATCCTTGAAGAAGAGTTATCCGAGTACTGTTGGTGAGGTGAGAAAATTGTTGGGTCTTCTGGGGTATTACTGCAAGTACATCCCAAATTTTACACGAATGGCATTCCCACTCTTTCAGTTCTTGCAAGCAGAACCCGACAACGTAACCATGACAGTGCACGAAAACGACCACTCCAAACATGGATCAGTACCTTCTTCAAAACCAGAACACCTGCTGAGGCACGGTGGCATGGTGGAGGTCGGATGTGGTTTCAAGAAGGAGAAATTTTTCCTTCTTCCAAAGGTTTAAAATCAATGTTAACTCTATTCTCTTCGCTATAACATTAATGCCACAACAAAACCCAAAGAAAAAGAAACGGCCGACATTGGTTCCGAGGATGCAAGCGAATCAGAAACAGCAAACAAACTTAGTTTAATGAAATCAAGGAAATACTAAACAACATCCAGAGACGGCCACCTCTCTAATAAGGACACCTCTCTAATACGGACACCTCTCTATTACGGACAGTTTCCTATATCCCGACAAAATTCTCACATATTTTCTTTAAAAAAGACCTCTATAATACAGGCCCTCTCTAATACGGAAAACAGACATTAAATCTCGGCCCCAGAGAGCAAATTCATATAAACTTAACCTCTTTATTACGGACACTCCGGTTATCAGGTGATGAAAGTTTGAGTAAGAAATACAATTTCCTGTTTGTGGTGACAAACATATATCTGATATATCGAAAGACTTTTTCAGAATTGTACTTTATACTACTTTTTCACATGCAGCATTGCGTTGTAGTTCGTTTCGTTTTAAAAAAGTGATTTGTATACCTTATGTAGCTGAGAATTTTACAATGTAGTGCACTACTGATAGACAGTGTCTCAATGCTGTATATTAATCAATTTAGATGCAGTTACTAAAAAGACAAGTGTGGACCTGTTTTTAGTTACTGAACAAAAACTGTCAGTGACGTCATCGTGGTGACCTCTATAATACAGACACCTCTCTAATACGGACACTTTGCTCTGTCCCTTCAGTGTCTGTATTAGAGAGGTTCAACTGTATCGATCAGCAGTATCCTGAAAGAAAATATATTACTCAAGGAGAACATGGCCCAATGAAATGTCCGGGAGTATGCCAGTTTTGGCAGAAGTGGTGATGTCACGATTCTATTGTTCCACTAAAAATACGCAAAAATCGGAAAAAATAATCGCGAGAAAAAGAGGTTTTTCAAAAGCTGTCCCAGATCCCCTCGTTTGATATCCGGGACTTTCAAGCAAGCCATCTTTGAAGAAGGATCATTCTTGTGTCTTCAAGGGAAGTTTCGTGCAATATTTCGGAAGTTTTGTGATGAAATAGCGAGAGTTTCAAACAGCCTTCGAAGACGCCACTGCCATCTTGACGGGCATGAATGTAAGTACATGTCTTTATGTTTAGTTTTCAGTATCTTGCTGATTTTTTTCGAAATCAAGACTAATTGTCCTTAAAACTACAACATATAAGTGATGTTCAGGCAAAGTTTCATAGATGGCAACAACCTAGTAAAAATGGCAACCACGCATTGAAAATTGCCAATGGATGCAAAAGGTTACTGTATAGATAGTAATAACTTATTCCGCCTTTGTAATTTTAGGTATAACGTATTGCGTTTGTTTCTAGTTTTGTTCACAGGCAATATATTCATGACTCATCTAGAAATAATAATCCAAATCATGTCTGTGAAATGAGTTTTAATCTGTGAGTAGGCCAAATGTGGACTAAGCTAAATGTGTACTAAATTTTTTCGTACGTGATGTTCGATACTTTGTGTCAAAAGTTGTTTATATTTTACATATCCCAAATACATAGTGATTTAAATAACGAATGTTCAGCCAAAAAGGGGTAATCACATCAAATGTGTATATCAGTTTATGATATACCATCCCTGTGCTGTGAGATAACATCAAACATAGAACAGGACAAATGCAGCCCCTGTGCATAAAACACATTTCTGTCAAAATATCAACAGAGTTTGTATTTGGATAAATCATAAAATCTTAATTATTTAGAGATTCCCTTGCAGTGAAATAATTAACAACTATTCACCGAAGTGGAGGTGGGTAGTGGTGGATGTTTACCTAGCCGCGAAGCGGCGAGGTAAATATCCACCACTACCGACCTACACTGAGGTGAATCGTTGTTTTAGTATATACTGAAACAGTGAGATAATTTAACGAAAATGATGCTTTTTTAACTCATTTATTTCTGTCAACGATTACAATTTTCGCATGCAAAATAGCACTTGCTATTCCAAGTTTCAGTAGCCAATCAGAGCGCGCCAACAATGCTATTCACTGTTTCAGTATATACTAATCTCCTTTATATTCATACATGAGACACAACTCACAAGATAACTGTTGCAAATTGATGTCAGGTACCACCATCATTTATTGAATTTAATTTTTTTTGTTACAGGTACAAGAAGGCCTTAAAAAATAAGGTCATGGATGTTTATCAAATTATGACTACAAAATGTAATAATAAATATTTTTTTTTTTTCAATCTGGTGTGCATTTCTTGTATACTTGCAAGTGTTGTTTAATATAAACATGGAGAGCTAAAAGAACTTTGAAAATCTTTCCTTGTGGTCATGGCAAGTGTAGTAATCAATGTTATTAGACTGCGAGCCGTCTCTTATTTTTCTTTTACTTAGTCGAGTGAGCATGTGCATGCAAGTGAGGTGCATGGATTGAGGGGGTCAGCTTACTCCCTCGATCCAGGTGCCTTTCCCGCTCACTCACTCAACTAACTTAATGAAAAATAAAATATTTCTTTTTTGCATGTTGCAATGTGATTCTCAAGACTTTTTTTTCTTTCTTTTCCCACAGGTGTACAATGTCACCATAGCCTGCAACAACAAAAATGATCAGTCCTGACAAATTCAAAATTTTACAAATTATGGCTTCAATAAATTATTTTCCCACTTTTTATTTACAATTATATTGATGTAAGAACTTTAGGTATATATAAATATATAAATGTTGAGCCACGTGCCACGAATTACCACCTTATTACCCACGATCTGCTCCTGTACGGCCTTGTGGCTCAAGTGGTAGATTGACAGAAGATCTAATCTGGAGGTCATGGATTCAAATTCCACCGATTTCAAAGATTTTTTTCTTTCACTTGTTTGGTCCCTCATTTCCTTACTAGGGCTAATGCTCAGTACAGAGAAATTTATGGGTTGACCTTAGCACTATAATTTCCACACAGAGTCAAAGGCTTATGCTACTGAAAATGAACACTGTCCAGTTCATCTGTACCTGAAATTTGCTAGACATCGTCGTGACGAAATGAAGAAATCTGACTCGCCTTTCTTCCTGGTACATGTAGGGGCTCGTGTAATATAATATTAAGTAATGTTGTTAATTAAGTTCGTTGTACTGCTTCCATTGCTGTATTTTAGGATCACCAATTATTATAGTTTTAAATATTTATGTAATTTTTGTTAAATTCTTCTTAATTTTTTATGGCTCACTGGAAGACCACTTATAGTGAATGTGACACCGTGATGAAATAAAGATTGTAGTAGTAGTAGTATGTGAAGCGCTCTCGGAAAAAAACAAGATTGGATAATTTTTAACAAAAGCGGCAAAGAATGCAGGTCTCCCTGGGAAATTAACAAATCACTCTGTCTAGAAAACCTGCATTTCCAGGCTGATGGATGCCAAGCTTCCAGCAAATTATGTGGCACAACTCAGTGGATATAAGAATCTAAAAAGCTTAGATTATTACAAAACCACCTCAAATGAGCACCAATGCAAAATGTCTTTGGTTTTGAGCACCAGCAGAAAAACAACGCAGCACTTGTCAAAAGCAGCACCAGTTGGTTCAGCAGTCGAAACCTGGCAGCCACAGAGAGAAGAAAAGCGCCCTTCATTTGGCAAGGAGTCCATTCCTGGTCTTTTTGCCAGTTCAAACATCAGTAACATTGAAGGATGTACATTTAATTTTTTTCAACAGTGCACTTTGCAGCAGTGGCAATCGCTTGGATCATTCTTTAAACAAACGTCTAATGTCAAAGCCGCAAAAACGTCACGCTGTTATTTCAGATGACTCAGATTCTGATTGAAAACATGTAATACTTTTGCAGTGACTGCGGTAGTTGTTGAATTCGTCATCGGTTGAATCTTTCTCCATTCAAAAGTAAATTCTGCCATAGGCCTCGAGCTGTACTCAAGACCTCAGGCACAGTTTTTTTCTACTGGTGTATATGGACCTCCCGCCCGTTATGTTGTTAACATGTTATCAGAAGTCTGATTCATTGTTGTGATTTGGTCTTTTTTATGTTGTGCAGTTCCAAAACATATCCATACCCCTCTCCATGGAAGGTCATTTGAAATTCTGAGGGGGATTTGGATTAGCGATCTGTGATTGGTATCACAAGAAAATAGGAATTATTCACGAATATGGGCATAACCAAATTTGGTATAGTTTTTGTATGATTTTCCGCTGGAAACTGTTATTGTAGAAATGAAATATGAAATGAGTGGAGCAATTTTCTTTCAGTTACGCTAGATTTTACCTACAAAATTTGCTTTGAATTCACACAGTACACTGTAACTGTGAAATCATAAGATGTATATGTTGTGGTGCAAATGTTATTTTCCTTTGTTTTTGGGTATGATAATGAGTTTTGAACAAAGAAAAATAAAATTTGCACCAAGGACAAAATTGCACCACAACATATATATCAGAGGGATACCAAACTTGGAGGGAAGAAAGAGTGCATCATTTTCTCTGAATATCGAGGACATGACGAGGTGATAAATTTCATTTAAAGATGAGTTTATATTTTTTGTCCAAAAATTGTCCCTTTTTGCTTTTCTGTGACATGCTCCAGTGAAACGTTTTGCCTTGACATGCAATATCGTTTGGGTAAATTTTATTGCAAACAGTTAAATCCTCTTCGATGGTCATTAATTCCCTTCAAAATGGTAACCACTGCACCCCCTTAAATTCTAAAAATTCTTTAAACTTCTCCACATAACCGAAATTGTTTATTAGCTCTTCAAATTACATCACTCTTGGTTAAATATTTCTTATGTTTCTTGAGCTACAAATAAGGGCCAAAATCACCAATTTAGCCTCCAGCACTACCTTAAGTATGTTTTAACGCCTACCAGATAGGGAAATGTCCTTTTTATGTACTCCTCTTGGTGGTGGTTAATTTCTAAACCTTAAAGTGGTGTTATTTCATCTCTCCAAAGATCCTGAAACCTATCTGGTGCAGCAAGGTCACCCAGTCTTTCAGAGTCAAGAAGTTCTGTTACCTTCCTTTTAAATGATGAACAGATTTCTTTAGTTGAATAGTTCCTCTCATGTCCCATCGCCACTGCCAGAAAGTCTTGGGTTGGCAAAGAGAACATGTCAGCTCTCAACATACTGTTGGGACCCTCCCAGTGACGGTGAGTCAGAAAAATCAACATCTACGCTTTCATGCAGCTCTTCTGACCAAAGCCTGAGTGATTCTTTCTCACTCACAAAGAAAAGTACTCCAGTCCCATCAAAAGTTTCTGCCAAGCCTATTTCTATTAAAGACAGGCCAAAAGAACTTTCCACTGGATTTGTTGTGCCAACAAAATTTGGAAAAAATCACAGATTCCAACTTGATGACTGGTGATATCTCTGACGTAGACAGAGCAAACGTGGTATAAACCATGACAACTTCTGTGTGGGTTTGTACTGATACCCCATCCCCAGCATGTTGCGAATAGCTTGCAAAGCTACTAGTTTCAAAGTATCCTGTACTTGTTGATGCAGATCCACGTAGCATACTTGCCAAGGAGCAGTCAGGTACTAGGGAAAATTTTAAAATATTGGGTGAGATATTTGATACCTTGTAACCTTATTTCGGATCTACTTATTGAGGCTATTTGAGCAATTACTTACAATGAAGTTCCATACATGTAATAAATGGGGAAAGACTGCGATATTACAGGGTGTTGTTAGCAAAAGTACAAAATGTTGCAGTTGGCATCAACTTTAACCACTTAATTATTGGTGCTCATGATTGTGGTGACTGTCATGAATTTAATGTTTCTCGTTATTGCAGTACTCACTCAAAAAGGGCATCATGAAGAAATTTGAAAACTGGAGTTATTGTGAAAATAAACGGAGCCCAGATTTTGAAGAAAATAAAGAGAGGAAGAAGAAAAAGATTGAAGGTAAAGGTAAATTAAAACAACCAGCACTAGGTTTTTGCACTAGTTTTTTAGGTATTTGCAATGAATGTTTGATTTATGTGCAAGGTTATGGAAAACCTGGGAAGTAATGATTATTTACACTAAAGAAAAGTTTTCTTGTTTTTAAAACAAATGACCCAGGAATGTGCAGAAATCATACAAAGGAGAGTTTATACTGTAACTTGAAAATGCTTATGTATATTGTGATGTGTTCACTGAAGGGGTTCATACTGTAACGATGGGCGATTTCCCGCGGGTCCCCCTCTAAGTAACTATTTGTAACGTCATGTGACGAATGAGAGAGAGCATGTGCTCAGCGACAAGTGTTACCTTTTGAGGAGAAATTAAAGATTTTGAAAGATAAACTTTGGCTTTTACGTTGGTGGCAACGGTGTAAACAAACTCAAAGGATAGCAAGTGACACACACAGAGTCATTTTAATGGTTTGTGCGGCCGGATCTGGATATTTTTGTCGTTTCTGTGTTGAAATTCTGCTTGTGTGGTTTTGCTTGTTTACGATGGCAGACAACTCAACCAATTTCAAAAATAGGTCCGCAATGCGAACGTGTGGGGGCTTCTATTAGAATCATTGATCAAAATATCATTGTTTAAATAACTGGAATTGCTTTTTGCAAATTCATTTAGTACATTCCACTGCACACTTAGTAATAGTAATTGGACTGAGTGGAGTAGACTTCAGGGAATAATTGGGTGAGTAATTTCAAATCAGCCGACCACTTAGTGCGAGGACGATTACCCTGATTTGTACGACATGAAGTTCAATTACTAATATTATTAACCGCATCAATAACAAAATTCCAAGATTAAAAAGTCTTTGTGGAGTTTTTTGTACTATTCAATTACAAAAAGTTGTAATCGGATAGCTGTAATTGGACAGCCATGTGTGCTTACATGTATTACCTAACAAATAGGCACATCATCGTGATTATAGTTAAAGTAATTAACAGAGAGCCCATCATCTTCACCAGTCCTGAATTAGGAGTGCCAGTGAAATGGCCATTAAGAGTTGGGTGTTTGAAGTTATTTTTTCTGCTTTTATTTGTTCAATTCCAACTTCGGCTAAAAAGTACATGAAATATTCCAACTAAGTAAGTAAAACACATTCAAATTAAACATCATTAACATCATGTTTCAAAATCGTCCTCTCAGACGTGCGATGATAAGACGTGACTGCCGATCATGGACCGATATTGTTCAACTGACATCCCCATAAACTTTTGCATCTTCAGGTACGGTTTTTAAAATATAGGTGACTGAGCAAGTGAAATGCGATCGGTATGATTTCCAGTGTTTATATCAGGCTGTATTAGTTTTGATTTTCAGTGGCTATTTAAGGACGTTCGCGCGAAAATCTTCTAACATTGATTTTTTTATAAAACTTTTGCTACAGCTAGGTTATGAGTAACTCGTGTCAGAAATGCAAAAAAATGAGGGGGTCACGGACTTCGTTTCTGAGATAAGCTATCTGAAAGGCGACCCTAATTTTGAAAAATTGGTCTTCCTTACGGAATGTGACCCCAATGTCTGTTAGTCTAAAAATATTGCAAATGAATATCAAAAATGCAACTTTCTTTCCCAAATTTTATGCGAGTAGGTCTGTTCAGTAAATTCATTCACCTGATGACGTTCCTTGAAGTAAATTTCATCTTTAAACAACAGCATTTGCAAATTCTGACAGCCGCAAGTTGGCAGGTGATTCGATGGCTCGCGGGTAGAAAAATGGAAAAATTTAAACTTCCTACATTGATTTTTTGTTCATTTTTTCACAATCTGTCGAGAATTGGCAAAGAAAATTATCTATGAAAAAAATTGGGGGTCACCGACCATCCAAGCGAGTTAAATCTAAGCAAAGTTAACGCAACGGCTATCAGCCCTTTATGTGCTTAGATTTCTTCTCTTGCACGCGCACTCGTGCATGACGTAGCATGGTGTTGCGACATGAATTGTTGCGCAGTAAGGATTCGCATAAACAATTAGCGCGAACGTCCTTAAGTTATATCACGGTGCTTCCTCAGTGAACATCAAGCCGAGTGAATATTGGCTTTCCTTGAATTGAAGTGCAACCTGCACAGACTTCCATCCAAACGAAATGTTGGCCTGTAGTGTGACCTCGAGAGCTGCTGTAACGATGAGTACTACAGGAACAGCTGAAAATGTCAAAAACAACAAAACAAGCCTTTTTATCTCTAACGCAAACGCACCAAGATTTACGACGCATGAAAACAAATTGATACGGTTTAGTATACCAGAACAAGCAATAACTTACCTTGAAAACTACAACGAAAATAAACGCCGTCAAATTCTATGAAAACAGACCAAACGCTTTAATATAAACGAAAACCACGCCAATGCGACACTCCAACATGGCCGATTTTCACTTGACACTGAGCCCACACA
The DNA here is from genome assembly GCA_024195265.1 of Dendrophyllia cribrosa. NCBI lineage: Eukaryota > Metazoa > Cnidaria > Anthozoa > Scleractinia > Dendrophylliidae > Dendrophyllia > Dendrophyllia cribrosa. The sequence goes on along the minus strand of JAJLRJ010000007.1, from coordinate 25,751,382 downwards.
ACCTCGTTCCCAGGCTCTCTCTACGAACTCCTCTCAGAAGACCATGCGACACGCGATCACGTAAACCCACAAACATAAACCCTCAAACGTAAACCCACAAATCTGTCGATAGCATAGTGGGCGGCAAGCCCACTATGCTATCGACAGATAAAAACCCTTTCAAAGCAGGGAATCCATTTTTACCAGCATCTGATTTGTGTACCAGTTTTGAGTCCTTGTTCAAATCGGAGAGCCAAGTGGATTTATCGGATTTGTTTACACCACGTCAAAAGTTCAACAAACCTGTGAAATCGCCTGCGGATTATGGTGGTTCAACGTCGCTACGAGACTATTTACAACACTTTGAGCATTGCTCTATTGTTAATGGTTGGAATAAAGATAAAGCTGCTGTTTTTTGGATACAAGTCTACGTGGCAAAGCTTAAATGGTGCTAAGTTGCATGTCTGATATTGATTGCCAGAATTATGCAAAGATTATTGAAAATTAGAGCTTGAGTTCGGTGTTGAAAAACGTCAGCTACACCAGGCACGTCTACACAGCCAGCGGCAACGAGAAAACAAAAGTGTTCAAGCTCTGGCATCGGATATACAGCATATGGTCTGTTTGTCTTATCAAGATTTATCCCCTGAAATACAAGAAAGATTTGCCATCCAGCATTTCATAGACGCCATCATGGTTCACGATGACAGCCTTTGACTACACCGGGATGAACCATCTACCCTTGACGAAGCCTTGTCCTTGGCTTGCAAACTCTAAGCATTTCGACTCTTGGACAGAAACTGGCAAGGAAACTCCCTGAAGGTCCGCTTGGTGGATGAGCTCGAAAAGGAGCAAGATAAGTATCAAGCACATTTAGAAGGATTGCGTGACAACATTTGAGCGCAACAGCGCCAGAAAGGTCAGCAAGCAGCTCTACAGCAATTAGTTCAGCAGCTACATACCGGCCATAATATACCCTGATTGTAAAACTCACCAACAGAGCAAGTTGACAAAAAGAACTGCGTTGATGTACTTTATGATAATATGTCGAAATGCACTTCATCCTGGTATTATTCGATACAAGACAGGCACCACTAAATCCAGAATCTTTACAGCATGGGCTGTTTTTATATCAACTCTGTTTGATCAATTAAACCTGAGTCCCTGCCCTGGAAAGGTGCTTTCTCGTTTAACTCTGGAATTTTATACATCTGGTTTCCAGGACACGGTGTTGCTGGGAGACGGCACAGAGAACTAGATTGCTTCACCAGAAAACTTTAACATCAGCAGTGCAACATTTAGTGCATACAAAAACCATGACACTGGCAAAACAAGAATTTGAATAACACCTTTTGGCAATCTTGTTATGTGCAGTAATACGTATGCAGGGGCAATCACCGATAATGACTTAACTGCAGACTGTGGGGTGCTGGATATGATACAAGACAAAGGTGCTACAGTGCTTACAAATAAACGGTTTGGTATCAATGACATGTCATGCCAAGGTAGTAACTTTGCTCAAAGATAGTCAGTTATGTAATAACTACCATCTGTCAGTTTAATTTTCCTCCCTTTTTTCCAAACGATATATTTCACCTATACACATGTACCTACTCCAGCAAAAAGGAGATTGATCCAAGCGTTTATCCAGTTTTCTCTTTTAACGCTAACACAAGTCCATTACTTTTCCCATAGTCCTTTTGCAATTGTCCTCATACTTTGGCAATGAAGACATGTGTCCCTGTTGATGCTTACTCTCGGTATCCTTTTTATAAACTTAGAAGCTATTCTTTTGAATTTGCGTGCACCAACCATATAAACAGTCCAGGTTATTACATTTGTGGTTAAAAATTTATTACATTTATGGTTAATTCTTATTACATTTATGGTTAATTCTTATTACATTTATGGTCGGTATAGCATTTATGGTTGGTATAGCATTTATGGTTGATTTTTATTACATTTATGGTGAGTATTATATTTATGGTTGTTATTAGTGGAGCTTTCAAGGGCCTAAGGCCTGCTGCGTAGCCCCATACTCATAGAACCTAGAACTCATAGAACCTGCCCGTCATTTTTTATGGTCATGACTAGCGGAATGTTTCCAAGCAAGCGAGGGACTTAAAGGTAAAACAGATTACATTTTTCGATGGGAATTTAGTTGATATCAATCTGTGATCAACTTTTTCTTTGTGTTGAATTGTTTTTAAAACATGCTTAAATTCAGTTGTATCAATTTCTTGAATTTCATCAAAGGCAGCTCGAACTCGATGCACTATAAATGGTACGCATTTTGCTTTTAATTTTTTGAAAGAAGATCGTGTTGTCCTTTTTTATGTGTTTGTTCATTCATTGCATAGATTGAAAAACGATTTTATGTAAACAAAACAAGACTTGGATATAGTTCTATCTTCACTCGAGTCGCCTTATGCAAATATGTTTGTGTATTTTTGCAAATTTGATTTCCAAATCAGTTTATCGGGCAATTTTTAGCAAGCAACAAGTGTATGTTATTCAGAAAGTAGTCGTACTAGTTATTCTAGACAGAGAAAAAGTTGTTTTTGTGAACTTTGGTACGGTCTAAATGTACTGTGCAGACGGTCAGGTAATACTGTTTTTGAGAATTGCTAAAATTGAATCTTAATTCTTGTGCTTCCGACCTTTCACCTTAGTTAAGCTTGTTCAAAAAGCGACGCTGTTAGGTTCATCCTATCTATATATATATTACATTTATGGGTGATACAGGGGCTGAGGTGGGGGTAGGGGAGGGGTGGTGAGGGGGGAAGACTTGGGGGGCTTTAACAAGATAAACGTTTGCAGTCTTCCCAGGTGTGTAATACAGGGTAACATGGGGCAAAATATCGCTTCACTTCATCACTACCTAACATACCCCTTATTTGGTGCCAAATAACATTTCAATGGCTATAATGAAAAGGCAAGACAAAACTGCCAGTAAAAAGTGTCAACTTAAACCCATTTAGAATGATTTTTATTTATTGTTTTATATATAGATAGTTAATGTGTCTTCTCAGTATGTATGATCTTGTTCAATTCTGATTTTTTTTAGACAGATATTGAAGTGTGAAAAATGATGAAAAGGAATCGTGGAAACTTTCCTGCAAAAGTGAGTTACAACGCTAAAAATGTACCAAACATTTTTTCATAAAATTAGTTTCAAGAAACTGTGATAATAATCATTTGCTATGTAAAAAAAATAATATTAATGTGAATTAAAGACTAAATTCTAAATGCTTTTTGGACCTCTGATTTAGTGCAGTCACTAGGAGTTGTCCACAAGTAGTGTGTGCGAGGGGGTAGAGGATGGGGTGATAATTAGTGGAAGGTGACAATCTTTAAATCAATTTTTTTTCTTGAAAAGGTGATAAAGGTAGAGAAGCCTCATTTTAGCGGAGCACTAGCCGGGCCGAAGGCCCGGCTGCGGAGCCCCATACTCATAGAACCTATGCCCTCATTTTTCATGGTCATGGCTAGCGGAATGTGTCGCGGGCGCTGTCTGCAACAAAAACATGTGTGTCGGAGATGTGTGTCGGAGATGTGTGTCGGAGATGTGTGTCGCGCAAGGCTAGCGCGCATGCGCGTATGACGCCACACAACATCCGGGATCTTAGCGGAGGACTAGCTCGCGGGCGCGTATGACGTCGCAAAATATGCGCGTACGACGTCATGTTGAAACCAAAGGGAGGCTTTTTTTTCGCGCGGTTATACGGCCAAATGTCACGTCAGCTGGGAAAACACTTTGATGTTTTGCTGTGTTTACTGAGCGGAGAAAACGGTTTAAATTAAAGTCGTTATTTTCCTGCATTTTTTCGTGGTTTGCTACTCAAGACAGGGATGCTAATTAAGGGATACTCAGGAGCCGCTTTAGTGGAAAAAGAAGACCTTTCAGGGATAAAATCTTGCTTCGAGGAACTATATACGTTTTTAGCAATGCAAGAGATGGGTTCGTTTTACGGATTTCAGCACCAAAGCGGAGATTTAAGGAATTTCCAAGCACAGTAGTCGCCGGAGGGACTTAAAGGTAAAACAAATTACATTTTTCGATGGAAATTTATCTAGATATCAATCTGTGATTGACTTTTTGTTAATGTGTTCTCGTTAGTTTTGGAGAATTGTTTTTAAACGTGTAGCTTAAATTCAGTTGTATTAATTTCTTGAATTTCATCGAAGACACGGCTCGGCCTCGATGCGCGTTTTCCGTTTTGCTTTTCAACATAAACTAATGGAGATTTGAATAAAATTTATCGAAAGAAGATTGTGTTGTCCATTTTTATGTGTTTGTTCATTCATTACATAGGTTGAAAAGCGATTTTATGTAAACAAAACAAAACTTGAATTTTATTATAGTTCTAACTTCACTCGCGTGGCCGTATGCAAATATGTTTGTATTTTTGGCAATTTTGATTTCCAAATCAGTTTCTCAGGCATTTTTTGACAAGCTACAACTGTATTTTTTAACAGTAGTCGTAATAGTTATTCTAGACGGAGAAAAAGTTGTTTTTGTGAACTTTTGTACGGTCTAAATGTACTGTGCAGACGGTCGGGTAATACTGTTTTTGAGAACTGCTAAAATTGAAAAATAGCCCGGTCGTCAATATTAATCTTAATTCTTGTGCTTCCGACCTTTCACCTATTAGTTAAGTTTCATCTTAGTTAAGCTTGTTCAGAGGGTCTTCAGAGGGCGCCGCTGTTAGGCTAAGCCTAACTATATATATTAGTCATTTATATTTACTTACACCTTACGTATCTGACTAGTTTTTATAGGCTGGGAAGGCATTACCCATAACCTGACTAAGCGATAAACCTGAACTGCCTTGCATGTGGTGCGACAGAAAGAGGAAGCTGCGAGTGTCCCACACTTCCAAAGTCATTTTATGTATTCTGCCGACAACAGTGCTCTAGTGAATGGAACTGTAAGAAGTTTACTAGTTTTAGTTGTGTTTCATCTTATGTTTGCTTTGATTTCTTTCACTGTAAAAGATGTCACAAGGATTATCAGGCTTCCACAACAGGGCTCGACACTAACACTTTCCCGCTTTCCATTGGAGAGTAAATTTTCGTCTTGGAAAGTAAAAAAACGAAAATGAACCAAAATACTTACCCGATCTGGAAAGTAAATTTTGGGCTATGCTGGAAAGGAAATGTTACTTTTAAAAGGCATAAGTGAAAAAAAGTGTGCAAATAAAATGATAAAACAACCGTCAGACTGATATTCTATCTTTAAAAAGACGAATTTCCACCGTTCTTGCTGTCCGCCATATTGGAGGAAATTGGAGGATTGAAAGAGCTCCTGAGGAGGTCTGGGTACGATAAATACACATGGTATGGTGTAATTGAATCCGCCATTTTGAAAATGAGTTTATTTCGGTTCGGGTTTTCCCGTGCTGCGACATCAGAACGCAGTGGTGATGTTCAGCCTACAGAAGGAGATAAAGAAGTTGAAGAAAGCCAAACTGGCGAAAACACTTCAGGCACTGCAACATCTAAAGAGAGGTATGAAGAAAAAAGGAAAATGCTCGGCCGTGGGTTTCGTAGAGATTGGATGAAAGAATATACATGGCTGGAATATAACGAAGAGGAAGGTAAGATGCACTGCAGAGTTTGCAGAGAGTTCCCAAACATAGCAGACAAGAGTAGCTCTTTCTTCAACGGAAATAACAGTTTTCATTTGGGCAATATCAAAGGCCACGACCAAAGCCGTCGACATGTGAGGTGTGTAGAAGCGAAAAAAGCAAGAGAAGTACCAGAGGCTACGCCAATACATATTGGAATTAGAAATCTTAATGAGCAGACTCTAGATAAACTTGAGAAGTTGTTTAATACTGCCTATTACATTGCTAAGAGCGGAAGACCGTTTTCAGACTTCGATCAATTGTGCATTCTTCAAGTTAAGAATGGTGTTACATTAGGAGAAACTTATCGAAATGACAAAAGATGTCGTGAGTTTATAGAAGCAATTGCTGAGGTGATGAAACGGGATCAAAAGGAGACAATGAACAATGCTCAGCCACGCTTTTTCACCTTAATGGGAGATGGTGGAACTGACACCAGTAACAAAGATTTAGAAATAATTTATGTCAGAATGCTATGTGATGGGGAACCTGTAAATAGGTTTCTGACTATTGTTGAACTGCCCAATGGCACAGCTGATGGGGTGATAGAAAGCTTTGAAAGGGCAATGGGAAAAGTTGGAGTAAATGACTGGAAAAATGCTATAGTGTCACTGGGTTCAGATGGTGCTGCAGTGTACACTGGAGTTCGCAATGGTGTAGTTGCAAAGCTTAAACAATCCATTCCATGGTTGCTTGGAATTCATTGTATTGCTCACAACTTGGAGTTGGCTATCCTTGATGGACTCAAGGAGGAACATCTACTTTCTTCTGTAAAGGAAATGCTTCAATCTATTTATAAACATTACCACTACTCCCCCAAGGCACTTCGTGAACTCAAGGAACTGGCAGATGTTATGGAGGAAAAAATCCAGAAACCTGGAAACTTAAAAGGAACAAGATGGGTACCACATTTGCATCGTGCCCTTAAGGTTTTTCTCAAGGACTACAAAGTGATCTATGGTCATTTTAATAATACTGTTGGAGCTGCAACTAGTAGCACTGAAATGCAGGGAAGAGCAAAGAAGATTCTGAAAGAGCAAGAGAAATTTACAACAGTCATCTTTGCAAATTTCATGGTGGATGTCTTGGATTGTCTCTCCAAGCTAAGTTCTCTATTTCAGAAAGATGGTATCACCTTAACTCAAGCAAAGGATGGTCTAGACAACACCATACTTCAACTCACAGCAATGATAGCAAGACCAGGTCCATGCCTTCAAGAGACTGTTCAAAGTATTGGGGATGGCAGCGACTATCAAGGCATTACACTGAAAAAGGGTGTCGGTGACCAAGACTTGATTAGATTCAATACAACAACTAAGCCACGAGTAATCAATTGTATTATCAGTTATTTGGAACAGCGATTTCAGAATATCAAAGGTGCAGATCAAACTTTGCTTGCCATGTCAGTATTTGATACTACCCTCTGGCCAGATGATAGGATGGCACTAGCTACATATGGGGAAGACAAAATCCGTCATCTTGTGGAACATTTCAGGCCCTTACTTGAGAAGAACGATTTTGAATTTGATGCTGTGTTTGGGGAATGGAGTGGTCTCAAAGCATGCATTTGTAACAACTATCTGGACCTCAATCCCCAAGCTTTGTGGAAGAGAGTTTTTATTCACCATAGTAACAGATTTCCCAACATCCTTATGTTGGTTGAAATTCTGCTGATTCTACCTCTGTCAACAGCATGCTGTGAGCGAGGCTTTTCAGTAATGGGGAAGATTAAGTCAGACTGCAGATCATGCTTATCTGTTGACATTCTAGACTGTCTCATGAGGATTCACATTGAAGGGCCCTGTGTTGCTGAGTTTGACCCTCAACCTGGACTGCAAATGTGGTGGGCTGGTGGAACGAGGATGAGACGCCCCAATTTCAATGACTAAAGATTACATTGTATCAAATAATATCAAATAATAAATACTATGAGACATGGTAAGAAATATTTTTTTATTATCATGGTTAGCAACTATGATACGGCAATCCATTTTGGAAAGTAAAATTTTGAGATGGAAAGTAAAATTTGAAATCTACTTTCCAAAGTGGAAAGTGCTGTCAAAAGTTAGTGTCAAGCCCTGCACAAGCAACAAACCATACCCTTAGTTGATAATGAGGACCTTTTGCTTGTGTGCTCAACCCAGAACCTAACAAATAAGTTAAATATAGCAAGAAAGCTTTAAAGGAGGTATGTCATGACTGGAGCGCACGTGCATTAGGGACCATACAACTTTATAAGATTGGCCCAATTTTTTCAAGTTTCACGGAGTTGAAGATTTTAATTGTTCTCAATCTTGGCCATCCTTTTGTTTTACCTGCTTGTTTTGCTTAAAGTTAGAGTTTGTTGCTTATTTTCTGTATTGATATTGGACATTTCCATTTTTTGGCATGCTTTGGAGCAAATATCTGAGCAGCAATGTCCGCTTTGGGGTGTCATTGATCTGGCAGCGGACGAAACAGAATCTTTGCATCAAAACAAAAGTGCAACCAAGTCTGGAGGAAAGGTCACTGCAGAGTATGGCTGGATGTATTATATATTTGTCTTGGGTTTCTGCAAAGCTGCAGTATAGGTATAATTCTGACAGTAACTTTGCTACCCATCTCCTTTCACTGGAATCAAGATGAAGGCAAGTACTACAGTTTAATTCTCGATCATGTAATGAGACATTCTTTGCATTGTTTTCTTTTGTGTGTGTGCTTCATATTCGAAACAGTTACTCACTTTTTCAGGGAATATGATCCGGTAATATCGTGTGCAAAGAAATTTAACAAAGGCGAAGTAACTGATGGCCCTTCTCCCAAACAACATCGGCACCATTATGAAGGTGAGATTTCTTGCTTTAATATTTCATCCAAATGTTACACATTTTCATTCAATAATTTATCTTCTGATATAAAACATTTATTATCATTGGTTTTGTAGGATTAGTATTTCAATTAAATTCTCTTAAAACTTTGGGCTGCAATTGAAAGTCACTTACCATAAGCTTATATTGTTGTTTTTGTTTTGTTTTCGACAGGCGACCCAGTGTCAACATGAACTCCAGTAAAACCTGGAATTGTTTCATAAGACTTAGCTTATTTGACTGGAAAAAGCATTGATAATACTGGGTTAGATGGATTAAAGTTCTTGCATAAATATAAAGATGTAAGCTGAATGTTTCGTTTTCTTTACAAGCCTTGCTTTGATATTAGCTTTATACTGAAAGCTGGTTGTGGTTTGATGTGTTTATTGTGTATGTTATACAAAATACATTTTGCAACTTGGTCATTGGGAAATATAATTTGCAAGCAATGTGTTTGTCTCTGGAATATGTGTAAAAATAAGGATGAGAGTTCAGAGGATAACCTTGTGGAAATAGAAAACTTCCCACTTCCATTCCTTGCTACATGAGTGATGTTTGTCTTTTTAGCCAATATTTTATAATCATTCTTATTGCGTGTTTTCGTATTTTTAATTTATGCAGAGATTCAGATGTTGATGTGACAGGGATTCCAGAGTTTTCCACAAATAACAGCAGCTATCATGTGACTAATGACTCTGTCATTCTAAAGAGCAATACAGAGAGGTATCAGGATTCCAATGAGTCAGTGTCAGAATATGATGCATCATTTACTGAGGCAGCTGAAGTAAACAAGAGGTAGAAACAGCAGTGTTTTTCTTACAAGATAGCTTTTACCAATGAAATGAATGTGCTTTGATTATTTATATTTAAATTTTTCTGTAAAATAAAAGACATTTCTGAAATCACAACCTTCGAAACTAATGGAGCTCGATATTGAGATATTAATCAATAAATCACTTTCAGCTGCAATGTACGATGCATGTACAATAAAGACACTCTTCAAATAGTTCCTTTGCATAACGTCATAACACGACTTGCATAACAATAGTGCCATCCAGTCACGGTTCAGTGATCGGAATGTTCCATTGTCTATTCATTGTTTTCGAAATCTCACTGTTCTCCATGCCATCCAGTCACTCATTGTTTTGACATATTTGTGATGTTATGCAAAGGGTGTATTGTTGTGGTAACATTGTTTTGTCATTGATTACAGTGCACTGACACATGCTTTGGAAGATGCCTTGAAAAAACTGGATGAAGATCTTCAACAGCTATAATTGAGAAAATCGTCAACTTTCTTGGTCCATCATTTATCTCAGATTCAACGTTTTACAGAATGCAAAGGCTATATCTAATTCCATCCATAAGTGAATGGTATAGTTGGCAGAGGAAGCCACTTATTCACGAATTTGCTGAGGACATTGTTGTTTTTGGGGATGGCCAGTGACTCCCTAGGACACAGTGTTTAAAATCTGTTACTTTTTGTTTTACTGAAGTAATAGACAATTAGTATTTGCTCTTAGTGATTCGTTGATAGTCGGGGTAAACAGTCGGCAAAGTGGAGGAAATTCCCATTCTTGGTAGCAATCCTCTGAGCATTAACTATGATTAAACTATTTTTTACAATAGATAATATGACTTTAATATATTCATTGTTGTCAGTGTTCTAATATAGGCTGTGAACCATGTTTCGTTACATGATTGTAGGGGAAGAAGATTATTACAGGAAACAAAAGCTGGCACTCAAAAGTAAGTAGATGCCTTGCATATTGTTTGCACTTTTAGCGATAATAGACAAAAGCATAACTTGAACTGCTTTTCTGACAGCACATGTAAATGAAAAATGGCTATCCCTTGCAGGATGTCATTATTTGTAAGTATCGGTCTCTTTACATGTAAATTAATAAACATGTTAATGTTGATTCCGGTTATAATTCTCAATTTTGTTCACTTGACTAACGAGATAAATTGACTGGAGGAGCAAAATGTCAGCTTGAATACCTGGTAAAATTATATGGGCAAAGCAACTTACAAAAAAAAATATCAAAGTACACAGAGCTACTTCAAAGAGTTCTTATGAGCTTGTTCCACAACATCAAACCCACAAAATAACATCACCAGATTAAAGAAAAGGAACCTGCAATAGAATGTGCTGAGGAAACAACTGACACATCCCCATTCGCATCCCAACAACCAGATACAGAACATCAAGAGGAGCCTCACAAAGACTCAGATAAATCTCAAAAAACTTACAAAGCAGAAAATTATAACAGCTGGAAACTCTCAGCAGAAGGAAAGGTCGCTACCACAGATAATAAATATGTAGTTCTCAAGCAAGATATCTACCATGTCCTAGTGAAGCACACTCAGCAGCTGCTCAACTACTCGTATGTCTTCCTGTTTTGTATATAAAACAATCCTTGTTGTTAAGTCCATGGGACATTTAAGTTTCCTAATTTATACATCCATTGCCCCTCTTTGACCTGCAATTCTTTCTCTGCTTTGACAAAGTCTATTAACTGTTGCACAACGTTAGCATCATTTTAAAACAGGAAGACACATGCTAGTGCACATGCACACATCATTTTAATTTCAAATTGTGTAGGTGTCATTAAAAAGGCGGAAATATTTCATCTTCATTTGCGATGAATTTAAATAAATTTTATGAAGGACAGGCAGACTGGATGCTTGTGAGAAGTTTATTATATGTTTACACATGCAGCACGCCATATCTTTTATTTTTTAGGTGCATCGATTTTTAATTTGCCACCTTTAAGTTTAAGAAACATTCACTCCAGAATTTTAGTATAGGTAATCATATGGTTTCGAGTTCAATTTGGGATTAATTTGCACGAGTGAGTTTTTCAAAAAGCTCAAAATTGCCGAGCCGCTTCGGCGAGTGCAATTTGAACTTTTTGAAAAACTCACAAGTGCAAATTAATCCCAAATTAAACGAGAAAACCGTATGATTACTTATTAAAAATTATACATGAAAAAATTTACATCCATTTTTGTTTGGAATTTTTTTTTTTGCAAAAATTTTTTTTTTTTTTCGATTTGTAATTTGCACTGGTGTTACACTTTTTGCACCGGTGTTACACGTTTTGCACTGGTGTTACACTTGAACTGCACTGCTCTTAGCCAATCAGAATCGAGTAATTTTTTCATGGTTATTATTATTTAGGAAAATGCTAGACAATTTTTACTTGTAAGGTTTTATAGAGTTTTATTATTTTTAACTAGAATGTTTTAATATTTTTAACTAGAGTGCCAAGGCACTTACGTAGGCTCCAACTGCAAACCAACCCACCCAGTATTAGAGAAATCTATTTGGGTGTTATTGATTCTAAGTTCTAAGAGTTTCCTTATTTAGTTAGTAATGCTAGACGAATTTTACTTTTAAGGCTTTAATGAGTTTTTAATGTTTTTAACTAGAGTTTAACATAGTACACAATTTCCCTTTTATGCATATCTTTTATTAGTTGGCAGGACCCTGTTGATAACAGTACTATGGTACTGAAGGGTTATCCTGCATAAATATTCTATTATTATTATTATTATTATTAGCCATTAATACATTTCTTAGATCTCTTCAGTCACAGAAGCTGAAAGAGCATGTTGGTTATATTGAACATTGGCTTGCAAAACATACAATAGAGTTTTTCTGTATCCTCTGTTTTTTATTGCAAAAAACAAAGGGTATGTTTTTTCACATGCAAATTACGATAATCGGACAAAGTACCTGTCAACGCGCTTATTACTGTTCATTGAGCATGAGCTAAAGCGGCGAAGCATGAACGCGCGGTGTTTTATAAATTATTTAGTTTCCTCGTGACGTTGTAGAATGTCGGAAGAACAAGATCCCGATTATTCATTTGAGCGCTATTTCACAGGTAAGGACCACCCAAAACAGTTTCTATAAAATTGGTTTTAAAATGGTACTTTTTTCGCTTTTGAAGGCCAGGAAAAGCGAAAGAAAACTGGACAGAGAAAGAATGCCATAACTGAGGCTGAACATACCCTTTACAGACAAGCTGTGGAAAAGAAGGGGAATGATTGGAAGCAAATACTGTCCTTTATTGCTCGTCACAAAGAGCTCTTGCCTTCCGATGTTGCTAAGGAGTACGAGTCTGCCGTTCGGGGGGAAGGAATAAAAAGTATTCGAAGCAGGCTTGGCAACATTGGGCGCAAAGTCAAGAATTCACAAGAAGTTAGAGCGAGAGAGGAGAGAAATATAATTGATCCAGGACCAAGTGTGACAGCTGAAAATGTCATTCTTGCGATGAAAACCAACAAACAAGCTGAAGCTAGCGACCCTTTAAACTTAGAAAAGCACCAAGCCGCCGATTTGGACGAAGTTGTTGAGTGTCCCGGAGAGTTGAGTGTAGGAAATGAAGAACAGGTCGAGGCAGCTGCAGCAATATTTGATGTAGATGATCTAAGTGCAGCCGATAGCAGTGACTCTGAGCAACAGCCTCTAGGTCGTGCTATTCCGGCAGCACCGAAAAACAAAAAGGTGTCAAAGGGGAAATCCAAAAAACGTGAGAAAGCGCTGCCAAAGCGACTTGACAAGTTGACCAAACGGGCTGGGAATCTGATGGCGGTAGGTTTAAAAGCCGCAAAGCTACACATGAAATATTTGCAACAAAGCGCCCAGAGCCAGGGATTGGAGTTATAATCCCAGTCGTCGAGTGATGAATCCACAGACTAGCCGCTGAACGTAAGAATTGACCCCAGTGAGACATTGTCAGTTAAGCCTGGTTCTCATATGCTGCCGATATGCCTGGGACATAGCCGCCGGCACGGCCTGGGACAACCTTCCAGCATATGGGAACATTTATCGCCGGCATCCACCGGCATCAGAATGTGTCCCAGGCATTGACCGCCGGCTTGCCTGCGAAGTTGAACTCAGTTCAACTTCGCAGGCAAGTCAGCGGTTGTCTGCGATAAAAATATTCTGTGTGAACGTCTTCCACGGTGGCCGGTGAGAAAATGTATGACGCACTTACTCAATTTTTCCCACAATACCTTACGAAATCGCTCATTCAAAATGGCGGAGAGCAAGAAGGTGACACCGGAAGGGATCGCTATTTCACCCACTGGCAATCGAATGTTGATGGACACCATTCGAAGTTATCGTACAATATATGACAAAGGTTGTCACGAATACAAAGACCAGCGAGTAAAGAAAAATGCTTGGCATGCAGTCGCTAATACACTGAAGATTGATGTTGCTTCAGCTCAACAAAGATACAATGTCAACATCCGAACAAACTTCTTCAAGTATATAAGGAGCTTGAATGGAAAGTCGGGCTCTGGAAGGGATGATCTGGTTAATATAAGGCCGGATTATGAGTATCTCCGTTGGCTGTGTTCACATATCCATGTTGACAAATGAAACGGTTGAAAGTGCGCCTATTTGGTTTGCATTTCGCGCCTTTTTGAGTACGTCGGCGACACATTGCAGATACGTCGCAGATAGACCGGGGCTTGACTGGGGTAGATCGCCGAACACTGTCGGTTGCAACCGGCGACTATGTGGCAGCTATGCCGGCGACATGAGAACCAGGCTTTACTCAAGAACTCAAATTATGGGTCAGCGAAATTTGAACACCAATATTGCATGCCATATTCACGTTAATGTTTCAAGTTAAGATAAAACGCGTTTCAGTTAGTCTAACTATCATAGCCACACTCAGCCTATCCATAAACATGATGTGAGCAAAATAAACATATATTAAACTGAGGTCAGTTGTTCAGTTTTATTTCTCCAGATACGACTATATGACTGTAGTAACAATTGAGTCATCTACCACGAATGGGCTATTGTTTTAGTATCAACCAACTAGTTGGCCAAATTTTGACATTCAGAAATAATGGGAAAAGGTAGTGAGAAAAACTACTAAAAGTAATTTTTACCTTTAATAATTTATACCTTTAAAACAATTATTTTTGATTACTCCCTGGCTTTCTGATGGGTTCCCTGTGGCGGTGGGTTTATTAGGCCCTCTTGTTCACTTTTCACCATAGGTTTTAAAAGGGGGACGCCTTGGACTAAGGTTGATGTTTGATCATTTTCGGCGCTACAGTAGGCTATAACATATAGCCTAGAAGTAGCTCAGCCAATCAGAGTGCAGGATTTGTGATTGCCCACTAGTTGGTTTATTAAAGTCTGATATTCTCGCTCACCGCCTCTTCATATTTCACATTATTCTGGACTGATCTGAAATGAAATGATAACTGATGACTCAAGGTCACTGTTTACATTGTGTAGTTCCAGAAAATATCCATACCCCCACCACGGAGGGAAGTTCACTAAGGACCCCCCCACCTCTCCGGATTTTCCGTTTTCCCTAGAAAAAGATAACCCCCCACCCCTCCGGATTTTCCACAAATATGTTAACAACCCCCCATCCCCTCTGGAAAGTTTACTTTTTTGGGAAGAAAATGTTAAAGACTAGCAAACATAAATACAGTGGCCGTGTTCTGTTATGCAGTGTTACTATATATTGCCAAACGAACGTAAGTATATTTATTCGCTCTAATAAAACGGATAAAAGAGATATTTGTTAAATAACCTCTCTCTTTATTTATAGATATAATATATTTATGACATTATTTACTCTAAATTTAAATGCAGTATCGCCATAGAGGGCTGTTCAAGGCTTTTAAAATGAGCTTACATTTTGGTGAAATTAACCTCGTATGTTTTCGAAGTGAACACGATCGCGAACAAACCTATAAACGGAGAAAGCTAACTTTCGACAACAAAATTAACATCAAATGCAAAAGAACAAATGAGTTAACCAGTTTTTTGCAATTGTCTCACCATAATCCAGCCTTTACTAAAGAAATTGTCCGCTAAACAAAGCGATAAGCCCCGTTATTTGCGATAAACGGATTGAGAATATGTACAAACAAACTTAGCTAGTTACCAGTGCATCACGGATAATGACATCACAATAGTTCTGTAGTAGCAAACAACTTCCGTTCTACATGTTTTACATGTTCTACTTCCGTTCCACACGACGGCGACGACAACGAGAACAGCCGAAAAGCAATAGGTTTAGATTAGCAAAACAACAACTGTGCACGTGCATCACGCTTTTTTGTACATTTCTTTGCCGTTGTTGCACGACTAGGACGTGAAACTTCCTAACTGCACGTTTTATGGAGGACGTGAACACAAGAAAACGATTTTCTTTTTCTTTTAGAAACTTAGATACAGTCGTTTAGAATTCAATTCCAGAAACATTCGCCAACATTTGACAAATTGAACGAGATGGAATAAGAGCGATGAAGTTTGAAACAGCGCGAATTCACTTTTTAAGTGACGTTTTCGCAGCCGTCGCCGTCATAGTTGCTTAAGCTCCCTGATGGTTGTTGCTGTTTCTTCTTATGTTTTGATTAAACCTGGATACTGTTCCCCATGTGGTAGCAACAGCAAAAAAAGTCATCAGTCGCTACCTGTATCTACATTTTTCAATTGTTGGCGACTACTTATTAATACCAGTCTGTACTGAGTAAAGTTTAGCCCTTGAAAATTTCAGTTTCAGTTGAGATTATTATTATGAATCGACAGGTGTTCTTTACTTGAAAAGAGACGTCCTTAGGGCTTATCGTTCAGTTTTTCTCTATTTGAAAAGGAGGGCCGAGGTTTTTTTGAAATGTGGAACTAACTTTAATAAATGGTCGCCAACTTGTTAGCGAGCTTGAATTATGCTTAAATGGGAACCTAGTGTCTTTCCTAAACTGACAAAATATTTCATTGTTTTGCAGTAGGCTAGAAAGGTGAATATTTCAAGAAGCAGTTCACTGGTTCTTAACTGGACGAATGATGCCATCGGCAAAAGCCCCAGTTACGTTCAAGCTGTACACAGCACGATCTTTAAAATAAAATATAAAAATTGTGTCTTCATTTTCGTCATAGCGTTGTACCTCTCCACGGTACCATCCAGGTGCCCAGTTTGTCCCGTCTAGGTCCTTCTGTGTCCAAAGGACGTCTACCACTGTACCAACATGTGTTAGAAAATTTGGTGTATCGCCACAGTCTCTTAATTTTCCTGGTTGTTTCCTTTTCCTTTCAGACCGTCGAACGTTTTCGTTAATCTGCTTTTGTCCTTCCTTTGAAATTTTGATTTTTTCCTTCCTTTTTCCTGGTTTGATTTCATTTTCCTTGGTGATCTTTGATCGCGCTTTTTCCTCTTGCTCTACTAACTTGTTTTCTAACGTTGCAACGGTACTCTCTAGATCGCGCTTTGAACAACTTCCATCGATTGTTGGTGCACTGTTCTTCAGCAAACCTTGGAGGCAACTGTTTCTGGTAGTCATTGTTTCTGTTTTCCCATGTGCAAATGCTCTTGTACGAATGACATCGGAATGGCGAGAATGTTCAGCCTGATTTCTTGATACTTCTTTGGCCACCGTAATGTAATGCAGGATACATAAGCGTTCTCGGGAAAAGGCGGCTTCTTGATGACCTGCCTTTAGAAGTCCAACTCGAGCAATTAGTTCGTCTTTTGACCCAACTTCGAGAACATCATGCGCTCTAAGGATGGCTCTTAAATAGGCAACTGACAGCTTCATGAGGCCTGCCGTAGTATTCGGAATGGACGAGGTATTGCCATCATAGAGGTCGGTTTCAGCTAGCATGCCAACAAATTGTTCATCCTCAACTCTACTTTCCACGATCTGTTGAACCAGCTCATATTTTTTTCCGGTGGGATTTAGACAGCCTTCGGTTAACTTGCCAACTAGAGTTGCCCTGCTTTCTTTGTAAAGAGGGTGCAACTTCCAAGCTTCTCGTTTTAGATCTTCCTCTTTTTGCTGACGTAATTGCTTTTGAGCGTTTTCAAAGAACTGCGATGCCTCCTCCATTGACACCCATGCGAGAAAGGCTATTGCCTTTAAATCCTCTTCTAAAGGAACAGGGATCGCTCGAAAACACGTTTCCAAGACCTTTTCTGGTAGAAACAGACCTGGACATTCATCCCATGGTCCAGGTGGGAAATCACGCCTTGCCTCATAACTCAAATAGTGCAGCTCACTGCTGTCTTCCCACCGTCGGTAATCTGGGAGTGGTTGCCGATCAAATCTCTCCAGAGGCGTTCCCGCTCTCCATTCCTCGTTGTCTCTGAATATCGAAGTACTGTACTTGTCTATAGATGCTGTTGTTGTCGATGTCAAGGTGCAGTAGTCCTCGCTGTAGCGTCCGGTGAAATTCGTCTTCACATGCCAAACTTTTTCGAGATAATTTAAAATTGCATTGTTAGTGGGCTGATAAGTAGTCTTGTCCTGTCTTTTTCTCTTATCAGAGAGTAGACTGAATGACTTCAAGTTGCTCTCATCGTTGAACAGAAACCTTTCTTCTGAACCAATTCCTCTGAAGCACTGTATATTTTCTTTATTATATACAGCTTTGCCGATGCATTTGATAACTTCTCCCGCCATACATTCCATGTTTTCTTTGTGTTCCTTGCTGCCCGGCGACACAGTCGTGTGGATTCCTTTCGAAGAAAAGGGACCATGACTTGACAAAGCGCTGTTCTCAATAGCATGAACTCTTTCAACGAAGTTCCTTTTACTCAGATACTCGGCGAATGCCCTTTGCGTTACCTTATCCAGATTAAGGAATTTCAACAAGCGAACGAGCAGCATTTGCACGAGAAAACTTGATGGGGCCTCAGAAGGTCCGTTATCGACAATAAAACCCATTATTTCTTTTAGATTTCCTGTCTCCGGATTTCGGAAATACTTATCAAGAGATGGGATGGTCATTAAGTAAAATAATTCATTAAAAACACGAAAGACAGTCTCCGGTTCAGTTAAAGATAAGTTAATCAGTGTTACGGCTTTGCCAGATCTTGTAACATTTACCACGCACTCAGTGCCTGGGACTTGTAGGTCAATGTTAGCTAGCTTTGGTATGTCCATAAAGAGATGAGTCATAGGTGTTACCGCATTTACTCGTGACTGGTCGAAGGAATGATCTGGAGTTTCAAAAGTTGACCAACTTTTACCTGGCTTCAAAACAGGCGCAATATCTCCACAAACTATGCATTTAGCGTCTTTTGAGTCCAAGAAACAACCATTCGCGTTTTCAGATGCTGAGTCAATTAAATAATTGACGTGTGATGTTGACCAATGCGCATTTACTGGATAAATGTGTTGGGACGTGTTTGGTGCTTTATGTAACGAGATATTAGCATTCACTCCCTTCCCATGATGGTGACGCTCAGCCTGTTTTGACCCTTTCTTGTAGTTCATTGTGTAAGTGTATAGACATGACGTTGAGATTTTAAAATCGGGTCTCACTTTAGCTATCATTTCTTTTGCACGACGCATAACAGTAGCATTATCCGCGGCTTTGAAAAGAGTGGTGTCCAACAAACGAGGATCAGCTTGAAGCCCGCCACCCCCTCGAAGAACTCTATCGCCTTCACCAAACGCAAATTCGATGTACTGCGCCAGTTCCGGGAATTCTTCGCATTTGAGTTTCCTGCCTCTACCATCTGCAATCGATTTAAACATTTTGGTTTTCATTTTTGTTGTAGCTCGCCGAATATCCGTGTATTGTTGAGACACGGTCCTATCTGTTCTAACAGCCTGAGTCTGAAGATTGGATCGCATTTCTTTAAATTTATCGAGATTAGAGTTCAATTCAGATACATGCCCTCGAATGCTGCCTTTAAATTGTGTTCCTTTAAGCGAAACGACACTTTTAACGCTGGATATTTTGGCAGTGATTGCTTCGAAGACATCCCGGTCTTTTTTCGTATCAAGATAGTCTAAAATATCCTTGAAGTTTTCTTTTAGGGCTGACTGTATATTGTTTTTCAAACTATCGTTGCGCCTGAGGTTCTCCAAAACGCCTTGAACACGGTTAACTACCTCACTAATCGAAGTACCTTTTGATTCGACCAAATATGCTTTTCTATCGATATATATCTGATCAATGTTTAAGTGTTTTGACAACTTCTCGTACGTATCAATAGCACAAAAATAGTCAGTACTTTTTTTGTCCAAGAAAGCAGCTTTTGTTTCCTTGTATGTTTTGGCGGCGTCCATTGTCGAGAGAAGTATGTTCTTTTGTACTTCTATAGCCACCTCGATAGCTCCCATTAATTCTGCTCTTTTCGTTTTATCTTTACAGGTTTGCAGCCCCTTTTTAATACTTTCAATGTTCTCTTGGAGAGTTCCGTCGACATTACTTCGTTGAACACCTATCCTTTCCTTGTTTTGCCCTTCTACTGATGGTAACTCTGCGCGTCGTGCAGCTCGCGTACTATTTTTGGTCGCTATCAAGTTTTGTTTTAAATAAAAGCCTCTAGAGGCACTTGGAATTGGTAATGATGACCGTTCTTTCATGTATTGCTCCCAGTGTGGGTTATGGTTGCTCTTGTTTTGATTTTTGTTCTCATTGTCACTGTGTTGGGCAACTCCATCTCCTACTTTACTTTGTAAGGGGCTGTCCTCGGTTTGCATACTTTTCATCTGTGTGTCATTTCGTTGTTGTTTCGCAGCGTTTGTACTCTCATCTTCTACCATGTTTTCATCCACCTTTTCGTCCACCAGCACAGTTTGTTCAGGGCTGTCGGCCTCGGTTTGCATACTTTTCATCTGTGTATCATTTCGTTGTTGTTTCGCAGCGTTTGTACTCTCATCTTCTACCATGTTTTCATCCGCCTTTTCGTCCACCAGCACAGTTTGTTCAGGGCTGTCGGCCTCGGTTTGCATACTTTTCATCTGTGTATCATTTCGTTGTTGTTTCGCAGCGTTTGTACTCTCATCTTCTACCATGTTTTCATCCGCCTTTTCGTCCACCAGCACAGTTTGTTCAGGGCTGTCGGCCTCGGTTTGCATACTTTTCATCTGTGTATCATTTCGTTGTTGTTTCGCAGCGTTTGTACTCTCATCTTCTACCATGTTTTCATCCTTTTCGTCCACCAGCACAGTTTGTTCAGGGCTGTCCTCGGTTTGCATACTTTTCATCTGTGTATCATTTCGTTGTTGTTTCGCAGCGTTTGTACTCTCATCTTCTACCATGTTTTCACGCTCTGCGCACACTGATCGAGCTTGAGTAGAGCTGTCATGCATTTCCAATTTCACTCGCGCTTTACAATTATTTTGTTGTAGTTTGACAGTGTCATTTTTGCGTCGCTTATGCGTAACCACATGATCTCTTTTCACCTTCCCTTCCTTAAACTGCACGGCGATTTCCGGTTCTTGTGTTCCGTTCAGTTTTGATTTTTGTCTTTTCATAGTATTTGATGCGTGCACGTGTTTGACTTGTTTCGCTCCGAACCATTTTCTACCTGCTTGCTTTCTTTTGTGTGTTACATATGTCCAACCATCATTGCTGTTTTTCTCAGAGCTTTGCCTTAACAAGGGAACAAAGTGATTAGCTCTAAATTCCTTCGATCGATTTGGCCATCCACCCGTATTTGTCCACATAATTCGAAGCACTTGAGCTGTGTTCTGACCATTTCTAGGGTGAAAAGTACTTTGGTAAACAGACAGGAATCTGTTATCTTGCTCTGGGAACAAAGTTTGAATAGGAACACCAACAACACTCGCAAGTCCCATAATTTGCAAGACTCCGCTATATTGATAGTTTACTGATGTTATCATCGCCTCGTTTCTAAATGCTGCTTCGAAACCTTCTTTACCATGCACACGTTCAGATTCTGCGCTAAAACAGGTTAGATCAAACAAAGACTCTATAGGCAGAACACCAACGCCATGTCTTCGGGACTGAAACTGAAAATTTTCACTTATCAACACGGGATGCTCCCTATAAAAGTCGCGGTAAACGGCAAGTTCAATACTGGTGCGAAGTCGCAGTTCAGGCGCAAGACTCCCGTTGTCACAAATTGCAATACTGGCAGAATTGAAAAGACAGTTGCCATCACCAGTAGAACACACAGGTAAGAACGGTTCTTTATAGGAATCTGGGATGATCTGCAAGGACACTTTATCAACTTGTTGCTGGCTTGCACTGGCACTGTAATCGTTCAAGTGAAATGTTACGGAGCCGTACCTTTCCTCTAAGGTGTAACACAATGATAAATACTGAGAGAAGTCTTTGCGGCAAGCAGCCAAACGCTTTAAGTCCTCTAAAGCCATTGAAAGTTACAAAACAATCCACGAAATTTCTTGAGTATCGCGAGCCACTGGCGTCAAAACCTTCAAATAATAAATATTTGGGTGCTTGAAAAGCTGTTTTCGCACTCTGTCGGCATTCAATGGGTTTTCTTTTATAGACATGTCAATCATGCGCTTGTCAATAAAAACAAAAGCATATAATCCTGATTAAATGTAATACAATTACCGGCAATTATCTTAAAATTATATATTGAAAAGCAGAATTTTTTTTCCACCAGTTGAAGATTTTAAAGATGGCTATGCTCACTCAAAAAACAAGTTTCCATTTACTTAATACTTATGTATGCTTAATAAGCAATGCTTTTCACAGCTGATAAAAATGAAGCGGAGGCTTCACCCGGCAAATCAAACGGTGAGAAAATCACTCACGCGCATCTTCCGGTGAATGGTGCTAAAAAAACACTCAATGGAAAAACTAAAGCTAGTACATGGATCGTATTTCCCGTACACCGTATCCGGTCGAAAGCTAGTGTAGCTGAAATAATTATGAGCGAAATCTTAGTTTACGTTAACGAAGCACTATCGTGCTCCGTATTTTGTGACGTCGAGGACATGACAGTGGAAAGCTTTCGCAAAAATATCCTCAACGAACAAGTTGATGATATTCTTAACTTCCCATTTAAATTTACAAGGTTGGTTAACACCAAGCGTCTTGTCGTGGGAGTGAAGCAGGAGGCAGTCATAAAGACAGTTAAATGTATCGATGCCACAACAGATGATAAAGCGATCTATCTTGTCAGAGAAGAACTAATTAAACCAACTGAACAGTCCACAACAGCAACCAACAGCAACACCGAGAAAGACAAAGCTGACGTCGAGGAACCGACAGTGAGCACAGACAACACTGAAAAGGGTGACAATGGAGAACCACCTTCAAAACAAAGAAAAATATCCTGCCAACCCACAATCTTGGACTTTACTACTGGTCAGCCACATAAAAACAAGGTAACTAAATCTGATCCTTACTCAGCTGCCAGGGCAAGAAAAGTAAAAGTCTTTACCGAAAGCGAGATAGAGGTAAGCACGGGTCTTCGGAAAGTGTACAGAAGATTTTGGAACGATAAAGCAGAAGAAATCTGCTCTAGCCGAAGTCTGAAAAAATTCAAACCTGGTGAAATCCAAGGCGCTATTAACGTAGCCTGGACACTTGAAAAGACCAGACATCTGAAAGAAGAAATTGAAAAAGTGAACATGGAAAGTGGCCAACAGTGTCAGTCAAAGGCCGTTTTGAGGAAAATGCAAGCATCCGCTAAAACCATAGACAAAAACAGTCTCAGAGTTGAAAATGCCCACGAAACGCTAAGCAAGACACAAAGAGTTGACGAATGCGCGATTTGAACTGTTTCAGTCCGCGAATAGTTGCCAGCGCAAGAATGCCCTTGAAAAAATCGAGCATCAAGAAAAAGATTTGGAAGCCAATTTGACAGAACTCCGCAAGGCACAAGACGCGCTCAGGAAATCGCTTGATGTGAAGAGGAAACTTTTGAACAGCATGGATGCTGCAGAATCGGAGAAGGCGAATTTTCATCAGACGGTGAAGAATGACTCACTCTTGAAAGAAATCCCGAACATGAAAGGAAAAAAACGTCAAAGGCTTGAATTAAAAAATATATATATGGGGTGTCAGGCTGTCAGCCCATGACTGAGTTTGTTCAATACCCGGGTTCAATACCCTCGTTTTGTTGAAATGTGGTGAATATACATGTAATATTGACCAATTTACAAATTATTGTCATTTAAGATGTTTTTTAGGGATGATTTTTGCAGTCAGTAATTGCGGTGGTGATTTTGGCGACGAATTTCTACTGATGAATCATGAATTCGCTCCAAACAAAAACGTATGTGTAAATCGTCGCGCAATTTTGCCGCTCGGTAATTGACAGTCAATCACAATCAATCAATCAATCACAATGATATCGCACTGCGGTTGGACATCTCGCCAATCTTTAATACTATACCTGATCGAATTGAATTAGTTACTTCCCAAAATGACCGCTGCTTATAATTTTGGAGTTATAATTTATACTTGTAAAAGTAAATTTAAAAAAGCTGTTTCTGTCCCCTGAACGCAGGCGGCCTTTTGACTGTAAATGTTTCAGTAGTTTCACACCGCCAACAACCGATCAATCCCTCTGCGTACCGCGCGTTTGCAGGCTTAGTTTCCGGTGGTAGTGTTTACAAATTACATTTGGTTGTTGTTATGAAAATAAAGTTTATTTGTAGCTAAGATGCCCTTGATCAAGTGTTTTTTTACTCACTTTCAGTAATAAGTTAAAATTAAAGCGAAATCGGCATATCGGATTCTTCCATGGACAAGGCAGGCAAGACTTTGCTGGCATGACATCAACTTCTCACGCTCACCGGGAGGCATGTAATACTTTCTCCATCTATGTCTTTGATGGCACGGCCAATTCTTGCCAACTAGTATATAGCAGGGTTCTAATTATTATGCTTAACGTTAAAATTAAAAGATGAGTCCTGTACTTTTCTCAAACGTTTATTTTTTAATCAATCACAAGTTTGATAAAACAAAGAACATTAAACTGCATGTAGAATAATTCACTTTACGAAACGCCAAAAACCTGTTCATTGTAGTACGCTACTGTATGTCGGCATTGATAATTATTTTTTTACGGCTTTATTCAATCTCTTTAACCAATTTTAAATGGGAAAAACTTCAACGAACGTCTGTAAACAAAATGAAGGAACGAAATTTCCTTATTTTTATTCAAGTGTTACAATTATTCAAGTCTTGCATCATGGCAATACAGGAGAAAAGATTGCGATCGAAGAACGATAATCAAGCAATTGCGCTATTTGCAAGAAAATTTGTGTTGCGTGAGTCGAGCGCATGACACGTGATCCAAAGTAACCACTCCTGTTACGCGTTGACAACTACACAAAGACTGGTAATGAGTAATGGCGGCTGCTTAAGTTCTCATCCGCAACTCGGGCTAGTTCACTTCCAAAACGCTTTTGGGAGAAAGAAAACAAACTCTTTAAGATGTAACACGGTTGTGTTTAAATATTGAAACTAATTCGTACTTCGGAACGTTCCACCAAAGTCGGTGAGTAGCAATTTTCTAACAACTAGTCTACACGCGTACGTACGTGGACTACGTAGGTCGGTGCTGAATCGAAGTGAACCATCTGGAAGTTAATTTCTCCGTCAACCCCCCCACCCCTCTGGAATTTCCTGGGCTTTTGACCCCCCCACCCCTCTGGAATTTCCAATTCCCTCCGTGGTGGGGGTATGGATATTTTCTGGAACTACACATTTCATGAACTAAAAATGTCAATCTGATATTTCTTATCAATCGATGGCGTTGATTAACAATTGCCAGGACAACGTTCACAACAACAGGTACAAAATATCTATGCCCTCGATATCTACCAGACTGTCCCGGTACAGCACGATATACTCTTGCGTCGCAAATCCTGTGCTCAACCCCAATCCTTGCCCTCCCTAACTCTAGGTTAGCGCGATAGCATATACCATCCAGTCTGCCTCCTCTTGGTCTCCGGAACGGTGTCACTAGCGGGTTAACTGATGGATAACTGCCGTCCACTAGAAGATAGGCGTTGCGGGGGAGGTGAAGCTGCTGCTCGTAGCCCATGCTCGGCAGGCGCTCGTATGATGCCGCATCAGTCGCATGTCCCAGATACCCGCCTCCTGAAAACTGGTAAAAACCATTGTTGTCTATGACAACGTGAAAATTGAGGAAATGATATCCTCGGTCTCGTCTATAGTATAAACGCTGGGCATCACCTGTGGGCCTGCTAATTTGGACGGGAAATGCATCAATAGCTCCCACAGTGTTTGGAAACTCCTCGAATTCCCCGCGTTGATTATTCCATGAATCTTTATCGTTCCATGTCACGTACTTATCAACGTAATGTTTGAATAAAATTGGAACAATTGTGAAGACCGTGTCAAAAACATTGCCTGCCGACACACTGAACATCTGTCCGAGAGTAGTTAGAGTGTGGTATTGTCGTAGCCATATAAATGTAAGTAGAATCCTGTCGTGAAGGCAAAGAGCATTGGGTCGCGTTCTTCTGACACGCCTATGTGAATTCCAAGGGTTTCGCACGCGCGCTTCGATGTCAGGACCAATTCTTTCGACAACTCGCGTTAAACTACCTGGCCTCTCGCCTATTAAAAGCCAGAAGTGTTCAGGATGTATGAACAGTGTATTCCACACGCTTCGCTCCACAGGTATCACCCAACGATTTCCATCGTAGTGACGTCTGATAATCACATGGATTGGGACAATCAGTCGTGAACAGAGGTTGAGAAATTGTTCAATAACTGCCAAAAGAGCGTCGAGTGGTAGGGGCGGCGGAGGAATAATTCCACAAAAAAATGTAGCCTGTAAAATGCATAAATATTCTACCACAAAGGCAAGAATTGAAAAAATAAACGTTGGTAGTGGTGGAATCATTTTGCTCGTATTATATTATTCGAGACAAAATAATCAGCGACAAAAAATTACAATACGTAACAATTTAACGCTACGGTGACTTCATTCATAATATGATAATGTGCTCAGGCACTGAAACACAGAGGCCTTTGAAAAACAGAAGATACAGAAAAACTCTAATGAGATACATTCCATTTGTGGGGGATGGCAACAGCAAGAGCTATTCAGCTGTTAAAACTTTATGGTGCTGGTGTGTTCATTCCAAAGGATACCAATACTGCTCCTTCGTGCGTTTGCTCGTTCTTGGTTTGAGTTTTACTACATTGGGGCGAAACGTTCTTGTAGTCATGCCTACTATTTTTAATTGGGTTTGTGATACCAGGTAAGACATATATCTGTAAACATAACTTTACAAACGACTGGTGCTACGTTAACAATGACTTGGTGTCGCCACTTGCTTGCAAGGACAGTCTAGTTGCATTGTGAATCGAAATTGAAAGTTTGAGGAAGAACACTGAGTCTCATAGTAAACTTCCTTTTTTTAGCCATGGCATTAAACTGTCAGAAGATCTGAAAATTAAGTCGTTCAAGGGAAAGTTATGTAGATTATGTGGGTAGTTAATCCAAGTTCAAGTTCTGAGATTTTCTCACCATGGTTGGTTATAAATATGCTTAAACTTAAGCTTAAGACCTACAAGACATCTTCCACTTGCTTTGTAGCTACCAAATTCTGCACTTTTTTATGTTTTTGTGGGTATAAAAAAGATCTTACAGCAATAGTCTTTCTTTAGTTTCACAGATGAACAACAAGTTGTGGAAACCCCTGTTGCAGGTCACAATTTGCTTCTTTCCGGTCAAGCTGGAACTGGCAAATAGTATGTTGTCAATGGTTAAGTGCGAGCTTTGCGAAGTTGTGGGAAAAATGTAGTGGTTGTTTGCTCCAGTGGTATTTTGTGTTCTGTATACAGGGAAGCTGTGAAGTCTTCCACTGTTCATTCACATTATGCCCTTTAAATGGCAGACATGCCAGCTGAAATGGTCGTAGCAAAATCCACCTCAATGACCCCTTGTGTCTCAAGGATGAAAGCGGCTGACACTGTCATCTGGGACGAATCTGGGATGTCCAACAAACGCATATTTCTGGTGGTAAATGCAATACACAATGAAATTGCTGAGGAAAAAGACAAACGCAAGCCATTTGCAGGCACTTTCGATGATGGGGAATTTATGTTTCCATCAATATTGTTTAGAGTGGCAATTCCACACAGTTTTGAACTGAAACAGTTGATGTGACAGAATTTGGCAAACAGAACATTTATCACAGCACTGAAGGAACTTCGCCTAGGCATCTGCAGTCCCAAAATGGAAGGTTTCTTGAAGTCTCTAGACAGGCCATTGGAAGGAGATGCTGTAGATATATTCTTCACTAAGCTCTCAGTTCAACTCCAAAACCAAGAATCATTATTTAGCATGCCTGGAGAGCTGCTGATCTTTGATTGTGTTGATGAAGGAAAAGGAACTGGAATTAGCTTTTCTGCAGAAGTCAAGGTCCTTCTCAAGGTGGATGCTAAAATTATGATAGTCTGGAACCTTTCAGAAGATGTTAAGAATGGCACAACTAGGAAATTCACTGGTGTGAGAGGGAACAAGCTTGATGTCAAGATCCCAAATCATGGAAAGGTGTTGTTAAAAAGACAAACTTGATTAAAGAGGGACAAATCTGGAAGAGTAGTTGGAAGCTGCACCCAGTTTCCTGTTATTCTTTTTTTTATGTATGCACCTTGGAAAGGTGTTGTTAAAAAGACAAACTTGATCAAAGAGGGACAGAACTGGAAGAGTAGTTGGAAGCCGCACCCAGTTTCCTGTCATTCTTTTTTTTTTTCATGCATGCACCTGTCATAAAACCCAAGGTCTCACGCTACCCAGGATTGATTTATGTGGCTATTTCACGTGTGCAACTTCCTGTTGATCTTCAAGTACGTAAATTCAAGTCAAGCCAACTTCTCAAACCACCACAGGATGCTCTGAGTGTTTGTGACAGTTGTCAAGGAGTGTGATCATCTGACATGTGTAAATCAGAACTTTAACAAAGATGTTTTCGGTGTGTGATATAGGGGAGGAGTTTGGAGAGGATGTAGATGATCCAGAGGCACTAATTCTAGCAGTTCTAAAACTGTTGACAGACACTAACACTACTATCAGCTGGATGGGCCATTAAGACCTGTCATTCATTGAGCATTACTGTCTAAGTTAGATTACATGTCACTGTGTAGTCAAAATGGAATGTGGGACTCCCCCCTAGAGTCCTCTGTCTCACTCCATATTACTGTGGGGAAATTGTCCCCTGCATTTGCAAGCTTCACAATCTGTGGCAGGGAAGTGCAACCCTCGGCTGCACTTTACACCACAGTAGGGTTTAACCTTTGGAGACAGGTCCATAAAAATATCCATTCCAGGTTGGGTACCCCTGGTCCCGCCTGATCTGTACTCCCCCAGGTAGGGCAACCCCCTCCTGGTTCCCTTAGTCCCTGCGACTATGGGATATGGGCCTCACCCGCTGGAGACAGGTCCGGACCATTCAGTCCAGGGTGGCCACCCCCGGTACCACCTGACCTGTTTTGTGCCCACGAGGGCACTTCCTTCCTGGTCCTCCAAATCCCTCGTTATAGCCATGATTCCCCGGTTGTTTACCATTTACACCAATTTTCTAGAAATTCCGTTTGGAATGTTAATGGAACACGCCATGTTTTTTTCCCAGTGGAAACTTTCCGGAATTAACAGGCACTCTGAAAAGGTTTCCTGTTTTTTTTTTTTCATTCCAAAAATCCAAATAGAAATTCTGGGAAATTCGTGTACCATATACATATTCTTACCAGTTCCAGGCGATTAACGAGTTTGTTGTCATGGCCAAGTGCCTCACAGTCACTCACGTGGCTGCACTTAACATAGCAGAAGGTTTTGGATACGAATGTGCCAAATGTCGCTGTACATCCGTAGATATAATGGAAGTTATGAAGCATAACTGTGAGGCATATCTCAGTGGTAAGTTTGATCATTTCTGTTGCCTTAAATTTGTAAAACTTGACACTTGCCCCAGAGATATGTCAGACTTTTTCGTGCAAAAACTGTTCTGCCTCTATTACGATAACCGATGCATTCTGCACTGAACTGAAGCTTTGTTTGATTTCCTTTGCAGACCCTTTGCATGCAGCTTTTTCTGCCATTTTAGACACTGTAAACGAGCCAATTCTCCATCCCATACCTGTATTTCCTCAGAAACCAAAGAGAAAACTTTATATCGATGGGGTGATGCTGATGTGCGGCTGTTAATAGCAACTTGGAGCGACAACAAGCATTATTTGGAGTAGGAAAAGCCACAAAGAAAGATGTATTTTCGTTCCGATGAAGATTTCTTCTCATAAACGTAGATATTGCTGAAAAGACAATGATGTCGTCGTCACCTTCTACCATCCTATAAAATTCATTATCTTCCAAAATCTTGTCGATGAGCAACAAATGCAGTGCCACCATTTTGCAATGCACGCGCCAAGACCCTGGGGACCACTCTAGTACAAGGAGGTACAAGGAACACGTTTGTTCCAAATGGAAATTTTCCAAACAAAAATCCGAAATTTCCGGAAATTTTTAGTAAATGGTGAACAACCCCTGCCACCCAAATTTTCCCCATTATCTGTTGCCTGCGTTACTTATGAACTATATGCACTAAGTTGGGAAATAAAACTATTCTCGAAAAGAGTTCTTCATGTATAAGGTCAATTTCCAAACCAAAAAAGATTACATCAATAGAAGCTTGGTTGCCTAGTCCAAATATGGGGAATTATCTATAATTAAAATTTCTGTTTTTTAAGACAAGCGCATAGTGCTTCCCTGACCAGGATAGGAAACATGGAGAATTGTGGCTTAAGTCACAAGTTCTTTTGCACAGAAATCCTCAAGGGCTATTGTTTTCAGTTTCATGAAGGCCATAAATGCCCTCCATGTTGCACTTACAAACATCTTTGATTTACATGTCATGGGTCACACCAGGTGACAAAATGTAATTTTCGTGACTCAGCCAACCTCAACTGTCCTCAGCCCCAACCTTTCTTACCCAGCCTACCCACTCCAGTAAAAGTTGATAGATTAGGTTTTCTTCTTGATGGGTACTTTCCTTTTACCACTGAAGTTATGTTATCAGGTTTTACCCAAAGTTTTCATGTGCACTTTGAGAGTGAATGTTCCTCACAAACAGCAAAAAATTTGTTATCTGCTTTTGAAAATGCACTTTTAAAATGCACTTGTAGTTGATGCTAAACTCAAAAAAGAGTTAAAAGCCCATCAGCTGGCTGGGTCTTTACTATCTCCTCGACTATCTGGGTGTTGTACCAAAGAAAGTTCCAGGTGAA
>JAJLRJ010000007.1:25630933-25715933 GCA_024195265.1 Dendrophyllia cribrosa | reverse complement strand
AAATTTCAGATTGCTCGGTTCAGGCTCCCATTCACATGGTCAATGAGCGCAAGCGCTGTACGTATTCATGTGGCTTATTTTAGAAATAAACATGGCAGACGCAGAACTCAAACTCGACACAGACTTCGAGAATTTCAAATTTGTTTCTTTACTTGAGTATTCCGCAGATAATAGAAAGGTAAGTCGGAAAAAGAAATAACTTAATGCTTGCCAGGAACAACATTACTTTTCCTTCCCGAAGGACACTGTTTGTGTAATTTATGGGAAAGAACAACGAAGGACACTGAAGAAAACATCATGGGGATAGCTTTTGTTGGAGGAGCAAGACACAGAACCGTCCACATGGCAGTTGGGTATTCTCTCACTCTAATGGAGTTTGTTATATCTGATAATGATGTGGCTATAAATTCTTGCAGTGTTTTTGGTCCAGATAAGATGAGAGGGTCATCTTTGAAAACTGTTCTTTGGAACAGTTACCTCTCCCAGAAAAGAGCATAGTCTCACTAAAATTGCAAATGAAAGAGCCATTTTGTTTGGTGGTATAATGTTGGACAACAAGATTGAGAGTGTGGTGGACAATGTTTTTAAACAGCATGTAAAGGTGGGAGACTGTATGTCTTGAACATAAATGATCATTCTTGGACTTGTTTAATTGGGGCCAGGACCTATCATGCTGCAGTCTTTAGATCAGCAACCGGGACTCTTCATATCCTGGGTGGCATTCAACTTGCTGATGATGACAGGTGCATGTGTGGAAACTGCAGTGTCGTCTTGCTGCAGAAAATCAGCGAATGATTTTGTTGTAGTGAGCTGAAAGGCTACTTGGAAAGCATGCAAAGTGATCTTGTCCTTCAAGATTTTGCACCGAACACGACCTTGAAATGCATAACGGAGCACCCTGGATTTAATCCTGTCCAGAAGTGCAGTCTTAGGATGGCTGCAGCCAAATTCAAGACTAAGGGAAATCAGTGATATAGGCAAAAAGGTTAGTTGCTTATAAATATGTAATGCTTTATTTTAGTTTTTGGTAAAGGGCCCAGTGAAAGTAATGTATACTTGAGCATTTAAACCAAAACGTGGCTGACGTTCTTCTGCTTACACTGGGTCTTTCAACAACTAGCATGAGTTTCCGTGATTATATCAACAACAGATTTCTAGGAAAATTTTTATTGTTATTTCCACTGACAAGGCTGCATTTCTATAGCAAGAAGAGCATTTTGGAGTAGCAAATAGTCATTCTGTTGCCATTTCTCAACTGATCGTTTGTTATTTAAAGGGGCTTTATCACGCTACCTGCATGCTTGCCCAAATAAATTATTTTCATTTCTTGCCAAAAGACAATAAAGATAATGACAAAATCTAGTTCTTTATGTTGTTAAACAGAACAATTTCATTTCAACCAAGATTGTGAAGGTCACGCCCTTCTGGCAAAAATTTTAACCTTCATTTAAACAAATAAGTTCACTTTAGCACTCATGACTATAATCTGTTTCAACTGTCCTCGAAATCAAGACATCTGGACTGTATGAGTTTACGTTTTCTCTTTTGTAGAAATTGATATATTTTTGAATTATAATAATTTACAGAGGCTGATTGCTGAATATTATCTTTTTCAATATCTTTTAGTTTCTTGCAAAGTGTCTCTTATTGTGAGTTCTCAAGACTTGTGTATGGGATGCTGGGAAACTAGAGGATTCTATTACCAGCTTGTGCGTATTGTGCTATTAAAAAAGAATTCCCAGTCAACAAGAATGAGAGTTTCACAGGTTTGGACCTTAACGAAGAAGACTAACCTGAAGCAGGGATAACCTTTTCACTCTGATCAAGGCAAAAGAAGACATGAGAATAGATTTAAGTGAAACAAAGTGAAAAGGGTAACACTCTTGACTGTTTATTTACATGTAGAAAGATAACTAAACCCAACTTTAGTTGAAAGACTGTTCTCTCAGTCAGTGCCAGCCATTGTTATCATTGATAGGCACACTTTACATGTATACAACAAACCAGAAAATGAGCAAGAGAAAACATTGACAATTACCGTAATAAATAAAAGGATTACAGGGCTTGACACTAACTTTAGATATACATTGTACATGTAACTTGCCACAGTGGAAAGTAGTTACGAAAATTTACTTTCCATAGTAAAATATTACTTTACAAAAATGAAAGAAACAAATTTTCCACTATCCATAATAGAAACATAATAAAATTAAGAATCTCAAATACCCCAAATAGAATGTTTGTTTTTCAACCCCATTAACGATTCATTATTAATCATTGAAATATGGGTGTCTTGCCCTTGGACCACTGTTCCACCAACAGAAGGACCTTCTATGCTAAGTTGCCTGATGGATTGAAAAACTAAGTTCATGAATGGATTGAACAAATCTTTTCGTAATTAAATTGAGAAAATATTTCAATGATTGAACTGAATAAATATTTTAGTGAATGAATTGAATGAATATTTATGTGATTGGATTGAATAAATAGTTATCGTGATTGAATTGAATAAAGTTTATTTATATTTAATCATGATTAAATTGAACTGATAAACAGATAATTATGGATTTTATCACCTTTCTTGGCTTCGAAGATACAGCTGCTGAGGTAGAAAATGCTCACCGCACCTGAAAAAAACGAGACGATAAGCCAAGGCCTATCATCGCAAGGTTCTATAGCAGGCCTTTCAAAAGAAGACTACTACAAGCAGCAAAGAGTGTAGACGGAAAGGCAACACTACAAGGGGTAAGAATTGTGGAGGACTTTACACCTGGTGACTTCAATGCCCGCAAGAAAGCACTTCCACTTATGACAAAAGCTTACAACGAGGGTAAAAAAGTGCGCTTTACTAGAGGTAAACTCTTTATTGACGGAAGAGAAATTTCTGTTGCTTAGCCTAAATTCTGCATTGTCTGTCTGTCTGTCTGACATTTTTTTTCAACATTGGCAAAGCCCAGCGCTAAAGTCATCCGCGCGATGTCTTTATGTCTGCTGGGATTGCTTGTGCAGCGCTGCACAAGAGCGAATTTTGCGCAACTTGTTTTCCAATGAATTTGCTTATGTATGCCATAGTTTTAATAGCAATTTTTCACAAACCATATTATTAGGCTTACCTCAAACATTTCTTGTATTAGTATTATTTATTTGAAGTGTTCAATTATTTTATTTGTGTGGCTATCAGTAATTAACTGGGTATATAAAGATCCATCTTCTACTAAATTTAGATTTTTCACATAATTTCATCACAAATGGTGAGGTAAATTTATTTCTTTAAATACGAGAGGCATAGGCAACTATCGTAAACGACGAACAATATTTACTTGGCTCAGAAAACAAAAACCTGATGTTGTTTTCCTTCAGGAAACACATTCTATCCAAGGGAATGAAGTTTCCTAGCACAGAGAATGGGGTGCCAAGTTATTCTGCTCTCATGGGGCTAATAATGCAAGAGGTGTCGCAATTTTAATTAGGAAAAACTTGGATTGTGTTGTTGAAGAATCGGTAATTGATACAAACGGTAGATTTATAATATTAAAGGTACTCCTGAGCAGACAACCCTCTCTTTTAGTTATTATATACGGCCCTAATTGAGACGATGAACTGGTTGCCTTTTGCCACACAGTCCTGCAAGCCATCGTGAATAAAAACCTTGATGATATTGAGAACATTATGATGAGAGGAGATTTAAACTGTACTTTAAATCCCATCATTGACAAAAGAGATGGCAATCTGTAATTAACACAATTGAAATGCTGCAGTCCGAGCTGGATTTGCATGATATTTGGCGAGTAAAGAATCCAACAAAACGTAGTTATACCTGGAGTCAATTACCGGTAAATCCTTTGATATTTTCAAGATTGGATTATTGGCTGATTTCAAATTCTTTATCTGATAATGTTTGCCATGTTGACATGATTTCAGCCATAAAAACTGATCACTCTGCAATAGTAACAGAATTGCAGGATGTTGAAGACAAGGTGAAAGGTCCTGGATTTTGGAAATTAAATTGCTCCCTTCTTAATGATGAAGAATACGTCAGCGAACTAAATCGTTTCTTACCTACTTGGATACAGGAAGGGAAGCAAGATCTAAGTGATCCGTGATCTGTATGGGACTGGGTAAAATATAATGTTAAGAAATACTCTAGATTGTATTCAATGAACAAATGTAAACAGCAAAATTTAGAGGAACAACAGCTAAACAGACAATTTTAAGAGGCTACAGCAGACTGCCCTAATCAAGAGAATTTATCAGCTTTAAATGTTTTGAAAGAAAAGATGGAACATCTGTATGAAAAAAAGTGGAAGGCATAATCATCAGATCGCGCACACGGTGGCATGAAGTTGGGGAAAAGAATTCAATACTTTTTAAATTTAGAAAAACGAAATCACGTTAGGAAGCATATTCGGAAGCTTTGCTTAAGTGGAGTCACCTCCACAGACCCTTTCGAGATCCTAGAAGCGGAGAAAATGAAAATCTTTATAAATCTAGACGAGAAGATCCCAAAGTAAATAAACCTAATTTTCACCTGGAAGATTTACCTATACCAACACTTTCAAATGATTCTTCTTTTCTTGGTGAAGGATTAATAAGCATAGAGGAATGCAAAAAAGTTTTAAATTCTTTTCCGTTAAACAAGGTACCCGAAAATGATGGGCTACCAATAGAATTCTACAAGACCTTTTGGGATTTTATAGGTGATCCTTTAATTAAAAGTTTTAATGCATCTTTTGTCAAAGGAACAATGAGTCGTCACAAAGACTGGGCGGTTATTACACTCATTGAGGAAAAAACCAAGATCGCTGCAATCTTAAAAACTGGAGGCCAATTTCCCTATTGAATGTTGATGCGAAGATAGCTTCAAAAGTTATCACCAAAAGAATGAAGCGTCTTTTACCTGAATTAATTCATAAGAATCAATCAGGATATATCCCAGGCAGAAATATTAGCAAAAATATACGTTTAATTCTGGATATAATGGAATATACAAAAATTAAGAAATTTCCTGCCTGTTATTATTAATTTTATTGACTTCGAAAAAGCTTTTGATAGTTTAGAATGGGATTTTCTTGAAAAATGTTAAGAAAAATTTAATTTTGGACCAGATTTTAGAAGATGGGTGAATATTTTTTACAACGACATTCAAAGTTGCGTTATAAACAATGGCTTATGCTCTCACTATTTCAATATAGAATGTGGAGTGAGGCAGGGAGATCCCCTCTCCCCTGACCTTTTTGTCACTGCAGTTGAAATTCTGGCATTTGCTATAAGGAATCAAGAAAACATTAAAGGAATAACTATAGACGATTTAGAAACTAAATTATTGCAGTTTGCCGACGACACAACTGTTGTCCTATCAGACTTGGATTCGTGCGAGCCTTGTTTGGATTACTTGAATG
Source organism: Dendrophyllia cribrosa (assembly GCA_024195265.1). Lineage (NCBI taxonomy): Eukaryota > Metazoa > Cnidaria > Anthozoa > Scleractinia > Dendrophylliidae > Dendrophyllia > Dendrophyllia cribrosa. Next base: position 25,710,534 of record JAJLRJ010000007.1, on the reverse strand, counting down.
TTTTAAGAAAGCCTCTGGACTTAAGGACGTTCGCGCGAAAATCTTCTATCATTGATTTTTTTTATAAAACTTTTGCTACAGTTAGGTTATGAGTAACTCGTGTCAGAAATGCAAAAAAATGCGGGGGTCACCAACTTCGTTCCTGAGATAAGCTATCTGAAAGGCGACCCTAATTTTTAAAAATTGGTCTTCCTTAAGGGATGTGACCCCAATGTCTGTTAGTCTAAAAATATTGCAAATGAATCTCTAAAATGCAACTTTCTTTCCCAAATTTTATGCAAGTAAATCTGTTCAGTAAATTCATTAAACTGGTGACGTTCCTTGAAGTAAATTTAATCTTTAAACGACAGCATTTGCAAACTCTGACAGCCGCAAGTTGGCAGGATTCGACGGCGCGCGGGTAGAAAAATGGAAAAAATTTAAACTTCCTACCTTGATTTTTTGTTCATTTTTTCACAATCTGTCGAGAATTGGCAAAGAAAATTATCTATGAAAAAAAAATTGGGGGTCACCGACCATCCAAGCGAGTTTAATCTAAGCAAAGTTAACGCAACGGCTATCAGCCCTTTATGTGCTTAGATTTCTTCTCTTGCGTGCGCTCATGCATGACGTAGCATGGTGTTGCGTTATGAATTGCGTGCGCAATAAGGATGTGCATAAACAATTAGCGCGAACATTCTTAAACTCAATGAAACGAAAACATAAGCAATGTGGATTGGGTCACTTCAGAATTGTAAAAATGAACCACTAGGGGTTATGTGGGAAAAAAAATGCTTTTTTGGATTGTTTGAACATATTTGGAAGATTAAATTAAATGGCATTAGGCTAAGATGATTGGATTGAATAAATATTTGACTTGATTAAATTTTGCTAAAAACAGCATGCCATAGAGCAGTGAGAAAATTAACCCATTCGCTCCTACAGTGTACACCGGCCAAAACCGGCCATACAATACTCCACTGCTTTAAAAAATTGCAACTTTCTCAATCACGCGAACATTGCCCTAACTAGCAGTTCTGAGCATTGACTAGAAAGTCCCTCAAATTGAGATACCCAATAAACACAAAACAGTCAGCGATTTTTGCAGAATATCAACGTTTGAATTTGGACAATAACAAAAATGACCGTTTTTTTTTTTTCATAGAAAAACAACAAAAATCACGTTTTTGCCTTTAGTTTTTTTTATTCAAATCATCATGGCAAACCCAAAAGTCAACATTCACAGCAAAATTCAGTCCTAGTCCTAGCTTAGCAGTGAATTTTTTTGCTCTTATTCGTTGCTCGGGCCGAGCTCTAGCCTCTCGTTCTAATGCACACTGACCTTGCCTCGATTTTCAATATCACCACCGCACTGCATGCTGGGAAATAGCCAAAAATTTTGACAGCGTTCGTTTCTTTCCGCACACATTTCATAGTTATACTAAGTCCACAGCCACTCCGACCCACCGCCGAAATTTTGTGCTTGTTGTATTCTCCTGTAGTCGCAACTTCCAAAATATGCCGCGGTAGGTCGAGAAATTCATCCAGAGTCGAGTCCCAAAGCTACTTCGTTTCCAGGCGGCCATTTTTCCAGTTCAACGAGCAACGAGCCAAATTCGTAAACGAAGTACAACACCTAACTCGCTTCATTGAGAAGTGGACTCTGAACTACCTCCAAGCTTAATGATGCTCATCAGGCAGCTACTAAAGATGAAAAATGGCTGTGAACTTACCAAAAATCGTAGATAATTCATATTGGACCCTTTATTGCAAATCAACCAAGCAAAATGAGATCGTCACAATGACGTTTCCAGTAAACTCGAGCCTTCATTGTTTTAGAACAGCAGCACTTTCAATGGTAACTTTAAATATGGAGTCACGAAATCCTATGGGGCGTGTGAATGCAGAAAATCGCTAAAAAACGTAAAAATTCTCAGGAGTGAATGGGTTAAACATTGTGACAGCTAGCCAATTACATGTACATTTTAGCAGATACCTTGAGGTCACATTTCTGAGCACGTATACACACAAGCTTCAGTCACGTTTATGAAAGAACCAAAGTTCTGGTCACAAAAAACACTAGAAATCGTAACAGTACAGGTAAAAACATTTGTTTTAACGAATATAATTAGACTTGGAAATTTATTTGCAAAGGCATTTTGCAAATGGCACGCCATTTACTTTGAACTCATACTAGCTGCCGCTTGCAATTATGAATTCCCGACTTGTGCATGATCTATTCAACAGCCGAAAATATTTGCACTCTTGATCTTCTTACTCAAGTTTCACTTTCGTGAATTAAATCGTTTGAAACATCATTAAAAAGAGATAAATTAAAATGATAAATAAAGCGACATTATTTAAAAAGAGATAAATTGACTCAGCGCTGTCAGTGCTGTGGAGTGTGAGAAGTTTTTCTTGAACTGGAAAAAGTTCATATAATACAGTGATTTCTCCAACGTGCTTCATGGTTCATGTGAGGTTTTATGCGCTCAAAACTGAACCAAATTTAATGTGAAATACTTCAAATAGTGACATGGCCCAAGATGAGCCTTGTGCTACGAATGCAGTCTGGCATGAGGTAGAGAGTTGGTAAGCTTCAATTTTCTACTTGAGTTTGTTTATTTCGATTGTCCCAAGTCTCTTACAGCCATTTTTTAGGCAGTAGATCCCGGCAAGTTGCAATTAAAGTACATGTATGATAATAATAGGCCAGCACATCATATTAACCCTTACAGTTGTAAGCAGATTTGTCACTGGAATCAACTTTACTTCACACTCAAGAAAGGTTTGTAGTTTACACATGAATATTGATGAAAATATATAAATACATGATCTTTCTTAGTCACTTTTAAGCCTTTAATATAACTTGTTTAGTATTTTCAGCAGCTATTGCAAATAATGCCTTTTTATACACCTTTATTTCAAAACCCACGGGAATGTTACTGGTGACATAATTTAAATAATTATTGCATTTAAACGCTCAATTAGATGTACATGTAACATCCACCTTACCAAAAACGAGTGTAAATGTTTCTTTAACGAGTTTAACTCTCTTTTCCCTTTCTTGAGAATGTAATGCTATAAATAATACCAAATGTCCTGAAGTAACCAGTTTATTTTTACAACACTAGACATTAAACACATTGTAATCATTGTAACCTTGTACATGGTTACAATTAAGTTTTGTTTACAATACAATAGTCCTTTTTACAGTTGTGTGCTTGGTGACCTTGCCTTTGAGTGGAAGCGAGGCTGGAGGTGACCTTGCTTTGATACAGACCTTGGAGTTTTTCAGATGTAAATTTAGCTAGTTAGCATGAGAAAAGCATTATTAACATATGAAAGGCAGAAAGGTTTGTATCAAAGCAAGGTCACCTCCAGCCTCGCTTCCACTCAAAGGCAAGGTCACCAAGCACACAACTGTAAAAAGGACTATTTTGTGCGGAAATAACATTTATTAATTTCCATGTTATATCTGCAAATGCCAGCAAAATCCAACTAAATTGGATAAAAAGATTCTAAAGAGAAAAACAGAAGCAGCAGTTTGGAGAAAAAGTGCGGGATTAGAAGAATATAAGTTGATAACAGGTCTTCTCAAACTCATTAATAATTCATGACGAGAACACAAAGGAAATCACTACCGTGAAGGAGGTTTGGAAATCGTTTCTTAATTTGCATAGATTTTGGCGATTTTATTCCTTCGTTTTCTCCGCATTTAACGATCAGTTTGAGAAGCTATATCAAACACTCGAATCAGTGTTTCATCAGATTTCCAAACACCTTGAAGTGGGTGAAAGAAACTCGGCTGCGCCTCGTTTTTCTCACCCACTTCGCGGTGTTTGGAAATCTGATGAAACACTGTTCCTCGTGTTTGATATATTACATCAATTTTGATTTCATGACAGGTGGTCAAGAAAATAATATTCAAAGTTTTGATTCTGGTGAAATTTTAAGTTTTCTAGTCATCATTTTGTCTTTTTAATTCTTATTTCTCTGCGTTCATCACTTTTGGTGATTTTTTTCTTCCCATATTCAGATGATAAGGCAAGCTAAAGCAAGCTCCTGGCCATAATCGTGAAAACAGGCACGATATTTCTGTCGAGACAGTGTCCCTTTATGTTAAAAATGTCCTCGGTTAATTTACCCTATTTGCTTATAAGTTATGAAAGACTGACAAACAACAATAGGTTATATGAACTAGTGCTTTCAATTTCATTGTAGGTTGACAAACAAATATAGTATTCAATAAGAAACAATTTGAAACTGTATTTGAAACTGTATGTAAGATGTGAATAAAATAATTTTATTTCATCAAGGGGACTGTTTAATTTACTGTAGACGAAGCGACATTATTTTTAAGTGAGTTATTAGTACAGTAGAACATTTCTTCTGATTCTCGTACAGTGTACGGTATCAGGATTACATGTATTTTGCCGGTTGGGCCGCTTTGATTTTGGTTCAATTTGTGTTAATTTTAAGGCTCAAACCTATGCTTGTCAAATAGGCTTAAAATGTCAAACATTAATTGGTTTCAGTGAGTTCGGAGTTTTGGTTCATTTTTGTTTTTACTTTTTTAGCCCTCATTTTGGTTCATTTTGGTCTGTTTTTGGTCAGAAAAATTTTTTGCTGTAGTGACCACTTAATGTGAGATTTACAGGAACATTTATTCCGCCCCCAATACACAGTTAACTTTTTTACAACTAAGGCTTTAAATAATTATTTCAGTTGCTATGCCTAAGGACTAAAATTTGGCTAGCTAAAGTTAACGCCATTGAGACTTCCGTAGGTGGATACAGCTCACTTAAGTTTAGTTGGAGTTTTTTTAAAACGCAACTAAGGAGTTGTTTAGCTTCCTTTATTCTAGATTTTGTGTTTTTAAAACGAGGAAAGAGTAGAATTTTAGCGTACAATTTGATTACGTCTTGAAAATATGTTCCTGTACGAGTCTTGCTGTTTTGAAATACTGTTGATCAGCACTGACAAATCAATATTACCAATAGGAGCATGAATTTTCTGATCTTAGTTCGAAAAAATTATTAGACTTGAAATTGCTTTTATCATACAAGAAACTCAATTGCAATGTTTCAGTTACCGAAAAATCTAGGACTTCACCTACCGGTATTTATGACCGAACGCTTGAAATATTTTCGGTTAACAAATGTACCAGAAGGTTTGTTGGTGAAGAGTAAAGTCTTCTCAATTTAATAAATGTGTCAATTCATTTAAGGATGACCTAGTTGAAAGTGTTCCGAACTCAAGATAGATGGCTAAACAGAAAGTTACTAAGTTGGGATTGCAAAATTCACATTTACTCTATAATTGGCCACAGAATAGACTATAATGGAGTAGGGGCTCTGAGAGGCCAGCGGCACATACCCAGCAAATGTTGACCCAAGTACCCCCCCCCCCCCCTTGGGTGTAGCTCTGTCTGCTCAACATAGCAATGAACAGGATCTACATGTAAGTGAAGAAATACAATACAGTGAACTGTTTGATTGTTTTAACCCATGTTACATAAAAATCGCCAAGGTACAATCTTTTAAGTAATGATGGGATTTTTTCTACAGCAAATGATAATGAAAAGCTGGTACAGGTAATTAATCATATGGATGATAACAGTTATAGAGAACTTGTTCAATCTTTGACCAGAGAACAAATCAAGTTTTTTTTACCATGTTACCCTCTGTTAAAAACGAACAGCAATTGACACTATTTTTAAGTAGTGGCGCAGGTTTAGGGAAGACAACAGTAACACAATATTTGTATGAGGCTCTTGATGATAAACCAGGTGAAAATCCAGACCAGTTGAAAGTACTGAAACTTGCTTCAGACACAAGACAAGAGGACTGCATAACTATTACCAATTACATGCAAACAAAACTGTCAAAAGAGAGAAATTGAACACAAGAAACCATGCACTCTAACTTAAACGCCCAATTGTAACATCAAAAACAATATTCAGACATAATATGACAGCATTGCATGATGGAAATTCGTAACAAAGCATTACATCACTAAGATTACAGCTGATGGAAGGAGTGAGTGAGTGAATTCAAAGGGCAAATGAACCAAAAATTTGAATTTTTTCTTTATCCATTTAAACTTCAAAAGAAACCATAATAAAGCAAACTTAAGGAAAAATTTTACTTCCTGCGCCTTCAAGGAAGTTACATTGCTAAAAGTATGAAGATTTCTGAAGGCTTCATGAAAACATTTCTGAAATGGCTGCATGCTTCGTGTGGTAGGATTGGTTAGGATTGTGATGTCACTATTGTCATATTCTCTCCTGGCAAATACTGGGTATTCGTAGGGGCTCCTGGTATTCTAGCTTGTGTATATTCTTAAAACTTAAAGATTTCCACTGTTTTCGTTTTCGCCGAGGAGCTTGAACCTGTGTTATGGTAAGAATTGAAGAGCTTTGAGCGACGAAATCTTGCTTGGAGAAATTTCTTACCTGTCTATATACATGTAATATATATTTTTAAAGTTAGGTTTTTTTCAAACCACCTCACTACATGTAGGTATAGTTTAGTCACGTTAAAAAAATAGTTTTCATGTCTGTCAATCATCTCCGCTTACACAGTAATTTTTGTGAAGGTAAACTGTTAAATTCATAATGACGGCTTTAACTTTCAAATAGAGAAAAGAAAATTAACCGCCATGTGTTCACATTCTCCACAAAAACTTAGAATTTGATCATTTCACGTGGTTGTTTTGCAGGGACCAGCAAGGAAATGTACCAAAATATAAAACACAATGCAGGCATTGTATATTTTTGCTGATTAAACCTATTGTTTTCACCTTCAAACCTTGACTGTTTCGAGGTGGTCATTAGTAACATAACTTTCCAACAATTTTCAGAGTAACTGCAGAACACCCTGCCACTTTAAAGCTGTACTCTGGAAAAGGATGGATATGTGGTTACGCAGGCATTCTTTCCCCCACGCTTGTTTGTTTTTCACGTTTTAAGAACAAGAAATATAATATCATATGTCTATTCCAGGGAACGGTGGCTACGTGGCTATAAGGTAACTACGTAACCGCGTAGCCACTGTTTCTAGAAGTGTTTTCGAGTGGCCGGGTATTCTGCAGATAAGCCCAATTTTCCCAATCGCTCTACAATAATATGAAGGCCAAAAAGACGCATTTTTCAACTTCAAATACAGTACCGCTCAAAAGTAAGTTACCACCGTCTCGCGAGACGAGATTCTTGTATCGCGAGACACGATTCTCGTATTGAGAGACGAGACACTCGTCTCGCGAGAAGCTTTAAAAACTGTTAGTTTCACTGACTTAACTTCTCGCGATATTTTAATAGCCTATTGTAAAACACACCGTAGCAACAATACGCGAGCATGAACGCAACGAAACTCTGCTTTGACTATGCTTCACTTGCCGAACTCTGTTGCATAGTGCGTGCATTAAGATTATAGTCTTCAAATTTTCAAATCTACGAGGCCTCAAAAATTGTATTCATACGAATGGTGTTAAGTTTTATGTTTTAAATCGAAAACATAACATTCATGGCTTTCAGCGTTTTCAAACATGCCAGTTAATTTGCCGATCGCTCGTACAGGCCAGTTTGTTCGCTTGCCGAACTCTGTCGTTTTTTTAACATCTCGCTTGTCATAGATTGTAACACGTTCAGAGTAGGTGACGCTTTTCCCACTATTATGTATCTTTGGAAGTAAAAGGCACAATCTGTAGTGATAAAAATGTCTATGATGTGCCGAGTATTTCTTATTTACTTTAGTGCGAGCAAATTTTCATTTAAGTAAACATAGAAGCGGCGCGCCAATTTGTCGGCGTGGCCGCATTGATTTGCATTGAATATCGTGAATTCTACAACGCTTATAAAGTAAAACAGTAAAATACTCTGCGTTCGAAGGTAGTCATTAATTATATCAGTAGACTTTGAAGTTGTGAGTTTTTTCGGCATTATTCTAGACCTTGCTTTCTTTCAAATTCTTTGCAACGCTTAATCGCAAGTGTCACGTAGTCAAAGGCACGAGTATCAAATTTCGTTTGTTTGCGATTCCACTTTCACCAACTAAAATCGTGTTTCTTATGAAAAGTTTTTTCCCGGAAAAAAGGAACATGGTGAATGAAGATGAGGGTAGTGAAAGAGAAAAGTTCTCCCGCTTTTTTCCAGTGGGAAATAATCTCTCAGACTAGGAATGAGCCGACAGTGAATTCCCACGGGAGATATCTTTTGACTTCAAATCAAAAGCACTCATATTTGCATACTGTCAAAGATCGAAACATTTTCAGGAAACTTGAATAAAACTTCTAGTTTAGTTTAACTTCGTTGAATAAAACTTAAGTTTTGAATAAAACGTGTGTCGATAATCGAATGTTATGAAAGTGAAGATGGCCAAGGAGCAAAAAAGAACCGTGACTAATTCATGAGGGTGTTTGTAAACAACACACATTTACAAAGTTCGTAACGTGACCGCTGCATGCCGTGATATATTAAAATCAAGTGCTTTCACTAACGTCATGTTTTCCGATTTTTAACATAACTTCCATTCAAGTTTTCCATTTGTGATGGCAGTTTTTGGATTCAAAAGCCTATCAAGTTCAATTCGCTTACACGCACACAACATGCAAATTCAATGCGCTTTGAACTAAAAAATAATCCGGGAATAAAGTGTGCAATTTTACGCAAGTGCTTGCACTAACATTCCGATTTTCAATTTTTAACCTGTGGCAAACACATTGCGAGACATCAATGGTTTTCTCTTGAGATAATATTGGTCGTAATGTATTCCAAAATATCCACTTCACTGATTCTCTCGAGACGCGATTCTCGTAAAGCGAGACGAGATTCTCGTATCGCGAGAAACGAGACGAGAGGTGGTAACTTACTTTTGAGCGATACTGTATCTCTGCAATGCCAAGTCCAATTTGTTTCAAACTTCAGAATATGTTTATTTGGTACCCATTAAATATATTGCACCAATATTGGACTAAAAGAAAAAATGTCTAATTTTTGGTTTATTTCACCTTTAAAATACCGTTACCGATAACCCATTCATTACTCATGCGCGTATTCACGTGTTAAAGATGGCGGCGTTCAAAACGATTTTTGGGCTACTTTAAACACGGAGATTGGAAGCTCGATCTTTAGAAACTTATCTCTATATGTACTTTTTGTAACTGGAAAGAAAAAACCGGAGAGTGAACTTCTCCTTTAAATAAGCAAAGGCAATATGAATAATAATAGTGCCTATTGTTATTTGCCTCGTTCTACAAAACAAATCGACACATGTGAATGAATGGTCCGGGTATTCTGCAATTGCTCCAATGTCACCTTACCTTACGAAACAGCTCAGCTGAACAAAAGATGTAAACAACTCCAAGATTATACTCCAAACCTTTTCAGTTTCCAAACCTACAAATCAAATGAAATAAACTAACGTTCAGACAGCAGGAGAGAGCAAAGCTTCGAGCGCAATTGATATTAACACAGGTTCGAAATTGGCGAGGACGAAAGTTTCATTCCGACCGCCTTTTCCCGTTGCGAAGGTTAAGGTTTGCAGCTTTAGGTAGATTCCATGCAAAAATTGCCTACCATTTAATACAATTTCACTTCTTAAATGCAAAGCTGGTAATTCAAAACAAAAGGAATGTCATTATTTATACCTGCAAAAGGCATGAAGATCCACAAAGACTTCTGAACTCTTCACCAAGGGAATTGATGCCCGGATCGTCGCCCTGATCAGCCCTGCGTGAGACCGCATGACATACGTCATTAGTCAGCGGACAAACTATAACGCTCCATGGCCCATGTAAGGAGCACATTTGTTTCTCACTCGCCGAAAACTGAACTTTTGCAACAGGGTTGCCATCCTCTGTAATGAACGTATCAGTTTTAATATAGAACGCAGGGAATTCGGGGCGCTTAAAACCGATTAAATTAAACAAAAGCTCTCAAAATCATTGCCATTGTATTCAAAGGGGACAAAGTTCAAATAAATGTGGCTACCAAACATATCTGAATTTCGTAACTGTTCATCAGTGCGGGATGCCTAAAATGTGTGCAATTCCACAATTGGTTTCGGCTCCATTAAATCCTATACCAATTGTATACCACACAGTGTGAGCACAGTTACTGACAAGATATATTAGTAAGGAAAACAATGCAAAACAAATGTAGTACGTTAAATAAAGAACTAAGCACACACGTCAACTAAATAAACCAAGCATCCGCACAACTTTTTAATAAGGAAAATTGCACGCGCGCGCACCTGCATCAAACTGAATGGAAGCAATATAGAAATTAACTAGGGGCGCTAGGATGATATGAAGGATCACAAACAATAAAAGATACGGCGGTATCTCTCAATTCTGGATTGCTAGTCTTATCTCCCGTAGTGTGGTGCCATACTTCTCAAGTAGCACCGTGGCGTTTGAAGAATTTAGCAAACGATTTACGAAGGAGCGTAGATTTGAACCCTTGGTGAAGGAGACGTGATGAAAGTCGACAATCTGAAAGGAGAAGTCATCCCTCTTGTCGTAGACGCATAATTGTGCCCTGTGTAAATAATTAATCGTATAATTGTGCCCTCTAAAATCTCACTCTCATTTGAACCTGACGTTACTAATCGAACCAAATCGAACGTTCGATTAATCAAACTAAATCGAAATTAATCGAAACCAATCACGCGATTGGGTTCGATTGAGTTCGGTAATCGAACACAATCGAACTCTCACAAAAAAAAATTTGAGCAATCGAACGTTCGAGTGCGTTCGATTGAGTTCGATTACGTAGACTACTCGAATTGTTAAGTAAAGACTTCGTAAGCTGAAAACAGATTATTAAATCGAATGAAACTGCAGTGAAGTTAGATTTCTATTCAGTGTCCGTTTGACTATACTATATTTTTCGATTTTTCGGTCGGTTTTATATTCTTTCATTTGTAAAATCAATGTATTTTCCATGCCCACATGTTATTTCATTAAAGTTGTTACTTGTTAAGCATTCATTCGTAGCTGTTACAAAGACAGACTGTTCAAATATCTGGTGGTATTTAGGGTCAATTTAGATTTTTAGATTTTGGGGTGGACTAGCTCGAATGGTTCGCATGTTCCCTTCTAGTCCTTCCTCACTGCAAAAATATATATATATATATATATATATATATATATATTCTAATCGAACCCAATCGTTTAAAACATTCACTGTGCATGCTTACCGATGTGCAAAATATTATCTGAAAGTTTCATTAGCATTGATTCACTGGAACGCCTTTAAATTTAAAGATGAAGACGACGTACGAACCGGCCGAAAAAATGGCGTTACAAATTTACTTTTTTAAGTTATTTTCAGTAATGATTTCAAATCAATGCGCACTACATTCTTCCGTGATTAAAACATTGCAATGTACGCTCTTTGATGCAAATTTCTTTGTATCTGTTTTCTTTTGCGTTTAAAACGCCTGCTGTAAAAACGTTTTCAAAACGCAAAAGGGCATTTATTGCTCAAAATAGTCCTAAAAAGAGACTTAAGGGAATCTGGAAAGTAGCAAGGAGAGTAATAAGGTACAATCATGCTCGAATATAGATAATAATAGATGCACAGCAGATCACAACGAAAGTATAAATCACGGAAGAATGCAGTGTGCATTGATTTGAAATCATTATTAAGCATAACTTAAAAAAGTAAATTTGTAACGCCATTTTTTCGGCCGGTTCGAACGTCGTTGTCATCTTTAAATTTAAAGGCGTTCCAGTGAATCAATGGCAATGAAACTTTCAGATAATATTTTGCACATCGGTAAGCATGCACAGTGAATGTTTTAAAAAAATCCATCGAGCCGTTTCTCAGATTTTTGCAAAAGCCATTAAAATCGAAAATTACCCAAAAATTGCACATGATGCGATGTTAGGAAAAAAGGTAGTTCTCAAGATCGCAAAAGAGAAAGTAAACAAAACTTTCAGGGTTTACAAACATAACATCAAGCTACTTTTTGACATTATCATTAAGTAATTTCACAAAACCAGTGTTAATCTCTCGATCAATTTAATACCAGTACACAAATAGTAAGGTTTGAAATGTTATTGCGATTTATTTTAATTCAAACATACAGAATTTTTTTATTCTTGCAAAATATATATGCCATATACCATATTTTAAGATGCCTATGTGGGATTTTCAATGCGAAATCTTAAACGGGCTAAATTTCACTTTTACTGATTTCTAAGTTTCTTGTTTATCGTTGTCATGGTAATATCGATTTTACCAGAAAATATATCTTGCCAAACTTCAATTCAAAACCAGTTAGTGGTGAAAATTTCACGTTGATCTGACTTGGAGAAGACCGCTTAAAAGCCGATTGAAAAATGTTGGTACGGTCTCCAGAAAACTGTATCGAACCACCTTAATTGGTTTAAAGAAGCGCGTAATGGTGAATCTTGTTACTTTCTATAGTATTTCTTAGAGGTTTTTTTTTAATTAACAATGATATAGAGCGATTCTAAATATATTAATCTTCCAGAAAATGTATAGGTTGTTGGGATTTTCTCGTAATGCGAGCGCGTAAAATGACGAAAACAAAAGATTGTCAAACCACCCATACTGATACCTTAAAGAGGTTGAATCCACTTGTTTTTAAATTAGAGTCAATGGAAACATCTCGCTGTAATTTTACCTCAGACTTTCAAATTCTCAGGCACTGTAACTGACTATTCTATGCGCTCGGTGAGTTGAAACAGACTTGTACCCAGTCGTCACTTATTTATTTTACAGTTGAATCTGTATATAACGGCCCTGTATTAAGCGGCCACCCACTATTAAGCGCCCAGTTTTCAAAGTCCCGATTTTTCGCTCATACAAACGCTGTATTTGTTAAATGTATTAGACGGCCACCTGTATAGTACTCCTATGTTTGTCATTCTTTGTTATTTTTACCTGTATTAAGCGGCCACCCTTGAACGGAAACTAAGCCACTGTCATTTTATGCGGTACAGTGGAACCCGGTTAATACGGACACCAAGGGGACATGCCATTGTGTCCGTATTATCCGGGTGTCCATATTAAGCGGGCTCTCAGATAAAACGTCAGGGACACATGTTTTATCGATATTAAGACCAAAGCAGACAGTTTTACGAGAAAACGTTGTTTAATCTCTTAACTATAACAGTAACAAGTTCATACTAAAGAAACCTCACGATCGGGTGTCAGTAAAACGCGGGGCCGGGGTCGAGGTGGGATTAGGTCTAGGATTAAGTATGGGATTAGGCATAGTGTAACGATTAGGTAAAGGGATTATATTTACCTAATCCTAGACCCAATCTCACCCCGACCCCGCTTTTACGGACACCCCTCGGGATCATTTATCATAGTCTCAGAGTAAAATGTTTTAAGTATTGTATTGTTATTGAAACAGGTACGACAATGGATTCATTTGAAAAAGTCTGTGACTTTACTTTGTACTGACGCTTTTAGTTTGCGACTCAGCCAAGAGGACTGAATATTAGACAGAACCTTTGACGGGTCATTCGACGGTTCTGTTAGGTTTAGACAATGAAAATAGACAGTGTGCAGATAACCAGTGTCCGTTAAGCGAGTTGACAATATATGAGAGTTTGTGACTCGGGACACACAAAAGTGTCCGTTGTCCGTATTAACCGGTGTCCGTATAAAGCGGGTTAATTATAGAGAAAATATATGAGCTTTTTGTCGGGACAAACGAAACTGTCCGTTATAAGCGGATGTCCGTATTAAGCGGGTGTCCGTAGAGCGGGGTTCCACAGTATTTTATTGTGTCTAAAATGTGATCCATCATCACTATTAAAGAAATAACATGTACAAAGCTACTGTATATAGCTGACAATCGGCCGTTTAGTATCGTTAACGCTTTGCAGATGTCCGCCATGTGCTGAAGTACAGACAAAATCACGAACGCAAAACAAAAATGTTCGTTTTGAATATGCTTCACTCTTTAGCTGGAAATTGCTCTTCAATTAGCTTGTTCTTCAGCCATGTGATGGAGAATGAATCGCCTTCAAACATATACTCGCAAGGGATTTTAACTGCACACTGAAGGTTATAACTGCACATTGAACGTAACAACTATGAAATGACGAAATGAGATATTTTGTAAGTGTGAACGGTAAGTCACTGAAATACAGTACTGAAAACCGTAGAAGAATAGAGGAAAATTTATTGCACAGTACTTTTACACAATGTTACGTTAGTTGGCATTGAACATTGTTATCGCTTAAAAGAGTGTTGATTGTCCTATTATTTCCTTGCATGACGTGTTTTTTTTGTATGATACGTCATTAAAATTGACATTAGACAACGCCCAGTGAGTATTTTTAGTGATCCTGTATTAAGCGGCCAGTTCCTCAAGTCTCGAGAGTGGCCGTTTTATACAGGTTCGACTGAATTTAATTTGGGAAGGGAAATTGACGCGCGCAAAGGCGCTTGGGAAGGAGGGAGCATTTTATTTCCTTCCTTCCCTTGATGCACCGCAATCTTAGAAAATAAAGAGAAGCGACTGAGTGCGAATCTGGAGTTGAAACTCTGGTAAACAGTTCTCGTCGACTCTCGTTTCCGTTCGAGATTCCAACACGTGGTGTTGAAACTTCAAAAAGGCGATCTGTCAAAAGTGACTAGTGAACCGATGCTGCCAATGCTACATTTAATTTGTTTCCAGCAGTGGCAGTAGATATACCGTGTAAAAGTAGAAGTTGAAGTATAAGTAGATTGAATCTATAACAAAACAAAGAATAAAAGTGACAAATAGAACGCAAAAATAAATTAACCAAACCGAAAGGAAATAGAAGCGGAAAAAGACGATGAATAAATACTTACATTGTTACGGTTATAAAATTACCAACAAGTGACTGGCTGTGCCACGAGGATTTTACTGATGTTTGGTCAAAACTGTGCTAAAATTACCAGTAATGACTTTCAATCATATGTACTTATTGACCAAGTGGGAGGGCCGGATGGGAAAAAAAACTAGTTCACTATCCTAAGATTTCCTTTGATACATATGTCTTTTTGCTTTTGAAAGTGATTCTAAAATCTGGGGCCGGTTGCATAAACGTTGTACACCCAAGACTAGGCACATGAGTCAGACGTTTACCCAAGCGTTAATTTTATGCCAGTTGCACCAGTTTGGGCTTTGTCAAACGTCCTACGTTGATCAGGACTAAAATCTACGTCTAATGGGGGGTAGGCGTAAGCGAGGCGTAACATGGTCGTAGCTCTCACTTGCATATTTCCATAATGGCGTGTATGATGTTCCTTCTGCAAATTTGTGAAACTCGACGTGCTTTTCGAAGAGAACGAGTATTTCGTGATCGTACAAACCCTTTGGACTCTCTTGATGAACAACAGTTGTACTCCAGATATCGATTTCGCCGTAATGAACTGTTAGATATGGTCCAAACTTTCTTTTTCTTTTCATTTGTATTCGAATTGTTAAATTTGGATAATAAAACATCTTGGTGTTCAGCAAACAAGTGAATGAGAGAACGTATTTCTCTGTCTGAAAAGCATGGTTTTCTTTTCAGCTTTGACTCAGCCATGTTGTTTTGAAACCGCGTATAAATAGTTTCACAGTATGCAAAGTAGGAGTTCACGCTTTCATGTAACCGACTGGGCACGTGCATGTCAGGCGTTATTAGTATCTACCAACGTCTAGCTGGTGCAACCGACGTCAACGCCCAGTTGACGACGGACGTACATTCGACGTAATTCGGGACTAACAACGTCAGGCGTTAAGCAAACGTCGGGCGTTCGGCCTGGTCGTACGACCAACTTTTATGCAACCGGCACCTGGTGACATACTAGCTATAAGGTTAATCGTGTTTAAACGGACAATTTGGTTACATTTTTTGACTACATCAGACAGTATCACCCAATGTAAAAGAATGCTTTTGTCTAAGCTTTAGTTTAAATTGTTTTTGTGGGGATTAGATGTGGTACTCTACTGTATTTTGCTATAAATAGAGTAAAACGCATTAATTGCGTCATGGCCCAGCTTTTAAGAGGTTTCGTATACATATGCGAACCGTTTCTATGGTCCGTACGGTGTCCGTATTAACAGGGTTCGATGTACTACAAAACATTAAGAGGTCGTTTCTTTTTTCACGTAGTCGTCCATTCATTGATCCATTCAATCATTTACGTATGCAAAAATTCACTTCCGAATGTTATTAGATTTTTGCCTCCACCACACAGCCGAATGAACACACAAGTCTGAGAAGCATAGGGCGTTGGTTAGTCAGGCCCACGATACATTTATTGATTGACAAAGTACTACAATATTAAAGTAAATCTAAACGCACCAAAGCCGGCCACGTAAACTCCCCTCCCCCCTACCCCTTCCCCCCGACCTATACTGTCAAAACATTAATTTATGCCAATCAAGGTTTGAGTATGAGTACGAGATTGAATACAAGTACGACATGGAAATTTCAAGCCAGTCACATCCCCAGAACTCTTGATCTTTCCTGTTGCTGACCAGAAGATAAAACTCCAGGTATAAAATTGGTGTGATAAATGGTTACCTAGAGCACGGAAATTTGGTTTGAATAGTGGTACTCGTACTCAATGTCGTACTAGTTTCGGTAACCCTGCCTCAAAGCTTTTTGTTGTTATTGTTGTTCCTCATTTTTATGTATTAGAGGAGAACATTGTATTATTTGTGTTAAGTGGCACAGCTAATAAATAAAACTACATTTATTTGTAATTACTTTCTTCGTTATTAAGTGTTTATTAATTTCTCAATGACATCCATTTATTCCGCTCTTTATTAGTTTATTGTGAGCAGTGTATAGAGGCATATAAGGAGCACTATACGGTGTATCAAATGACTCAAAGATAAAATGTTTTGTAATGCGTTTGCAGGTTAATCCTCATATATACAATCATATACTTCTTTACATAACCCTGGACCTCCTCCCTCTATATATATGCAGCCCGCTCCGTAATTCAGCCTAGTTCAGTAAAGTTTTAGGTCGGGACCCGTGCAAGACGATAACGCCCCACCCTCCTCCTCGCAGCGATGGAACTTATTCTCCCCAGGTCTACCATCTTATACATCTAGGCCCTATTGGCTTTGTGTGCGGGTATACCTGGTGGGAATATATTACAATCCTGATTCTAGATTTTGGAATATTAAAACAGTGTTTTAATATGTCTTTCAAGCATAGAGTCGCACCTTAAGCCACGTGATGTGTGATGACTACTACATACTTGCAGGGGCGTACCTACCTGAAAAAGTCGAAAAAATAAATAAAAAATTTTGAGACTTGAGGGTAGGGGAGAAGGGAGGGGGAGTGTTTGAAAATTTATTGTGCGTACCTCTGAAAAGTCCTGGCTTTTTCTTTGTGTTCTTGTTAGTTTTGGAGACATCTTTATAAAACGTGCTCAAATTCAGTCGTGTTCTCATCTTGAACTTCCTCGAGGACAGCTCGACCTATAAATGGTATGCGTTTTGCTTTTCAACATAAACTATTATATTATTAATTTTATAGTTTGAAAAGCGATTTTATGTAAACAAAACAAACCTTGGATTTTATAGTTCTAACTTCACTCGCGTCGCCTTATGCAAATATTTTTGTGCATTTTTTGCAATTTTCATTTTCAAATCAGTTTCTCGGGCAATTTGTGATACGCAACAGGTGTATTTTATTCGGAAATAAGTAAAATATCCTCACTGCACACCTATTACCCCGTCACGGAGAACTAAGTTATGGAAAGATGCCGCGACTGTTAGGGCAACAGGCGTGCCGAACATAGCGCAAAGGCGAAGCCAACCGCCACCAGGGGAGGTGGGAGGGGCGAAACTTAAAAGCCACTTTCACCGAACTCCGTAGAACTGGCCAGGAAGCGGCTAAAACCGAGCTATTTGAAGCAAGGGCCGCAAGGCATCATGCGCGGCAGCACGCAGGCCCGGCAGGACGGAATTTAACCGATTTAAATCTTCCCGTGCTACGGGCTAATTATGTATGCAGTGAGAGTAGTCATACTAGTTATTCTAGACCGAGAAAAAGTGGTTTTTGTGAACTTTTATACGGTCTAAATGAACTGTGCAGACGGTCGCGTAATACTGATGTTCTTTTTAAATTGCTAAAATTTAAAAATAGCCCGGTCGTCAATTTTAATAGGCCATTTCCGAGTTGCCTTTAGCCTCTCTATCAAAGCGAGGCTAGGTGCGAAACCTTTCATATGGAAATGAGTTTTCATTGACATGCAAAGAAGTTTTATTTGCATGTGAATGAAAACTCATTTTCATATGAAAGGTTTCGCACCTAGCCTCGCTTTGATAGAGAGGCTAAAGGCAACTCGGAAATGGCCTATTCTTGTGCTTCCGACCTTTCACCTTAGTTAAGCTTATCATTGGCTTTCTGTTCAGAGAGCTTCGCTGTTAGGCTGAGCCTATTTATGTATATTATCATGATTTGTACTGTTTTAAATAATAGCACTCAGCCAATAAGCGCGTGAAAAATTTTACTGCTATGGTAAAAAAGTAAATGTAAAACCGGAAGATATTCTCGGAGCGACTGTGACCCACAACGTGAATCGCTTGTCACATCGGACTAACGCTAGGATTGTGTTAACTAATGTTGTTTTGCTAATTAAACTATTTAAATGCAGGTTCCAATTTTTTGCACGTGTAAAAATGTTGTTTTGCTAATTTAAAACTTTCAACGCACGTGCAAAAAAGGCTGATTTTGCCAACATCATCGCAGTCATCGTTGTCTATTTTTTATTATACAATGTACTGAATACTACGCGCTCTGTGATTGGTCGTTGCCTATGATCTATCAGAGTACAGACGCACGGCTGACGTCATAGAAAATTGTTTGCTTTGTTTTGTCCAACATGGCGCACAATTTTGAAAATGTTCAGATGTTTGCGAGATTATTCTGGATTGAGGAAGTGAAAAAGCCTCGAGAAATGTTTAACAGGAGCTGTTAACGAGCAAGAAAAAGAAGAAACCAAGACGAAAAGTGTTCTTGACGGCTTGAAAAATACCTAAACTGGAACAAATCTTCGAACAGTCGAGCGCTACCAGGGAAGTTCGTAATTTTCCCGGGTGATTTTACTCTTTTTACTTTTCTGTTCATTGAATAAAGCAAATAGATTCCATTTTGCCGTGTGTCTGTTCAGTTATAGATCACAGATGACGTCAAAATGTGGTAAGAACATCAGTGACACACTCGCCTACTACCGTGTGCCACTTTTTTGTTCTTACCTCATTTTGACGTCATCTGTGATCTATAACTGAACAAACACACGGCAAAATGGAATCTATTTGTTAACGATTCCATAGTTAAGCGCAAGACCATTCCGCTTCTCCCCCGGCCGCGATCTCTTTTTCAAAGTGGTCTATTGAGAAGGTTCGCCTGCAATAAAATAAAATATACCCTCCAAGTTTTAAAACGCCAAGCCTCAAAAGGCTGTACTATGCTGTAGCGGCTGGAGTGGATTTTTTGAACGTAATTGCATGATCAATATTCTGACACTGGTTCTGTTCTTCTCGCATACAGACGTCCTACATGAGCCAGAGTTTAACAGACAAAGTTTCCGACATTTCGGCTTCGATAACACAGTCACTGATTAACCCATGGGCATTTGCAAACGGACGATGTGTTTACGATTTTTCACAATAATTCTGTGGATTATTTCATTCAACTTCGGATGTCCGTACTTTGAATTCCAAAGTTTAATGTTCCCCAACTGGCTGGGTAATTATAATACCAATAATAGTTTTATATCTTCAACGTAAAATATCTCGAGGATGCCACAATTCTACCTCTATAGTAAGGACAGTTCTATAATGCGGACATGTAGGTCTGTCCCTTTGGTGTCCGTATCAAGGTGGTTTCACTGTACTTGTTTGTTGCTTAAATTTGTTTTGTATTTGATTGTTATTGTTCAAAAAAAGTGTTTGTTTAAAACATTATTCCAAGTTGAGTTGTTTCGCTCGTCGATGACCTGTGGAAAACGGCTAGGAAAACGCAATTTGTACAACTTGCTTTCAAGCTATTTTGTAAGAAAACTCGCGACTCTCGTAAGGTCGTCGTGGACGATATCTGGTCCTGAAAAGGCAAACATTTTTAGGCTTTCCAAGGCATCTAGAGTAAAACGCGGCTTTCTGGGATAAATTGGGTAAACAGTATTAGTTACGATAGGTTGATGCTTTCCAAAGGAAGCCGGTTACCGGCATTACTCGCACTGTAAACCGCAACTTAACCGCGGTCGAACGAGAGAAATTTGCAAAAGTTAAGCAAAGTACTTAAAAGTTAAGGTTGTCATTTTCGCTGTTTAAAGTTTAATATATTGCCAATACACTGTCAATTTACAAAACGGTTTGAAAGCTTACTAAAAAGGTTGTAAGCGTTTCAAAACTGTGAACTGCAGATTTGTCGGCGCCATTTGCCAACATAATTTTGATCAGGCGCAAAGAGTTTTGGTCAGTTTTCAAGAGAAAAAAGCTCATCATTTTGAGAAAAATTAAAAGATAGTAACGTCAACTAATTATTTTATACATCCTTGCCCATACTTCCATTAAATATTAAATAAAATCCCACTAAACGAAACGAAAAACGCCTCGGACGTTTGACCGTGGTGGAAACCCCAACACTCCCAAAAATCGGTAGTTTCTTGGTGTTGCGGATGGTGTGATCACCAAATGACGTTAAAACAAAAGATTCAAGACACTGAACAATACCCACACCACAACACAAAAGCTAACCAACAATGGCTTCCGCAACACCAAGAAACACCCCAGAAATCTCAGTGCCAAAAGCTGGTGCTCAGTCTCTCTCAAGTTTCTGGGGGGTGAATTATGGTAATTGCTGTTCGCGAGCTGTTGTGACAATTCGGAAAAAAAGGGGGCAGCACGCAGCTCTTACAAGGTCTTTTCTGATTTGCTCAAAAAACAATAGAAAAATCAACACAAAAATGGACCTTAGCCCTGAAAACAATACAGCTGCGCGATACTCAGGTCCAATAAAATTGGAGGTTATTAAGAGCTGCGTGGAATGTGAAAAAAAAAACGAAGAATGCGTTGCAATATATGGGTTTTCATTTTACGCAAAAGGTTTGTGGAATATGTTTAAAGCACATGAAATCACTGCTGAAGAAACCAACAACTTTACAATAAGTTTTGTCTAGTTCGCTTGTCTTCGTTATGAATTATCTACACCTCGTACATAAATACACACTGGTGTCACCTGGAGCACTAAAAGGAAAAAATGCTTCTAACTGTTTATAAAAACAACGGACAATCTGTACTAGGATATTCATAATTTAATAAGGAACTATATCTGTATATCTATATCTTTTATAAAGTATTTCTTAGTTGGGGACAGAAAACCAAAGAAAGCCATAGTAAATAGAGAACTGATGAAATGATGCAATAGTTATACAGCCAGATCAAGAATGCTGTTTCAATTACCACGCTTATTTAGCTGTTTTTTTTTCCTTACGCCACAGTTTATACACCGTACCGTTTGCAAGGGACCAATCCCACTTTAACTGCGTGCTTTCCATCGGTGAAACTGGTGATCTAGAGATCCTGATTAATGAACTAGTGACAACTGACTACACAATTAACACGGAAGAAAGAAATTCCCAAAGGTTTTAACCTTGAACAATCTTTATTATTTTCTTCTTTAAATATCGGGAAGGTTCAGTTCACTCTTTTCCAGTGAACTGGTTTGTAAAGTCCATTGTAATTGTTTTTTAAATCATGCTATTTTTATGAGAAAATGCCGACGTTTCGGCAATGCTGCCTTCATCAGGGCACAAAATTTGCAAAGACTCAGTAGCAATATCCGCCCACCTTGGCTGATCCACCATATATACATTTTGGCCTTTATTTATTCAAAAGAGTTAACTGGTTTTTGGAAAGTACTCTATAAAAAGATCATTTAGTGGCAAAATTGGCGGATTGAACGTTTGGGATTCACTTTGGACAATAATTCCATTGTGTCCATGTTTCATGGAAACGGTAGAGAAAGCGGAAATGTAATCAGTTTAGAGAAACTGGAAAGTGCATTCTCCTCGGCGTCTTTTGGAACAGTATTGAAAGAAGGGCTTTACTTACGGCATCCTGAAGGAATTTGTCATTGGACAGTGACGTTATAGATTGGTCTTAATGGGGCGTATAACTTAAAATATAACATTTTAACGGACACGGCTGACGGTTATTCGTTTCCGGTTGTAACATTGACTCTTGGCGGCGCCACAATTTTTAGACGTTTTGGGTGAGCCCCCTCAGTTGAATACGGTTAATTTTTTACTAATGAATGCTTCTTATCCGAAACGTCTAAAACTGTTTGAGCACGTATGAGCACTTCTTCATAACCAAAAACAAATTTAGAAAACTACTGGGGCATTAAGACTTTCGATTAAAAAATACGACCTGTTCTTGTAGTATGTGTGAATGAAACTCTAGCGTGTAACTTCTCAAACGAAAACTAGTTAAATAATAAGGTTGATGTGGTGCTATTTATTGCGGTGTCGACCTTTACCGTCCGTGCGTTGTTCAAGACCAAAGAGCAAGGAATCATTTTCGAATATTCTAACAAGGATCCCAGAGGAAAGGCCATAGGTGTTTTTTGTTGCAGTGGAAGGAAATGTGGAATTTACAATCAACGGTACAGCTAGTCAGTTAGTTATGACAGAGCTTTAGGATAGGATTAAGATATCTCTTCCGTCGGCTACTCAAATAGAACGAAAAATGTTAAAACAGACTGATAAAAATATTGGCCTTCGAAAGAGACTGCGACTGAAATTTTAAGATGCGTCTGGAAAGAGATTGATTTTTCGTACCCAGAGCTCCTCTCACCCCTTATTATTTTTTTAGGTCCCTACCAATTGCTACTTCACAGTTGAAGGCTTGCTTAGCGCAACAGCACTAATGTCTTCTCAACTGGAGTATAGCGTTAACGTTTAACGGTAACAGTTAAACTCTATATTCATTGTACATTTCACTATGTAATGGAGATGTTGAAAACAAAATAGGAATGGTGAGATTTGTCCCATATGAAAACTAATTATGACGGTGATGAAGCGCAAATCGCGAGAATCTCTGGATTGCAATTCGTTCATCGATCTTTGTACTAGTTGACTTGATTACGAGCTAAGTTAGAGGTTTCGCGCTGAAGCTAGGTCATAGCCTAGTCTACGTCTTATAAAATGTGATTGACGAAAGAAATTCCTTACCCATCCACGTTTCTCGATTCCTAGGTGTGTTATTCAAAGTACAACTAGAGATAAAATCTCACCCTTGCTTTGCAAACGAGTACACGATTATAATATGTGAATGACAGAGTTCATTGTCCTTAATATAATAGCTAAACTGTATCCTTTGCTGACTTAACACTATTGAACTGGACTGAGACAATAGCTATTTTCTTAAATGTGCCCACCTGTATTGATCTCATGTTCAGCACGGTCAAGGTTACTAAATTTATAACGTGAACTAACAAGAATTACGAAACACCAATATAATAACAATTTCACTTCGTAGAACACTAAACGGAACAATATCCATTCATATACAGGTTGAGCCATGCAAAGGCTGCTGAATAACCCTATATTGATACCCTTCTCTGGTGGTGAGTTACAGTCAAATAGGATATTCTGTTGCGTGTGACTTTGCAGAAAAAAAAACATAGCTGTGACATGTACATTTTTTCCGTTTTCGGTACATATCATGACAATGTGGTATTGTTATAATTCTATCTTAGCTGGAATACCATTCCTTGTCGAGTTAGTTAATTTAGACCCCTGATAGAACGGTTTCTCTTGTTAAGCCAAGCCGTAGTGCATAATGGACTAGATTATCGTGATTAAATACCAAATTTGGAAACGCTGACCACACCCAGCGTCGTATATACCGAAGCAATGTCCAGTTACAGGCATATCGCAATAGCTATGCAGAAGCAACAGCCAGAAAGAGACATATGAATGTAAATTTATGAAAATCATAGTAAATGAATCATAGTAGACAGTAAATAAATTTCATTTTTATTAGTAGTGATTCTAAATCACTTTTTAGCGCTGTTCTATACACTTGTTTTCGAAGTGTTTTTGAGATTAGATTAAGACATTACGTGATTTCATAAGAATCAGACCTTACGAATTTTTAAACATCCGGTTCACTCTCGCTTCTTCTGTCGGTCCAAAGCTTTCTAGGTGATAGCAAAAACATACCAAAGAATAGAACTATAGTGTGGCTGCCAAAAGAACAGAAAACTCATCTTTGGTCAATATTATGGCCATTTGGAATTTCATGGAAAAAATTACGAACGACTGTTGACTATAACTTTGACCTACGTGAAAAACTCCAAATCGCATAATTGATAGAAATATAGAAATCTGTCAGTGAAAAAACAAATAGCTTTTCTTATTTAAAATACACTCTTGTATGAAATTCAAGATTTCAAACGCTAAACAAAGATCTTTCAAGCTCGCACAGGCCAAGGATCTGAAGGATAGACGAGAATGTGTTCTAAAGTGTTTTACTTAGATAGGAGTGACCTTTGGTAAGTCCAGCCAGCGGTCAGTATATTAGTATTTATAGTCTGTTTTAACTGCTACCTAAAAACAGTTGGGCAACAAAATAGTAACATCATTTTCGGATCATTCTAAAATAGTAAACCTGTGAAATCACTTTATGAGGCATTGAAAAAAGTGCACGTTCTCATTTCTTGGCGTAAATCAGTGTGACGAGTAAAGTAAATGATGACACGATATAACAACAGGTCTTAGCTATTAACGTAGCATTTTCCATGTGTCACCGTTGCTGAAGCGAATAATATTTAATTATTGTTTAGACTCTTAGCAAATCTACACCTAGCGGATGGTCAGTGGAATAATATCTGTCTCGTTCGCTACGGCAAGAACAATGGACAGATAAAACTTTATTCCAATGCCAAACGTCGCTACATACTCGATAGAACCGGAATAAGTGTTATATGAATGCTGTGGTGGACGGTAAAATAGCGCGGAAAAACAGAGATGGACGTCACGTGGGGTGGAAGTGAGATGGTTGCTTACGATAATCGGTGGCTTGAATAATAGATATGTTTATTACTTATTAAATGAACGAAGGCAAAATTAGAAGAGTTTGTATGGAGTCATCAGAGAATAAAGGGGCCAAGAAATTTCACAAGGATGCGAATTTTTGGCAAGCGGGCGTGTTTCATCATGCCCTTTCCGAATATTTTATCAAATTCCATAACGCGATTGCGCACGTGCGTTCTTGGTCTTTGTTGTTTTAGTTAGCGATCAAGCTGTGTACAGCTTCTTGTTTGTAAGTATAAACACATTATGACAGTGGGTCGCCATTCAAAGTTAATGCTTACATCGACCAAAAGATCCCGCGTGACCGCCTCCAGGCGTCTTGTTACTTATAAGAGCACGAAATGAAAGTCTTTTTGTCCATAATATTCGCTTATAATTTAAAATTCTATTAAGAAGGCCACTGAACAGAGCTAGAAATAATTAATCAGCCACAACTCGTAATTGGCGTAATTTATTGCTTCGACGATAGGCAGGCTTTTTTTGAGATTTTGGTGAACGTCAAATTAGCTCCCTTACATTTTTTCAGGGGTACCTGTCGGCTGGAAACTGATAACAGATAGCCTTAAGGCGGTAATCCACCTGAACGCCACTTTTCCGCCACTTAACATGGCTTGAATGGAAATATCTCGTTTACTTTTCAAGCAATCCAAAAACTCCCTCTATGCTCATCACATGAATCTATGTTCTGAGGTGTTGTATTTTTATTTATTTATTTATTTAATTTTTTATTTTTTGGGGGGGTGGGGGTGATTTTTGGGTATGTCTTGGAGGAAATAGCTTTTCTCGCTGGATTGGTAAAATTTGCAGTTATAAATTAAGTAATGCTTCACATAAGAACTATAGTGAACTTCATTGTTCTGCGGCATTGGCTCTTTCCCACATAGAATATCTTTGATTTTAAGAATAGAGGAGGGGCTGATGGTTTCATAATTATATTTCATTATAACTGAAATACAGAAAATCTATTTGTGTCAAATATATTTTAGGAAATGTTCGTGCTTAACCAATCAGAATAGCAGAAGACAATAGCTACTAATTTTGCTTCTTTGATGAAGTTCCCCAAATACAATATCTTTTAAAAATTACATGTTGTGCAATTGGGTCTCATAATACTTGAAACCTTAAAAAAATTAGACTATATGCACCTTGAATCTTACCTTTTTAGCGGTTTTTGAGTCTAGGCCAATGAGATCACTAGTTGTAACAAGGAAAATAGTTGACATTCCATCGCGCATTGCCGTTCAGCACTATCCTTCTTGTGCGGATCATTACTTACAGTGTAATAGATGGACACCAAAATAGTCCACTGGCTATCTGGGATGTTCTTGCATGGGTATCAACTGTCAGGTGGTGTTCCAAAAACATTTTCTTCTCTTCTATTCCTTCTTTAAACTTAAAATTTGATTCAAATTTAGGTCGAGTTCGCCTTAAGGCACAGCAGTTCTCTTCAGCACAGCAACACGGTTACCAAGACCTAACATGACTAGCACTCAAAACTAGAAAGCAGCAGTGGATAGCTATTTCGCCCATATTGGGACTCGTCAGTGACACTTTCCCTGTCTAAAATATGTTGTTAGTCATTCTACAAGACAGCTAAGAGATGGGATTGGCTATCAGTCACGCCACACATTACGTCTGGCTAGTGGCCAAGAATCAATCCGATCTCCCGTGAACTAGACTACGAGCAGTCTCTCTTTCCCAGCTTTGTCCGTCGAGCGAGAAACGAAAAACCATTCGCGGACAGATAATGGACGCGCGAATCGTGCTTCGCCTCCAGTTTCGCGCGTCCATTATCTGTTCGCTAATGTTTTTTCGTTTATCGCTGAGACGGACAAAGCTGGGAAAGAGAGACTGCTCGTAGACTACCCGTGAACTAGGGAGAGGCTGTACCTTTCCAAACAAGCTCAGTGATTGGTTAACGAAACAATAGGTTAAACAACACAAACAATAGCCCTAGACCTAAACACAATAGAAGCTACAGTACTACGGGGCCAATAAAAATAGAGGTCTGAAAGAGCTACAGTACTACTCGTGAACTAACCATGCGAGAAACAAACGGGAATGGACAAACCATTCTCCAAACATAATGAAAAACATAAATAAATGTAAACTGGTTCCCACACCAGACCTTGCTTTCGTTCTTGTACTCAGACGCCTGCCCAGCAATTAAAAGATTTCGTTTACTCTCTTCGTGTTTCGCGCGTATTTTTTTTCAATTAAACACTTTATTGCTTATAATACTACATCACTTACAGTACTAACGTTGCTTACAATACTAACAATATTTACAGTACTAACGTTGCTTACAATACTAACATTACTTACAATTTTTAACATTACTTAGTAATTAATTAATTAATTAACTACCAATATCACGCAATATTTAAACCATACATTCCCGGCATACATTATTTACATCACTACATTACAATATGATACTACAAGAACTACGCAGACGTACGATCACGTTTACAAATTTACTAATACTAATTATAGAAGAACTATCCACTTTCGGCGAAAACCAGGCAAGCATTTCTTTGCAATTGCAGTTTCTTTAATTATTTCAATTTTTTCTTCGATTCGCAGCAGGAAGTTACAGAAGTATAGTTCAACTTGGCGCCTGTTTGACGGGTATATAGTATTTTGTTATTAGAATTGAGTAGTTTAATGCCTGCCAGTATTTTGTGTTGTCAAAGTAGCCGTATTATATGCTACCATGTTTTAAAGAAAGTCTTTCAAACCACCACTCTTGAAAAATATTCCAGAAGGAGAGTGATTTACAGCATTGGATTAAGATATGGTTTAAAGTTTGCTTCTCGCATCCACATAACGGACAAAATCACTTTCAGAGATACCGTCACGGTAAAGGCTTATTTGAGTAGGAAGTATGTTGTGTATAATTTTGTATTGAAACATTACGAGTTTAACTTCTTTTGTAACTATGAAAGGCATTTGGTAAACTTTATGAACATTATTTTATAAAAAGCCGTGTCGTAAAATTTTGGTTTGAGAGGTTGGTGGTATGAAAGTGTTTCGCGCGTATCGGGTGGCACTATTTTTGCGGGAGTTTAATTTTGCGGATGGGGATTTTTTTGTGTGTTTTGCGATCAGGGAAGACTGGTTTTTCTTGCTGGGAATTAATCTTTGCAATTTGTGGGAAGTTGCGTTCCATTTGACTGTATGTAATCGAAATACAGCAGGTAAAACAACATGCAGATGTAAAACACGTTAAAAGTGTCATTATTATAAGGAAGAAGGAGGTTCCGTCCCCGGTAGCTTACTTCCGATCGCTTAAAATGTACCGACAGTAATTTTATCGTTTTATTCCTGAAGGTTTTTTTTAACTTTTATCATTTTCTTTCTGAATGAAATAGACGTTACGTTTTAACGCGATTTTACATTACGTGTAAAAGGTATTGTTTCGACAGACAGTGGAGTAATTGTTGTTTTTCTGGCGGATCGTGAAATAAACCCTGCAAAAATCGCAAAAATATTGCCACGCGGTAATGTGTTGCGTTGCATCATCAGCCTTCTAACAAACCTGCCCGCTCCCCCCGCCCCGCTTTTGCCAATTCCGCTGGAGAAGGGTAAAACGGACTCTTGCTTTGAGTAACAGCCGGGGTGGGATCCCGGTGGCTGGGGTGTAGCTCGGACATTATATGTAATCTTGCACGAAGTACTAGCCCGGTCGCTTCTTCGCTTCGCTTCTTTCTGTATCGCCGCTCGTTGTGACAGGGGGAGAGGTTTTCGGATTTAGGTTCTCCGTTTTTACTCTTTTCAGGTAACAAAATTATAAATGACACATTTCGTTGAAAAGCATTTGCTGTAACGAGAGTAAATGAAATGTTGTTTCACTGAAGTATTTATTTTAAAGGAATTTGTTGCTGCTCTTACGTTCAGAGCATGTTTTGCAGAACTAAAAGTTCAAAACATAATCTTATAAGCTTATATATATCTAAGTGTTGTTGTATTTTTCTTTCAGTCTTCGAAGAGACAAAGGACTGGATTTAAAGCTTGGAGCTTTGACTCTGTTTTGCTCGACAGCTGATAACTCTTCGTACATAACACAGATGTTAGTCGTACAAGGTAAATCACGCACATCACTCCTGCAAAGGAGCTTTTCATACTTTACACGGATGTTTTGTCGTAAAAAGATTTGTATTGAATTTCACAAAGTAATATTATGCAGTGGTTTGAAGCTACCCGTACAATGTAGCATGTAAAAATCAAGCAAAGTATACATGTGCAGTGGTTTGAAATAATTCTCTCAAATATTAACGTGAATTATCAAGATAAAATTGACAATGGTTTGAGACAATTCTCATAAGTATTAATGTGAAAATTAAGATAAAGTAGGCAGTGGTTTGAGTCAATTCTCATAAGCATTAATGTAAAAATCAATACGAAATAAGCAGTGCTTTGAGACAATTCACGTGGTTTTGGCTACTTGCGGTTTCTTTGGACTCTCCTAAGTGTTTTGGGCATTGTTTATGCAAGACAGGAGAAACTGAAAAGAAGCAAACGGCATTGTTATGGAAGTTAAAAACACTTGCTAAAAGTAATACTGTAGTAATGCGTTGCAGTTCCACTTTGGCTTTATTATCTTGTGCTTTTAACAAAACCCATAAGTCCTGAATTTATGTATTTTTATTCAGCAAATAAAGAATGATTTATAGCCTGTGTAGCAAAACATTTTAGCTTTTCCATAGGCCATGTGAATGAAACAAATGCATTGTGTTAAAAGGTTTTGAATTTCGCTTGACCTTGTTTTTGTCCATTTGCAAATTTGTAACAATTAGACAAAACAAAACAATCTCTCATGTGAAAGTCAGGCATGCTATCTTACTCAACATAATTTTTTTGTCATTAATTTAAAAAAATAATGACAATTTCATTTGACATGCCTGTTTTGAGTGGCAGATATCAGGGGGTAGCAGATATCAGTTGCTTAGAAAATATATGCAAAAGAAAAATAAATATAAGGATTTTTGCACAGTTACAATTTTGCATCATGTTATTTCAGGACCTTTGGTTTTATTGCATTGCTCATAAAGGGTACTTGTGTCAAATAAATATTCTGGATCATTTGGAACCTATTTGGAAATCTTTTTCCAAGCTAGCGATGCATGCATCTTAGGGCCTGGTCGCACTACAGTCAAAAACAAAAATCCGCCCGTGCAAAAATTGAGGAAAACAGAAGAAACCGCTTCGGTAGGACACGCTTTTTGTGGAATGTTGTTGTTTTTGTCATTTTGCATGGGCTAATTTTTGTTTTTGACTGTAGTGCGACCAGGCCCTTAGTCATACAAGATGATGTATGGCATATTTTTAGGCACAGGTCTGAAATGTTTTGTTATTGCAGTGAGAGCTATGGATTGGAAGTCTGATGAATGGATTTCACTGGCATCGTCACATAATTTATTGAATTCTTAGCTAACATCTTCATTTCTTGATTTGAAAATTTGATCAGTTCTTTGGAAAAAAATTCTGACTTGTTGTACAGTGATAGTAATTTTGGTGTGATGGTGCTTTACTTTGGTGTTTCTTCTTTGCTTCTGGCATATTAAACTCAATGAGAAAGGATTACATTGTGGAAGGGCAATTAGAACTAAAATCAATAGAAATAGCTGATATAAAGGCATTCATGCCAAAATCTTCTAACATTGACTTTTTTATACAACTTTTCAAACCGCTAGGTAATAAGTTACTCTTGTCAGAAATGCAAAAAAAAATTGGGGTCCCTGATTTTGTATCGAGATAAGACATCTACAGTACCGCTCAGAGATAAGCGAACCAAAATTCACGTTAAAAATGCGTTATGAATGCATTGGTTTTAACGAGCTCGCGCGTTCAGCTGCGTTAAGCTGTGTTAAAGAAACGCGAAATAGTGTGTTAAAGTTAATGCATTAGTATGTATGAGTTTGGTTATTGTTCACTGCCATTGATATTTTGTGAAAAGAAGTTAATTGATGTTTAAAAAGACATTACATACCGTATTCTAATGGTTTTCATTCATTCAATCGATAAACTGAGCAAAATTATATCGACGTGCGATGGCACTCGCATAAACAAAACATAACAGTTTAACTAGAACGGATATGAAGGTTATATTCATTAGGTTATCGGCAATGACTCTGATCTGGATGTTTCAAACTTTTGTGATCTCTTTGCTGGTTGATCTTTGCCGACTATGATAGAGGCCGCTTATCTTTCTGAACTTTCGCTTGCAAAGAGATAGCTCAACAGTAATCGGTGCGTCATAAAATCTTTTATCACAGATTTCGCCCTTAAACTAGGAGTATTTTGCTGTTTCAATCACGTATGTGCGCCTGATAGAACCGGAGATAATATTTTTTTTATTATTATTGCCGTGACAATTACGACGCTCGCCCGTCACACGCTGTATCGATTGAAGGGGACTTTTGTTGTCTTGTCAACTCTGGCGAACTTAAGGCCGTTCGCACAAGGCGACCAAACTTCACTTCGATAGACAGTGTTTGCTCAACTCTGTTAACAATTGCAAAGTATTTTACTTCTGGTGTGCAACCGCAATGGGGGCAGAGTAATATGCGTCCTTAAGATCCACAGAAGCCATATAGCAGTTAGGCGTTATAAGGCTTATTACACTTTGAAGTGTATCCATTTGAAAATGGTTGTATTGCACATGCTTATTCAAGTTTTTAAGATTAAGTATCATCCTGTGAGATCCATCTTTTTTGGGTCGCACAAAAACAGACGAGATAAACTCCCCTGGCTCATGTCTGGTTTCAACAATAACAGCCTTCTTAAGCAGGTTTGTAACCTCTTTAGAAATAATAGCATTTTCTGCAGCACTAAAACATTTCAGTGTAGGGGTATGTGTTTGGCAAGGCTTAGTGTCAAATTCAACGAATTGCCCTGACACCATTTGAATAATCTCAGTGTCTGAGGTAATTTTTTGCCAACAATGAACAAATTTTGCCAGCCTACCGCTTTTGAAGCAACTTATTTGTGCAACCAGGTAAGCTATTAGTGCAGGAATAAATCCTTCAAACTGAGTTACCTGTAACAATTGAAGCTTAGGCAGGATATCCTCAGTGTTTATTTTTTGCTGGTTTCCTCCTTTTTCTTCCAGCTTCTCTGTGGTTTCCACTTGGACTGGAAGTGGCCCTTGCCTAAAAAAGGCTGGCTCTGTTTCTGTCGATATGGAGG
Organism: Dendrophyllia cribrosa; assembly: GCA_024195265.1. Lineage (NCBI taxonomy): Eukaryota > Metazoa > Cnidaria > Anthozoa > Scleractinia > Dendrophylliidae > Dendrophyllia > Dendrophyllia cribrosa. Next base: position 25,678,292 of record JAJLRJ010000007.1, on the reverse strand, counting down.
TTTGGTGGAAGGTTTGGAGCTATTGTAAACAGCTGTGTGACTAATTCGATTTGATGCTCGAATTGCAGTAAGCTGCGACTGAAGCTCGTCGCCAAATAGCAAGGTTGTAACCGGTGTTTGAGAAGAACACAGTGAGCCATACTCCTTGTTTAGGTTGGGTTTGATAGCTTCCCGTCTACGTAGCGAGAGCTCGTAATTCGTGTGACCCAACAAGGCAATGGCATCGATTTGTGCTATGAGTAATGCACTCATGTCAAGCTTTCCACCTTGGCTTCTAAAATGCATGAGCTTTGATTGATTGAGTTGATTGTGCAATAATGGCTCCAACCTTCACTATCATATTCTGAATAGCGGACAATCTGAGGTCCTGCTTTTTCCCATAATGGGTTAATTTTTCCCAAATCTCAGGGTTCACCTTGGGAGCAACAAGTTTCTCGCAGTTTTCAGGGCGATCGTATTTCTTGACCGTTTCTTTGACCTTGTTCTCGCCAAGTTTTGAAGCCCATCTCTTATTGATAATTTCAGCAAGTTGCTTAGAGATTGGGCTGCTCACTTTGTCATCTTTGGAGAAGTCTAGGGCCAATTGCTGTAAAAGTTCGTCTTCGCCTTCATTTTTGCAGGAGTCCTGCGAGCTGGCGGATGACTTTTTGGCGCCTTCAGAATCGTTCTCCGCGTTGTTTGCAAGAAGGTCGTGAACGTCTGCATCATCGCTTTCATTGTCAGTTTCACCCACATCACTGACTTCAACTCGAGACTTCTTTGTTTCCACATTTAAAGGTCTAAATTCCCAGAGCGAGCGTCTCGCTTTGCTGGGCGCTGCTTCGACAAAGCACTGAACGCGTCGCCCATGGCGGCCCGCCATGTGATCAATGTTTTTGTTCAATTTCGCGAGTACACTCAATAGCGAGTCGCTATCTTCGAGTGCAGATTCTTCTAGAAGTTCGTCCTCGACTTCCTCTGTGGAAGAAAGCTCCGTTCCTTCGAGGGGATCTTCGGGATTTGTTGATTTCGCCATAAGAAAAATTTAAGGTGCAACTACTACAAAGGTTCGCTTGCAAGTGACCGCTCTGGTTTCGCGCGCATATCTCACGTGACTCCTTAGCGACATTGACCAATGACGAAGTAGAATCAACTGGTGATGTCCCTTAAAGTAAGTTAACATGTATTCTTTAAAAGACAGCTTTTGAATACTCTGACAGCCGCAAGTTGGCAGGATTCGATGTCATGTGGGTAGAAAAATTGAAAACATTTTAAACTTCTTACATTGATTTCTTGTTCATGTTCACAATCTATCAAGAAAATTATCTATCAGAAAAAAATAGGGGTCACCGGTCATCCAAGCAAGTTAAATCTAAGGACAGTTAATGCAACGGTCACCAGCCCCTTTTTGTGTTTAAATTTCTTCTCGTTTGGCGCTCATGCATGACGTAGCATGGCAATGTACGTGAATTGCATATGCAGTAAGGATGCACATAAACAATTGGCAGTCTGAACGTCTTCAATTAAAATTCTAAACAAATTTTAAAGTATTGTGTACAGTGTTCACGTTTACATGCAAATCGTGTGTTCATATGAATAAAACTTTTGTGGGACGCACAAACACAGGGCCCGTCGAGTCCTTGGGATGCACAGAATTAAGTTTAACTCAAATAAAATAAAAAAGCTGAAGAAAATGTGAAAGAAAAAATAAGTTACCAAATTGTTCAAAAAAATCTTTCTCCTAAGGCCTGAACTTTAATCCGAGAAACAAAAAGTGAGTGATTGAACATACAGTACCGCTCACGTGCATTGCAGCATTACACGCGCATAAGAGCATGTAATACACGCAGTTTACACGCATTTGACGCGCGTGTAACAAGCAAGCTACACACAGTGGATATGAACTTTCATGTAACAAACTGCACGACACAAATGTTTGGAAAACTGCTTACCGATAGATAAAGTTTCGTTAACGCATCTCTTTGCTCAATGTATCCCTATTGTGCTAAACAAGCGGCGCCGTTAAGTGTGCGTGAAAAGCGGACAAAACATTTACCGTATCATTCGCGTACTTCGTGGCGACTCCATTTTCATTTGAATCCTTAGTTTTGAATTTGATTTCTTACAATGTACTATCTGTCGTGGACGTTGCTGTATTTTCTATATTACCTATGGATAAACTTTCGTTAACCCATAGTCTTTGCTCAATGTATCCCTGTTGTGCTAAACAAGCGGCTCCATCCTGTCCGTTAACTGTGCGTAAAATGTGAACAAAACATTTAACGTGTCTTTCGCATACTTCGTGGCGACTCCATTTGTATTTTAAATCATCAGTTTTGAATTCGATTTCTTACAATGTATTTCCTGTTGTGAATGTTGCTGTATTTATTATACAGACAAGAATTTTCGGTCCGTTAACGCAAGTCTGCTGAATATATCCCTGTTGTGCTAAACTAGCGGCACCGTCGACTCTTTGGAATTCAAAACTAAAATAAACACAAAATTGGCTTTCATTTTTCCTTGAATTCTTAAAGCATTTATCCTTAAATGTGTAAAAAATCTGCAGACTATCGGAAATATACATGAAAAAATTACTTGATTCTGATTGGCTAAGAGCAGTGCAGTTCAAGTGTAACACCAGTGCAAAACGTGTAACACCGGTGCAAAAAGTGTAACACCAGTGCAAATTACAAATTAATCGAAAAAAAAAATTTTTTTTTTCGTTTTTTTTTTGGCCAAAAGAAAAAAGAAAAAAAAATTCCCCAAAAAAATTTTTGGAAAAAAAAAAATTCCAAACAAAAATGGATGCAAATTTTTTCATGTATAATTATTAATAAGTAATCATACGGTTTTCTCGTTCAATTTGGGATTAATTTGCACTTGTGAGTTTTTCAAAAAGCTCAAATTGATTTTGAGCTTTTTGAAAAACTCACTCATGCAAACTAATCCCAAATTTAACTTGAAACCGTATGATTACCTATACAAATATTACCATCCTAATCAGAAATGTATTTGATGTTTGAAGTGAAATTCGATCTGTTAGCCGACCTCGTTGCCTAGCACGTGACCAAAATCTACCATCCTTCTATTTAGGTGTTTGCGACATTTGCCGACTATTCTAGCACAGATTTTACACTTGAAATTTACTCCACAATTGAAATTTATATTGGATGGACTTAAAAATGAACAGGTGAAAAAGATCGTATGATCCTGTTTATTTGACTCCTCGTTTGAAATTCACTTTGAGTCGGACGGATGACAACATCGCATTCGCCTTTATTTGTGTAAGCTTAAAAACAACATCTTCGAATTTCACTTAAGTAATGTTGAATGTTTTAGCAAAAACGACTTTGTAGCAATTCGATATGGCTACTCTGGCTACGCTACGGAGTTTTTACCGAGGAACAATTAGCTTCAAAGTGGTCTGTCAATACTGAAGACGTTATCGTCGTCGTTTCAGGCCGCAATTCTGTTGGCAGGCCGAAACACTGACATTACAGCAGTTGAACTGCTTTATACTTGCTAGCCTTGTCGAGTCAAATACTTTCGCCCATCTTTGGTATCATTTAGTTTGGAAGGAATTCATCTTAGTTTGACTTTTAAAACAATTTCATGAAGTAGTATTATTTTTCATTGATACTCGAGTCCATAATAAACAATATTGGATCTGCTGTTTGCGCGGTGTTGTGATTTTGCTTCCTCCCGTTGGGTATGTAGTCGCTTCTCTCCCAGACCCCCCTAGAAAAAGTGGCCTTACGGCCCCTTGTTGCCACAGTTGGTGACTCTTCTCAAACCAGCTGGCTACTTCAAATTTTATTGAAACCCCTGGGTATCGAACTGGATGTTAAGTTACATTTGTGTGGTTACTTTCTGTGTTTAATGGATTTTTTCTTCTTCTTAAGGATTCTGCACAAAGTCATCAGAACTCCCTGAGATGTTTTGGAAGGCCACTACTAACAGACTTTAACCAGGAACTAGCAAAAGGTATTTTATTTTAAGTTAAATAAAGGTCAAATTTAAGCTGACAATTAATTCAGAATGGAATGAAATCTTTGGAAAAGATATTATGTCTGGAAAATTTTGAAAGTACATTTAACTTCAAACTCGGTGACATTTTCTGTATTTCTGCATTCGACAAAGGAGATGCATCTGAACCTCAACTACGACTGATTTAAAAATTTTAGGGCTACATGTACACATATGTATGTAGAGACACCAATTTATCCCTCCCCTGAAGATTTTTCAGGGGCTTGTCTCAGTCCAAACCTGTTACCTGCTCCTGGCCTCATTTTCGCCTCCAATGTCATGCTTGAGTCATGCAAAGTGTAAAGATAGCTTGCTGCTGGTCAGAGAAGGATGTTCAATATACATGTAGCACATACAGTGTAAAAGCAACTTAACACTTTTCAACAGCCATAAAAATTGACTGCTTTTTTATTAAAATGCAAGTGAAATGAAGTCTGGCAGAGGTTTGACAACGAAATTGACCATGAACATTTCAGGGTGACAAGGTAGTTTAAAAAACGATACATGTATCCATAAATAGGACAGTTCATCAAATATATACCAACTGATATGTGGCACTTAAAAGAAACTATGCTTTTCAAGGGTACAGAAAGCTAGACAATTTACCAGTCTTTGTCATATGGCAGGTGAAATAATAGTTGACTGCAATTTCTTTTTTGGTCGGATCTAAAACTTCCCAGTGACTTATAGCCCTTGCTTGCAGTTGTTGCTGTTTTCAGCCATTAAAATATAGACAGCTGCATCACAGTGCTCCTTTGCTTCTGTTATTACCAGGATCTCGTGACAGTGTACATTTATGTGTTGTTTTACTAAATAGAATTAGATTTATGATTTTGCTCAGATTTATTGAAGATTGCGTAAGCTTATGTTTGAATCACATCATCTTTATTTCATCTGGCAGGACTGCCACTAAGATTTCAAGTTCCTGGGGAAATGAAAAGAGTAGGTGGTTAACTGAGCAGCTAGGGGGGTCTTGGGGCATGCCCCCCAGAAAATTTTAAAATGTAAAGGCCCAGAAATGCCATTTCCAGCATTTTCCTAAAGGCATTACCTCCAAAAAAAGCAATTACATGTATGGGTTGATTTTTTTGTCATATCTTATAAACAACAAGAGGCTACACTGGTAGCCTATACTAATGTGTTTGCATAAGAAAGTTTTACGGTGAAACACTAAAGAACACGTTGAGACACGTTTACTGTACTTGCCATGAATATTTAATTTATTGATTCCTGATCAAATCCACACTTGTCTAATATTTCCCAAACAGTGACTTCTTTCTTTCTTTTTTTTTTTTTTTTTTTTTTACATTTGAAAAGACTACTTTTAAAAGCAATGAAATCAGTAAATGACAGGGCTATTTTTCAATTTTAGCTATTCTCAAAAACAGTATTGAGTGACCGTCTGTTGACAACTGTACTCGCTTTGAACATTGAATTTATTGATTCCCCATCAAATACATGTCTTTTATTTTCCAAACTGTGACTTCTTTCTGTTACATTTGAAAAGACTACTTTGAAAAGCAATGAAATTAGTAAATGACCAGGCTATTTTTCAATTTTAGCGAATCTCAAAAACAGAGTTTAATGCGCGACCGTCTATTTAAATAAACTGGGCAATGCACACAAGAACAAGAGGCTCCAAGTAGCCTATACCCATGTGCATGCATAAGAAAGTTTTATGGTATGTTTTTAAAAAAGTATTTTGCACCGCAGCGCTGATTGGAGTAGTCTCGGGTAGCAAGCCCTGTGATGTAAACTACCCATTTTCTTGAAACATTCTATTCGCAGGACCAATGTGACTTATCTTATGAATTATTCAAACTGGTTGAAATTAAGGGGACTAGTCATCTCAAATTATGCTTGTCCCCCTGTGTGTACTCGGTCATGACAACAAATTAAAAAATCAACCAAAACAAAATCATATTTTCCTTGTGACCAGTCACTTTAAAAAAACTATAGGTGACTTGTTCCTATGATTCATGATTCCCATGGAAGGGTGTGGGGGTGTGGGTGGGGAGGCCAGCCATATATCAAATTGTGCTTGTCCCCATGTGTGTACTGATCATGAGAATTGTTTCTGTGATAACAAATTAAAGAATCAACCACAATAAAATCAAACTGTCCTCAAGACCAGTCCCTTAGTGGAAACACTGCAGGTGTCTTGATGCTGTGATTTATGGTCCCTGGGACTTGTTTGATTGTGTGTGACTTGTCACAGGGACCAGTCCTTCAATAAAGTCTCTGTAACAAGCCCCTTGTTATACACGAATATGGTCATTTGTGGAATACAACTGTACAATTCCTACTGTTAATATTGCATCATGTTGATTAGTTTTATACGTAGCCGTTTCCAGGATCATCAAACAACACTTCCACTTTTTAATTGCGTGATGACCCTGACAATGGCTGCATATGAGACTACATGCTGATGGGTTTTTGGAACAAAATATATTACATACTGAACACAGTAACAAATCAAAGGAGTCTAGTTGATCAATTTAATATAGTAGTCAAGAGTAATTTTCTAATTGTGAAGGCAATCCTTGGTTTAACTGAACTGTTTTGATGTGTTTATACAGGTTATGAAGTAGTCTGTGCTTTCGGAATGAAATAATACAGTACACAAGATAACTAGCAAATGGTGCCACAACTGTGGTTGTCTCTGTATTCTCTTGTGACACATATAACACATCTTGATTGTCTCTTGTTTGAATTAAGTACTGTCGCTATAAATGTAAAAAGCTTTGCTACATGTACATGTATGTAGAATATGTGGAACAAAAAGCTGTACACAGCTTGAACTTGTGGCTTAAAAGCTTAAAAAGTCTAAAGTCTAAAAAGTAAGACCATGCTACATTTACTGCATTCAGTAGCTGGCACTTGAAACCACGATCGCTAACTGAAATACACACTGTAGCAAGTTATATAAAACACAAAACGTGCTGGAGCAAAAACTCTGCAGCAATAAGCAGCGAACAGAATATCAAAGGGTCCTACCCATCCATGAATGCCCTGCATTGTCTTGAAAATTTGTACGCTGTGATTTTTCCTTCTGCTTTTTAAGTCAACACCTAAGAGATTTTCCACCATCTTGAAATCAAGAGTGGATCACGAGGTCGCGTGTCAACCAATCAAACCAGTTGAATTTAAAATATATGTGGACGCAAAGACGTGTTGATTGAAGCCAGCAAATTTTCTCTTCTCTTCTCTTGCGCTTTGTAGTAGTCCATGCCTTCACTTTTTCTTTGGTTATTGATTTTGCAGCATCTGTGCCAGGGGCTGGCACATCATTGGAAACTTCAAGCGGTGCTTGTAGCATGTCATTTTTCAGTGTTGACCTGAAGCTTGTCTTTACCTGTTTCACACAGCTCACACCCCTCTCAGGCCATGTATTTGAAACCGGAGTTGAAAGCATTATGTCAGCCACATTACTTAGTTGGGGGTAGTAGTGAGAGAGTTGACAAATTTGCTGCAGGCTCCATTCAGTAGCAGTTACATGTACTTTGCAGGGAACATTGGAGGGTTTGCATTCCTTAGGAATTTCTTCCTTCCGTGTGAGCATGTCATACTTCAACTTTGCAAACTCAGTTTTAATTTCCTCTCCAACTGAGTCCTTCCTGTCTGTGGGCATGGAGCTTGTGATGTGCTGAGCTATTGCATGGACTTGGTTTTTGCCATACATCTTAAAGGACGGGTGTTCCTTGTTTGGGACTTTCAATGGGTCAAAGATTGACCATGCAGACACTACAGGCAAACTTTCCTGGAATCTGCTATCAATGTTAGCCTTCAGCGCACCTAAATAATTGGACAAAAGATTTTCTAACACTTGTAAGCTGATAGGGGGAAGCATAAAAGAATTACCAGCCTACCATTTTCAAGAAGATCTGTTTTCAGCCTATTGATTGGGGACTTGCTTTCGACTGCTTCATCAAGTTTGTCCTTTGTGTACTCTATGGTTGGTACAATTCTTGAAAGCTCTACTGCCCCCCTCTGAAAGGCCTTACTTAAATTTGAGCGGTATGGCCGCACTTCCGCAAGCATGTAAACAGCCCCAATGAACTTGACATCTTTCACCTTTGAGAAAAGTCCAGGGAGGTTGCATCGGTATCCTTCAAGTAACTTAAAGTGTGAAGTAATGCAGGATATTCGGTATCAACGGCCTTGATGGATGCATCAAAAGAAAGCCATCTGGTGGGACATGCCTCCTTCAGTAATGTACAGGGCAAGCAAGTTCATCAGGATCTGTGTGAACCACTTGCACCCATTTGCATAGTAGAGGCACGTATTGATAAGGATGTGCTTATCAACAAAGTGACGTTTTTGAAGGGGCAGTTATTATTAAAAATTATAGTCACGCTTTTTGAAAATCTGAGATAAATTAAAAATGTCTACAGTAATTTACTTCATAGCAGGATGGTTGGTTCTTTCAGTAAAATACAGAACAAGCAAGTTCATCAGGATCAGTATGTACTACTTGTATCCACTTACAATGATGAGAGTCTGCAGTAGAGGCATGTATTGATAATAATGTGCTTATCATCAAAATGATGTTTGAAGCTTTTTTATTCTAGTTAAGTCATTCTGGTCATGCTGGTACAGAGCATCATCGGTTCATCAGGATCAATCAGTGTGCACTTGTATGTAGGTTCCCAGCCTTACGTGTCTTTCACAGCGGGACCATAACTGGGGAAGTTTCTTGTGGAAGAAACAGTTGTCTTCAAACTGTTGATAGAGGGATATTATAAATTTTGAATTGTCGCATATTTATTTTGGATTTTGAGAACTATTGTTACATCACCAATCAGCATTTTGTGATACCTGTGCATTTCCTCTGTCGAAGGTTCCCAGCTTTACTTGTCCTTCACAGCAGGACCATAACCGGGGAAGTTTCTTGTGAAAGAAACAGTTGTCTTCAAACTGTCGATAGAGAGATATTATAAATTTTGAATTGTCGCATATTTATTTCCCCTTGAACACTTTTTGTAACTCCACTGATAATCGCAAGGGAATAACTTGTTCTACATGCAGCATTATGACAGACCACTGTCAAATTATTCATTATTGCTGCAACTTATGTTTGCCAGAAAAATGTATACATGCTTTGAAATTTTGTCTAAAAAATATCATTAAATATAGAAAGAATGAAGGAATAAAATAGCTAAAATTTGTGCTCTTTAAGATGGGGCATTTAAACCACTATCATGCTTATGATTTTCTTTTTTCTTCAGACTTTATACTTACTACAAGTGTACAAGTATTCATGATGTGAGCATTCCATTTTGGAATTCGAGGGCCACAGGTTTGTCAGTCTTATGACTGTTAGTGGCACCCTCATTTAACAAAGTTGTTTTATTTATTTTTATTTATTTTCTGATTTTTAATAAATTGATTAAAAAACCAAATTTAGCATACTAACACCTGCACTGTGAGGCCATTAGTGTTATATTCAAAACTTAAGTTTAACCATGTTAAATGTAATTTTCAAACATTTAACAGGTGTCCATATTCGTTTTTTCTTAAAGTCGTCAGCTGGGCAACTATGCCAAAAAACATACTTGCCCTGGCAAAATTTTGGTTGCCCTTTTAAAAGCATCACTGTATGAATCAGGATCATAGTAATAGTTCTACAACTTAAAAGGGAAAGAGTCAGTGTAAGTTTAATTTACAAGTATTTGTTAATTAAACTGTCAACTCTTTTTTCGTCAATGTCACTGTCTGCATCGCTGGCATCTTCAACTCCACTGTCATAATCAAAATCTGAAGCGCACACTGTATCGACGACCTCCGTGTCTACGGCTGAGTTTGTGTTGTTGTCCACATTATCCTCAGCTCCATCAATCAGCTCTGCTAACTGGATCCACTGTCTCTGGGACATCATCTCCACCAGCCAACTCTGGAATTGTTTCATCGGTGACAACAGGCATGAATGCATCAATATTTGGATGATTGTTCGCTGCTTAGGCATGAATAGCAGGGCTTGAAATAACTATCGGGCAGGCGCCGGTCACATTGTCCGGTCAAACACGTTTTTGCTCGGACAAGACCCGATTTTGGCCGGTCAAATTTAAACAATCTTAACCCGTATTAATATTGACCCCATTATCTGTTAACGGTTTTAGCAACGGCAACTCATAACAAGTCGGGTTGAAAGTAAAATTTGCAAGTTTTAGTTTTACTGCTCTTATGTCCTGTTACATTGTAGACGCAGTCACGCATTCGCGGCAGGTGGAATGCAAGATCCAACCGCATCGTTAAGGTTTAGTTAAAACTCGACAAAATCGCTTACAAAAAGTAACTACTTGATCATACAATATTACATTTTAGCAATTATCGCTTTGCTTCTACATGTACAACTGAGTACAAACGTTACGGGCACATAAATCATCATCATCATACATAGTGATAACAGTTAAAATGTAAACAAACAGCAAGAAACCGCTAAATTTACTGTACTGTTCGGTTGAATTCACATCGCCATCCTGACTTCTGAGGATTTTAAAATTTAGGAGCACTGCTTCTATTAATTGCATGTTGTTTCTACGTATAAAATGCTAGCAGTTCACTATTTTTCTTCCGTTCAGAAGAATTGAAAGACATAATTCCGTTTTACACACAATGTCGAGCAAGTTGCAAACAGCAGAAAGCTTAGTAACCAAGCATCTGTTCAGGGTGTGCCGGAAGTGACGTACTAATTTGCTCTTTTTAATTTTTCAGCATGATTACGGAGGAGGCCTTTGCCTGGGCCGTTTGGGGTGGATCCAAATAGAGTTTTAAACTTTCTACAACTGATATGCACCTTGCTATATATGTACAAATATATCTCAACAACTGGTGACAACCGGATCTAGAAAATAAAAATATAAACCAGCGCGATATTTACATGTCATGATCACACTTGGCCAGAAAGTGTTCAAATGTGCAAAAAACAATACGATAACAGTCGAATACGCTTACAATACATTTAACTGAAAACTATAAAATACTCTTTAAGCTTTTCGTGTTCTGATCTTCGTGACAATCCACCTATTAGTATAAAATATTTGCTAAACATATAAAACAAATTAATTCAACGGTTCTCGCTACTCGAGGTCTTCGAGCTCCCTAATTAACTCTTCCTCTCCTCCAACTTTGCCCTCTCTTTCATCAACTTCTTCATCGTCGTCAGTCTCATCTTCCGGTGAAGAATCGTCCTGATCGATCAAGACTTGACTCCTCTTTCCAGATTCCCTAGCATTGTAACGCTTCCTAGCTCTCTGGTTTGGACGGCGGATCGTGTTACATGCCCACAGTTGGATGGCTGGTGTGGGATCAAACTCTTCCAGTGGTGGGCCTTCCATTCGAATTCTGACAAGGTTGTTCAGGGTATTCTCGCTGAGAGCTGCCCTGGAATCTGTTTTCACGCGGTTCATCAGAGAGAACATCCTTTCAACTTTCGCATTGGAAATGGGAATCGAGAAAAGAAGCTCCACCAAAAGTAGCACCATATTCCACTCGTCTTTCCTGCTTGAGGTGAAGATTCTTTTCCAAACTCGCAGATAGTGAGTATGCGAGGGATCGAGATATCGTATGGTGTAGGCCACCAGGTCATGCCACTGCTCCAGCAATCCGCTAAGAGAGCCCTCGAAGCCCGCCTTTAACAAGGGTTCCTGGAACTGCTCGAAGAGGTCAGCCACACAGTTGTCAGCGAACTCCAGATCTTCTTCACCGTTTTCCCCTTTCTTTTCCCACCCTTCGCAATTCAAGATTATGGCGGCCATTCGGACAAACTTGTTTTCCGCTACCTCCAACCTTGTTTGCATGGCTTCTTTCATTTTCGTTAGCAAAGTTCCTTTTGAGACCTCTGCAGAATCTTTTGCAGCATTGAAGCTTGGCAAGGCGACGTTCTGGTAGTAAAAGGTACCATCTCTTTCTTGGACTTTGTCCAGAAATCGTCGGGTCGTTGGTAGCTCAGAGAATTTCTTTCCTTCAAGTCGATCGAGCTGCTTTTTCGCCGTCTCCAGGCGCTGGATGGTAGTAACCGGATCGATGCTGTTGTCCTGGAAAGCAAGCGATAACATCTTCGCCGGGCTGAGAATTTCAATCAAAAGGCAAGCCAACAAAGGAATGCGAGCTTGCTGCCATTTCCTGAGCCAGCCTTTAAATTTTTGGCGATCTGCCGACTTGAAGCTTTTGTCTTCTGACATCGTCTGCAGGTGCTGCAAGTAGATCCCGAACTTATCTAATACAAGCTGCAGGGCGTTTAGCTTGTGGGTTATCCAGCGGGTGCCTGAAAGACCAAATTAAAGCAAACATTCAGTTTGCCCTTATTTGAATTTCATAAACCAGCCAGCAACACCAGATTTTTTCTGTCTAAATAATAAGTTACTAACTGATTAACTCGGTATTAATTGTTGCTATCTTACAATATTTAGAGAGGAAGTTAAGCCACGTTAGCCTTCGCTGAATTTCATCCGTGTTCTCTGTTCAGTTTGAATTGGAATTTTTGAAATCGTAAGGAATAAGTTAATACTAAAAACATCATTTGATTAACAAAAAACTAGAAAAGTATTGTAGATTACCACATGCTCGCTTTGGCCGGATTCCTCCCTCTTCAAATTCGAAGGTCTGGCGATAAACGTCGTGCAGTTCGCGAAGCTGTCTGAGCTTCTTTGGAGAGTTTTCGTACAGGTAATACAGGCGAAGCAAGACTTCATCGATGTCATCGAAGACTGTACCCTGCAGCGCATCCTTCAAGGAAAGCTCCAGGCGATGTGCCACACACCAGACGTATATCACCCAGGGCTGACGAGCCTTAAGAATACCAATCACGCCGTCTTTCTCTCCGCGGTTCACCGATGCTCCATCAGCAGCGAAACCAACCAATTTCTTTTCGAACGACTCTTCAGAGATATTGATCGTCTGGAAGCTGTCCTTTATGCACCTGACAATACCTGCTGCATTGCCATATTTTAAATCCGCCAGCCTGGGAGGTGTCAGTAAAATAAATACAATTTAGGTCATAAACAATAAATGTATATTGTAGAAGTCTAAGACCAAGCACGTTGAAGGGCGGATTTATTTTCAGCTTACGCGTAAAGCCGTCTCATTTGTTCGTTCCAATTGAATCCAACAGGCCAATGAAACGGCTAAAATAAATCCGCCTTACGAAAACTTTATTACTAATAATAATTGAATTCAGGAATTGCTGTTTATCCCCAGTAATAAGTGCAGTATAATAATTTGAAATTTTTGAGCTAAAGAAAACACAAATAAAACACCTACACTAACAATCGAAATAATCACGGTCCATCGACTTGTGTAACCAAATGTTTCAAAATGCATGTTTACTCACCTAAGAAATGCAGTCACAACTTCAATTGTATCTTTTCCATGGGGATTTTTCTCCAGGTACTGGACAAAGATAGCTTCTTTCTCTACCACGGAAGCATCCTCAGACCCGTCCGTCAACATACTGAAGAAATTGGCTTCACTTATCTTTTGTTCTAATTTGTTGCCCAGTTCCTCTCCGATGAAATTGATGAATGTGGTGCAACTCTTATTGCTGCGATATGCCGTCCCGATGTCAACGCCATGCTTTTCTTCCAGCTTTAAAATCTCGGGGTATTTCAGAAGGGACAATTCTTCTTTGGCTACAAAATATGCGGTTTCAAATTTCGTTTTTGTCTTGGCAAAGTCAGCCGATCGCATGTTTTTAATGCCGGATGTAATGAGTTGTTGCCCTGGATCGTTGGAGGCTTTCATGGCCTCTGCCCTTTCAAACGGAGTCTGCCCTTTGCCATCTTTCAGGTGCAAGTCTAATGCCCGTTTGTGAGGCTCGCCCCGAGCGTGATCTTCCGCATTGCTCAGTCTAAGGTTGGTGGACCCATTGTATGCCCAGGCCGTTGAAAAATTTTTCATTCCTTTTATTTTGTCGGCATAGGTTTTGCAAACAGTGCAATTTAAACTTGCGACATAACCTGCTTTGTCAGAATTGACTACGAGCCACTCACTAGCATTATGCATAGCCAAGGAGGTCGATTTCCAGCGGTTTGTTGCTGCTACAGTCAGGGCCCTTTTTCTGGTAGATGGAGTTGATGATGGAGCGGATTCTTTCGATGTTGTAGGGACATCTCTGGCTACTTCTATTGAGGGTGTGGTTTCTGACTGCTGTAAATTCACGACTGTTTCCTTTGTTGTTTCGGCTGTTTTGGTTTTCTTGCCAAAAAATGTGGAGAGGCTAGACTGCCGAGATTTTGCTGTTGTCGGATGGTCAGGGAGCTTTCTCTTACGGCCATGCTCACACTCGTCGCATTTGCCAACACAATAGCTATCCTCAGAATAACCAGGCGTTTCATCCGTACAAGGCGTTGAACAAACATTGCAAATTGGTGTTTTGCAGCCTATACAACGATACTTGATGTCTTTACGCGCACATTTTGTACAATCCATTTTAACAGAAGGTTTTCAGCGCTGACTAAGTGTGGTAAAAGTGTCAAGTGTACTTTGATAACAAGGTAAGTGACTGGACAGCGAAGGTGACAGGTGATAATAGCGTCACGTGCGTGAGTATGTCTCGTTAAGCTGAATTTCCACTGTCGCGTAATTTTACGTGCGTTCAAGCTCACGTGCGTGAATTTTACTTGTCAGTTAAAGTACAAAGAAAATAATTCACTTAGCAATTTTTTTGGCACACGTGAAACATTCATACATTTGTCATTTTATTTTATGCACTTAAAGCCAGTTAAAACTTGCAATCAGGCGTTTTTTGTGACAGGTAGAGAGGGAGGGCATGATCTCATTTTAGAACAAAGTAAAATCACGCGTCTGTGGAGATCCTCGTTAGACTTGTTATCAGTCTATTATCTATTCAACGATCAGTTTATCACCTGGGAAATCATCTTCACGTGGGGTCAATCAAGAAGCAGACAAACCAACATTTGTCATGTTCCGGTTGCCTTTTGTTTTTTATGCAGTCTAAGTGTAAGACATGATTAATTCTCTGCCAGAATTGGTGCTTTCGACTATATTTAACTATTTAACAGACGCTAAGCGAATTCTTACCTTAGCTCTGGTTTGTAAAAGGTGGTATAATATTGTCCACAGCGGTGCTTTATGGAAGCGAGTGAACTTTGACTTTCAAAGGAAAGTAACGCCCGATATCCTGGACAAGTACATTTATGCCGGGACCAGACAAATATTTTTAAGTGAATGCTGCTTTCTGAAGTGGACAGATATTTGTGGTGTGTTACGCCGATGCAAGACGATTGAAGTGCTTATTGTTCCATGGATTGGTCACAAGAAGGAAACTGTCCCAGACTTTACAGGAATGTTAAATATCAAAAACTTGATTTTTCTGGAAATAAGTCACTGTAAAGTGACAGACTCATTGTTAAGCCAGATCCCTGTTAAGTGCCCAGTGTTGAAATATTGTCTTATGCAAGATTGTCAAGAAATTACAGAACAAGCCTACATCACCTCCGAATTTAAAAAACACGAACATCTTAAGATTTTAAATGTTGCAGGCAACAGAGGTGCTTTTTCTGTGAGATGCATGATTGAACTCCTGAAATATAATAGCGGGAAAGTACTTTTAGACATCCGAGGACATGGACTAACGGAAGCGGAATTTTCCGAAATTATAATGGAACACCCAGACGCACTGAAAAGGGTTTTTCAAGACGTTGATGATTATGTCCACATGTTTCCGGTTTAATACGTTTATGTATTTTACAAAAATAGGGTTTTCATCTCTCTCTAGAACTGCTTTTTAGAATGTCCCGCTAATGTCACTGGTAGAGCATGAACTTTTAGCTCACATCGTGATTTTTTTGGTTACTGTTGCTGTTTAGTGTTATTTACATTTTCCATTTTCTGCGTTACATGCATATGTAATGCAATGAAAATAATCGTATCCGAAATATTGATCTGCCGCTTGAAGTATTAACATCATGGGGCTTACAACACATAATTTGTAGTTAAGATAGTAGTATTTTGATCCATAGTTTTCTTCATTTCAAACAGAAAGCAATAAATGTTGAGTAAACATTGTGAATTGGATGTTTAGTAACTTTATACCCGGGTTTATATCAACACGCACAATATTTACAGACGCGGCGAAACAAAGACAAGCTAATTTACATCCCTTTTGCTATATTTACAATCACTTTGTACTCTCAAAGTTACAGTTGTGGAGTTTTATTAGAGCAAGAGGGTGGCCTGATTAGTTAGACTCTAGGGTTTTTAGCTTCTAGCTCGCTTTTGTTTGCACCAGATGTTTATACGCGGGTTATTCTCAGCACAGCGGGGCATGCGAGCGCACCTTCTTTACACTTACAGCAGCAGCTGATTTCCGGTCGCGACTTGGTGACAACTGAAAAATTTTGCAACTAATGAACTATCACAGATAATTTTTCAAGCTTTATACAGTTGTACATTCTCTTTATTTTTCAGGAGCAGTAATTTTCATCATGAATATCAATGCCTCATTTTTTTTTCAAAACGCAAATGACCGGACAACATGTCCGGTAATCCAAGAATTTGTCCGGTCATTGCTCGTTTTTGACCGGACATTGTCCGTTGACCGGCCGTTATTTCAAGCCCTGAATAGCTCTTGTAGCTTTAGAAGACTTGTTAGTTTCCTTGAAATGAGGTCTTCTGGGTAGAATTCCAGATGTATTCCACAGTTGAATAGCTTCCAATGATCCCAAACTTCCCTGATGTCATCTCCAAATGCTGTAAAATAGTGGGTTTAATTTAAAAGTTATGCAAATTTAAAATAAAATTTAAGTGAAAAAAAAATCATTTCTTATTCACCATGCAATACAGACGTCTCAGTGGGCCAAGTGCAAAATTTCACCACTCTGGAAGCCCTGATTACGCCTTCACTGGTATTGCTGAATCTTTCTGTCAGTTTGTTGACAAAAAGATCAGTAAGTTTGCATTGGCTGAGTTGAACTCTGCATCAGTCCCTGTCAAACTGGTGTAGGTAGTACTATTGCTTGTAACCATCCTGAGGTGTTTTCCATGACTGTAAAAAATATGATATCCTCGTATCTTTGGTTTTATTTGATCACTAATACCAGAAAAGAAATATCAGCAACTCATTACTTAATAATAAGACGTAAATTAATTACCTTGTCTAGTATTTCCGAATAATGGCCACAGTTGATCCGACGGATGTCACGCATGCGTCCTGCTGCTGGAAGGAAACAGACATTTCCTTAAGAGGTCCACACACATCCAGTAGAAGGTGAACAAACAAAATCACACTTGGACGCTTCAGGAAACACTGCCTTAGCCCAAGCTGTGTTGTTCTGAGAACCTTCTGTATCAGTAATCTACAAAGAAAAAAAGAAAAACAGGATAAATTCCTGTCAAAACGTAAGACTGGACACATATAGATTATTACTTATCTAAGTGTTTAAACCTTTGGCTCGTGCAAATGCTCATGGCATTCAGAATAAAAAGTACAAACCTGTTGCAGGTGCTGCAGAATGGAAGATGTCCATTTTGAAAGTTAGTCAGTGCTCTCAAAAGATGCCCAACCCATCTTTATTCCCCGAAGCACTAAAACTCCTTTTCAGCATACTTCTATTGAGAGGACTGTTTCTGTAGAAGTAGTACAACCCCATTAAAAGTGTGACAATGGTCTTCTCACAGAGGCTTGACTTTTTCACTGCATCGTTGAAACTCAGCTCAAGTCAATGAGCAAAACAATGAACTGCAACTAAAGCTGGCTGTGCCTGTTTTCGTAGCGGCACTAGACCTTTCTTTCATCCTAGCATCACAGCAGCTCCATCACAGCCAAGGCCGACAAGCTTTGAGGTGAATTGATTTCACAAAAATGCTAAATGATCCGAGCTTGTAACTGCCAATTTCAAAGAATTATGGATCACTTCTGCATTTCGTTTCTCGACGTGCTTAATTCCAGCAAATGCGACCAAAACTCTACCACCCCTGCATGTTCTAACAAAGAACATCTCCTGTTCAGTTATGCTAGAATCGGTTGATCCATCACTAAGAACTGCCATCAACTTGGCAATTGTGATTTGGTCACTCACTTTATTGCTTTCCATGTTTGCAATAAACTGCGTGAACACTTTGGCATATTCGGCCATCTGGGAAGTTTTGCCAACATTGACACCTTTGCTCTCATCCAGCTCAGACAGCCATGTGCAGTCTGTGTACGGCCTGTGTACGGCCTGTTGTGCACTGCCAGTGCATGGCACATGCGAAACAATTTGGATAGTTTTTCCTTATTTAATGAACAGATCATTTTGAATGCTGGAGTCTTCTCTGGCTTGGACTTGGCGGCCACTATCGTTATTGCCTTTATGTGATTTGAAGAAGCTTCATGGATCTTGATGGACTCTAGGCAAAGCGACATGCAGCCAGCATCTACAAACACATTTTTATGGCCAATTGTTTTGTTGGACTGCGACGCTGACTGGCAAATTTCGCAAAACATACAGTATTGCCGTGGGCTCCAGTCATAGCAGTTTCATTAGTTTGCGATGTGGCAGATAATGATTGCCAGTGTTCAATCTAGAAATTTTAGAATTTGGGTCAAATGTCCCATGTGACATTTTAAATTGGGTCATTTCAAAAATGGTCTGGGTCAAATTATTACGACAATAATAAATTTCAAAAAACTGTTAAAACTCTATTATTCTATACACTACCGTATATTTTTACATCTTTTTAGCATTTTAAGTCAGTTTCAACGTTTTCAAATGTACATAACATTTATAGTTTTTATGCTTTTCACAATTTTGATTTGTTTTTTTGCAGTTACTGGAAACAGTCCAAAAATTGTAAAGCCGAAAAAGACCAATTATGAATAAAAGGAAACCAAAAAATGCTTGTTTGACAATTTTACATTTCAAACTTTCTAATCAGCTTTAACTCGCACAAGTTCCAAGCTTTTCCTAAGTTATCCAGTAAAGGACAGAAGAATCTTTACTGGCAAGCTTTTCCTAAGTTAGCCAGTAAAGATTCTTCTGTCCTTTTTCTTCCTCCAATGCTGCAAGGCTGTGTTAAAGTCAAATTCATCCAGATCTTTTCCTTCAGCAGAAACAACCATTAAGTCATCCATTCTTTCTGAACCAAGTCTGTTTCGGATGGATGTCTTGAGACTATTCTGAAGACTAAACCCTCGTTCACAATCTGCTGTGTGAATGGGAGCTGTTAAAGCCAGTGATGCAAGTGTAATTAAATTTGGAAATTCATCTTTGTGATACTTATGAATTAAGTTCCACAGTGGCACCATCCTGTCCCTGGGATATCCTGCCTTGACTACAAGTGGCTTTATCTTTGCCCACTCATCTAGAGTTTGATCAGGATCAACCACAGCTGCTGTTTTACTAACTGCATCCCCATGCCTAGATACCCAATGAATAGCAAAGACAATATTAAAACAAAAACAGGTATTATTCACCTTGTTTCTATCTCATTTTTTGTTGAAAGAAAAAGAAAAAGTAAAACCATACTGCAAGCAACATTGGATTACAGCTGTGCTCCAGTGCTAGCCTGAGCTTCCAGTTCAGTTTTAGTTTTTCTCTGCTAAAGGAAGTTTTAAACTTACTTGTGCTCCTTTTCCTTGCCAAAGTGGTTGATAAGCGTCTCCAACTTGCTATTTCCCCACTCTTCTAAGTCACTTGGAGATAGGAGGGAGATTGGCCGAAGCCCCAGCACCCCAAAAGCATAGATTATATTGCTTTCTTCCTTTGGAAACCGGGTATTTAAGTTTTCTACTATCTTGTCAATAAATTTGACCTTGATTGAATCAATGTTGCTGCTGCCTTTCAAAGGGTGGTTATCCTTGAACATCATTCTGCCCTGACTGTCCTTTGTAATGTCACTCTTGAGCTTATCCAGGTAAGTTGATCTGCCAAGCTTTCCCTCCTTGAGTTTCTGTAATTCAGCAAAGCAGTGATCTACATGAACCTCAACCATGGAGACATCAAGATCCTTCTTCTGGAAAACCAAGCAGAGTTTTGAAATGATGGACAGTACATCCATTAGAAGATATGTAGCTCCAACAAAGTCCATTTGTATGAGTTTATTGTAGAAACCTTTTCCCTTTGCACTGGTCTCATTGCGAAAGAAAGTCAATAGAGAGTCAAGACTCCTGTAGACCATCTCCACTGCTTGATAGACAGCCAGCCATCTGATTTCATGTACTTCCCTTACTTTAAGTACAGGTTCATTAAGTAGTTTCTGAACTGTCTGAAGTCTATCCGTTCGACTAGCTGATGCCTTCATATAGTAATAAATACCTGTCAGTGTCTCCTGGTATTCTTTCAAGTACTTCACTGATGATCCAGCTTGTGAGCTTACTAAGGCAAGGCGATGAGCCATACAGTGAATGTTTATCATCATTGGATTTTCACGCAGGAAGTGACCTGTTACACCTTCTCCTGTTCCTGTCATCACGCTAGCTCCGTCTGAACCAAGTCCCATCACTTTTCCCAGTTTAAGGCCTTTCTCTTCAATGATTGTTTTGACCTTTTCAGAAATAGCTTTGCCAGTTGCATATTCAAGTCTGGTGTTTGTTACAAAGTGAGTAGATGGTTCAAATGTTTCTGGATCAAGAACACGGCCATAGATGGCCAGCTTTTTGTGGACAGCTATGTCAGTGCTTTCATCAATGAACAGGCTCACAAATGGAGACTTAAGAAGTTTGTTGTCAATTTCATTACGTATCACTGAAGCAATTGAATCCAGCATGTCATTCGCTGTCACATCACTTGTGTAAGTTGCATTTTTTCCATGAGTAAGTTGAGCTACGTGCGGGCACTGTAACTGTGCAAGCAGAGACATAAGACTTGCATACTTGTGCATTGGAAGCTGTTCCTTGGCCGCCCAGTATACTGCTTTCAACCCAACTAGCACTGCATCTTCTTTTTCATTGAGAGCTTTTCTCACTGCACGCTGGAATTCACCCTGCATTGCATCAGCTTGTAAGGCATCAACATGATCGTGGTGAGAAGCGTGTCGTTCAAGAGTAGAAGATCGAAAGTTATCCGTTCCTTTTGTGAATACATTGTTTTTTTTGTGTTTCACACAAATTGAGCATAACATACCTTTGTCTTCATCATACTGTAGCCACGGATAAGAATCTTTCCATGCCAGACGGAATTTTCTCACAGTGCCTGTGGTACTTGTCGAAGCCGTCGGCTCAACTGGAAGTTCGGGTTGACTCGCTGAACATGTACTTCGACTAATTTCGCTACCTTCGTCATTTGCAGTCTCCTCCACTTCACCTTCGTCAATCGTATTATCTACCTCACTTTCTGTCGCCACTCTCTTTGGCTTAAGAAAAAGATCTAGCTTTTGTTGGCGTTTCATGACTTAAATTAACCCACACAAAAGAACACACCCTGCGAACGAAACCGATCGATTCACGCAACGTTGCAGAACGTCGTAGTAGCCCCCAGTCTCTCCCGGAATTGGAACGCCTAACACAAAAAGTACCAACCTCGTCCCCAGGGCCAACTCCGCTTTCAAGATGGTGGTGGTACTCGTACAAACAGAGTCTGAAACGCCAGTCATTTCACGATTTCGCGGGTTCAAATAAGACTAGTAAGCACACATATTTGTTCTTAAATTTACTTTTATTATTGGCTGCTGCTTTCGAAGTACTTATATAAAGAGTAAACTTATTTTTTGGGGGTTTTGTTTGCTTCATTTTTTTGCGTCAGTATGACCCCACGATAATTTCATTTTGCGTCAGAATAGAATTTTCTGCGTAAATGACGCAAAAACGCGGCCTAGATTGAACACTGATTGCAATGAACGCATGAACTTCAGCCAGGACCTGTTTTTCTGCCATGAAGACAGGAAGGGACAATGTCATTCCTCCTTTTCATATTTTGCTCGTTTTTTGCCAGCTTCACTTTTTTTCTTGGCCGGAGGTGGCGATACACCATTAAAGTATCTTGACATGTTTGCATCGTTCACGACATGTTTTTGCATTTGAATGTTGCAGTAGATGAGAGAAATAACAGCGGTTGACAACATGAATATTGATCCTGCAATCATGCAATTCGTGAAAGTACCGCATTATCAAACATGGCGTGCAAAATTATGATTTGATCGTGAAAGAAAGTTGCAATTAATTTTTGTTTTCTGAAAGTTCCAAATGGACAAGAAATCATTAGAAAGCAGGTAAAACATATGCAAATTAAGGAATCTGATTTTTCTTGTCCGAAGGACAAGTTTTAAAGTTATTTTGGTCTTACGTACGATGTTTTGGTCGCCTTGGACAACCAGACAACTGCAAATATGTATCCAATTTTACCATTATCTGTTGTGAAATGAGATAAACGTTTTTTTCATCAAGATACATAGTGGTACACACATCGGTGAAAAGAGGTTATCCAGTTAGATGTCACCCTTGCAAAATAATCAAGGATAATGGAATAGAAATTCCTGAAGTATGGATGGTAGCATTCAGAAAAGAAAATGACACGAGAATGGTACTTATTTCATTATAAAGGGCAAGCAAGTTCATCAGGATCTGTGTGAGCCACTTGCATCCATTTACATAGTAGATGCGTGTATTGGTAAGGATGTGCTTATAATCGAAGTGACGTTTTTGAAGGGGCAGTTATTATAGTCACGCTTTCTGGAAGTCTGAGATATATCGAAAATGTCTACAGTAATTTACTTCATAGCATGATGGTTGGTTCTTTCAGTAAAGTACAGAGAAGCAAGTTCATCAGGATCAGTGTGTACTACTTGTATCCACTTACAATGATGAGAGTCTGCAGTAGAAGCATGTATTGATGATGATGTTCTTGTCATCAAAATGATGTTTTAAGTCTTTTTAAACTTGTTAAGTCATTCTTGTCATGCTTTTTGGAAGGCAGAGTTAAATCGAATGTTAACAGTAGTTTTCTTGGTGATAGTTGTTATTTGAGTAATGCTTTAGGAGACAATCGTATATAATTTAAAACTTGTATTTTCACAGTGGCAGTTGGTTTGGATTACTAACAACTTAGCCTTGCAAAGTGCAGCTCACATCCCAGGTGGTAAAGATAAAAAATTAACTCAAACCCAAGAATTTTTAGGACATAACCTTCTTAAAAGAAAATGCCAGTTAAGAACTATCTAACTTAAATTACATTTCTAATTGAAGCGAGAAATGTTTTACAAGCTAGGTTTTATAATTTTAGTGGTATTGTCTGAATTCTTAATTTGAGATTAATCTTTTTGTTTAATAAAACAAATGATTCCCCATCAAAGAGTACTCTAGGTTAAACTGGTCAACACCAGCCATATTAAAAAAAATGATTTAAAGCATATTCGCCTCGAGAATAGAGCAAATTAATTTCCCCCCCAGTAGCTTCCAAATTTACTTTAAACATAAAATTATTACCCTGATCCCTATTGAGACAAATAATTTTCAAATGTGAAAAATATGTCAACTTACAAACTTTTTATATCTGTTCAGCTGATAAAGGTTGCGTGTCGGGAACTTTGGCCCATTTGCAAAGTTCTTTACTTTCATTACGAAAAGTCTGTTTCGCTTTTTCTGTCCGGAAGATTCAATATGGTGAGGTACTATCTCCTTCAGCTCTCTGCTTTCCAATGAGTACGCAAAAACGTGGAGTTGGTGATGGGGTATGGATATGATAGCATTGGTCCTTATTTCTCTATTCCATCCGCCTCCCCTGGTCATTCGAATGTGATCTATTTGGATGCGAAACGAGCCATCGTCAACACCAACTTCTTCATTTGAATTCAGGACTTTCACTAACAGCCCGAAAAGTTCTTGACTCTGTACTCCGACACACAGATGGTGTTGCTTGTGACGGGATGATTCAAATTGTCTGAATGTAGAGCCACTGGAATGAAATCGTCTCCATAAAAATTTCCTTGTATGAAATCTTGGATCGCAGTGATATATAGGGCAATGGACTCAAATAAATTATCATTTGCTCTATCTTGACACCCAAAAGAGGGTCTGAAATCGTACACCACTCCTTGAATGTTGAAATGAGGATTAAAATTCTCGACTGCATTTCTCAACACTAAATGCTCTCCATCAAAATTATAAACTGTGGGAATGGGCCCCACCATTTTCCTCTGACAAATATGAAAAAACACTCACAGATGAGTTCGTGTTATACAGTTTATTATTCCGCCCATTTTTGATAATTACAATAGACAACCACACATTTAATTTAC
The DNA here is from genome assembly GCA_024195265.1 of Dendrophyllia cribrosa. Lineage (NCBI taxonomy): Eukaryota > Metazoa > Cnidaria > Anthozoa > Scleractinia > Dendrophylliidae > Dendrophyllia > Dendrophyllia cribrosa. The sequence goes on along the minus strand of JAJLRJ010000007.1, from coordinate 25,654,115 downwards.
GTTTACCATAACATTATGGGTAAATGATTTTTTTGAGTTTTTTTTTAACGACAATAAAAAAAATTAAAAAAAAAACCTCTTATAATCTACATCAGAATACAAAAAACTAATCAACAAAATCTTTAAAAGACGGGATAATGTACTTTTTATTAGGATCCATTGTTCTCCATATTACTACTTAAAATCTTATTCATTTTTATAGACATTTTTATCCCATTTAGCTACATTTTTATTCATTTATTCCTGTGTATTGTACATATTGACAATAGGTTTTTTTTAGTTTTTAGTACAGTTGGTGTGATATCCGCAAGGATTTTACAGACTTAATAAATGTAGATGTAGATGTAGATGGCAGTTTCAGTATTGTTCCTGGAGGCAATCTTTTAATTGGCATTTCACTTTCTTCGGAGCTGGTGGTAGACAAAAATTCTTTGTGATCCTCTGGTGTTTCTGGTATAACTTGTAGACACTTGAAAGATTCCGTTGCTTTGGGCGTTTTCTCTGGTGAATTGAGCGCCAAAACCACTTTCTGTTAAAAAATACAAAATAATAAACCAACGGTTAAAATGCAGAAAAAAATGTTGTTACCTCTTATTACCTCTTCATTATCCTCCTCTTTAACCAGCTCGTAGTCAGTCATCATAGGTTAAGTCTGTTATTCACACTCGTATCTCAAACCCAAACCTTCTGCTATTCCTGTGTTCCCCTCTCCCAAAACTTGTAGAAAACAATGTTGAATATCCTGAGGAGCAACATCAAATCTACATTTTAAAAGCACCCACGACCTCTGCATGAACAACTCAATAAGCCTCTGATAAGAAGCCCACATGTTGGCACTCAACTTAGATTGCTGAAATTCTTGCAACAATTTTTCATCCAACTGTTCACATTTAGCCGCCAAAATAGCCAGATTAAAAAACTGCCCCGACGTGAAAATACCCAACGAATGACTAAATAACACTTCGTCAAACCCACCATCATCGCTCTTTACCACTGTCCCATCCTCTTCCGCAATAAGATCATTGCAGTAAGCAACCAAATCATCAGGCCAACCCGTGCTTGTAGCCAACATGATGACTTTAGATTTCTTAATCTTTTTGAACAACGGTTCTTCCCCCTTCTTCTCTTCCTTCTCAGAAATTTGACTCATCACAACAACCTCATCCACTATGGGAATATTGTGTTTGTGTATGATATCAGCATTACTATCGATGACAAGCTCACAACTCTCTCCACTTTCCATTCTACCCAATCCCTTTTTTTTGAAGAAAACAGAATACAGATGTGACAAACAAACTCAAACAACAAGAATGAATCAATTCAATGATTATATATACACATAATAAAACGAAACGGTGAGAAAAAAAAAACAATTGCCTAATGGCTTGAGGGCATAACATCTTGTCCTTTCAATTCTTTGTTTTCTGCCTCCAACAAAAGAACTTTCTTTCTCAATCCCTCGACAATAGGATGCCATCTGAGTGCTACAGATTCTACATTTTGCAAAACCAAATCAAGAGTAAGATCATCATAATTGTTATCTTCACGCCCAATAGTTACTAATTCTGCCGACTCTTCACCCAATGTTTCCAATGACAAGAACATTCACCTCCAGTAAGCTCTATTTCTATTCCGCTTTCCGAGGATCAGATAGCAAAGCAGGTCACTTCTAGCGGTTTTTTCAATGGCGAGGGTTCTCGTTCGCAAGCTTTTTCCATCAAACGTGGTGCAAAGAGAAAGATGAACACCGTTGAACCTGATGGGGGCTAGTAAATATTTTGAATTAGTTCCAACTAAACTAACCAAGCTGTACAAATTTGTTTTTGACAAGCGAGTTCCCGATTGGGAGACTCTGCTAACTTATCCTTTTTGATATAGTTCTACCAGATGGAAATAAGTGGGAGAAGTTTCTCCCAAACCCAAAGATTTGAAAAGCTCTTTCTCTTCAAGTGAAAATGACGTCATTATTTTTCTTCCCTCGCGCAAATTAAATATGCAGACAAAAATATCAACTGTTTTCCACTCTTTATTTAAATTACAATACACACATGTCAAATTAAGGATGCTAATGAATAATTTACAATACTGGTAAGAAGTAAATTGTATGCAACAGATACCGGACTGTGAAAAACAACCATTCATGTGAAAAACGCATAAAACAGTTGCAGGACTAGATTCCACATTGAAATGACCTATTAAAAATACACTTAGATATGCCTGCAAAAGTATTCATTTCTAACATTTTGAATGATTTTTTGAAGCTGTCTGAATCATCTTCCATAACATTAAATCTGCAGAAATAATCAGATTTTTCTTATGATTTTCACAATCCTGCTGACTAATTCCATCCTCATCTAATGAATAGTCGTAATCAATTGAATCTTTGTCCAAAAGCGACACCCTTTAACAACCGCGAATTTTATCCTCTACAACTTTAAAACATTCATCTAAGAACTCATTATGATGGACAAAATAAGAATCATTATCAGTGATAAAAGAAAATCCACAATTGAAAAAAGCAATCTCATTTTCACATTTATCATTTCGCAAAGCCATATAATACTCCTTAGGATTAGGAATGGCTTTAATCTGAGTAAGAGTCCTAAACTTCCCAACCTCAAATCGATATTGAAACAAAGAATGCTGCCCACAAGTTTTAACTGGATCATGATAGCATTCACACAAAAAAATTGTGCCCACAAGATTTAAGTGGATCATGATGGCATTCACAAAGTTTTTTAATCTCCTCTATAGAACAGCGCCAAAATGCTTTATTCTCGTTCACAAAAGTCCTCCAAAACGTGCTTGTTGCTCTCAAAGCGAAACCATCTTCAACAGTCAAATAACAAAGAATCTCTTGAAGCAGCTCGGGAGGTAAAACGGTTTCAATTGTGGAAGTTCCCTTGTCCATCTTATCTAAATTGAAACAGTAATAATATAAAAAAATTCCTTAAATTATTTACAACTCTGGGATGAAAAAATAGAATGTAGTGGATACCTGTTTGAATAAAAACCCGTCGTCATGAAAAACGCATTGAACCGTTGCAACACCATGTTCCACATTTAAATAACCTAAATTTAATTCATAAGTTGATCCACAAGAAAGAACAGACATTTCTGACATTTTAAATACTGTAGTCAAACTGTGTGAATACCAAAACAACTGAAAAACAACCTGAAACTCTGAAGTGAAGGTCATATTTGTTTCATGCTTTAAGTTGGTCTTTCTATCACAAGTGTTTATTATTTCATATTTATGAGGGTACAGTTTCACATAAAAAACAAAACAATCAAGTAGCGTATTAGACAACATGGTATGGTCTAAAAGCGACACCCTATAGCCACCGGAAAATGCTTCCATAACTTTACTCGATTTTTCTAAAAATAAATCATAATCTAGATAATATTTGTTATTATAAGTCATAAAATAAAAATCGCAATCAAAGAAACAAACTTCACTTTCAAGCATATCATTCCGCAAGGCTTTGAAATACGCCTTGGGATTTGGACTAGCTCTGATTTGAGTGAAAGTCGTCATTTCAAATCGATTTTGATAAAACAAATGGTCATCACAAGTATAGAACTGCTCATGAAAACATTTAAATTTTTTTTTCATCTCTGACACTTTAGAATGACGCCAAAATGCCTTATTTTCGTCCACAAAAAACCTCAGAAACTTGTTTGTTGCTCTTAAGGCGAATACATCATATGCAGTCAAATAAACAATGATTTCTTCCAACAATTCAGCAGGTAAATCCTCAATACTGGAAGCATTTTCCTGGTCCATTTCTTATCTATGAAAAGACAGGAATGATCTAAATAATCCTCAAAATATCTTTTCCCTGATTTTTAATTAGTTCTACCGCCAACCCACACGCCCCTTTCTTAAGACTGTAAAAATTCCAAGCTCGATAACAAATCAATTGGAACAAACTTTCTCTGCTTCTTGAGAAATAGGGCAAATTATCTTATACATCATTTGTCCACCATCTCTCTCACACGAATACAAACATATACCAATAGCCGTCGAAAGAAGACATTAATATCCTCTCTATGGAGAGTTGCAAACATTCTATAACTATGTGGCCACAATCTAAACATAAAGATACAATGTGATTTTCTGACAATAGTCGTAGCATTATAGCGAAGAAAACGTAAAAAAGAAATATGAAAAGCTACTCTTTTATGATCCAAAAACCTATGAAAAGCATCATAACTTTCTTGATCCCACACATTAACACTATTCCTACTAACTCTAAAAAGTTGTTTGTCATAACCTAATTTACAATCGCGAAATTTCGTATGAGCTCTTTGATTACTACACGTAGCCATATAAAAATTCAAAGGATCTTGAATAGAATTCAAAGCAGGAAAATTAAAGAACGAAAAACGATTACAAATTAACGCTGAATAATCGTGATCATATCCATCTGCCACTCCATGTTGCTCTTGATCCTCCAAAGCCAACAATGCATTTTCAGCGGAATAAGAATGTACAGGAACATATTCCTCCGAATAATCCTCACAGATATGTAGGAATTTACTCTGGATTTGCCGTCTCCAAAACCGCTTATTCCGAAAAACACAATCTCTAAGATGTCTACAACTTGACCGCAGGCGGAGAACACTCTGAATAGGCAAACACTGTATAACCATCTCTCAATCTCCATAGCTAAGATATTAAAGATAAATTATTTACAACTAAACTCAAATATCTATTACAAAATAACTCTCTTTTTTCTACCACGTCTTGCAAGGCAAACTGCAACTAAACTCAAATATCTAACCCGTATTAATAAATATCCACTAACCTGTTAATTCTTTGAAAAAAATAACTATTTTTTTTCTACCACGTCTTGCAACAAGGCAAACTGCAAATAAAACAGCAAAGCAGATTGTGTCTTCAATGAAATCAAGAATACATATGTTGTCCACAGGCCTCATGCGACATTGCGGACGGCCGATAAAAGGTGCTGCTAGTAGTCGGGAAAGGCCAATACTGTCCGCTTAATGGGATTCTATTGGGAGCAGAAACCATTGAAAACCGTTGATTAAGGTAATGCTGTTAAAGAAGTGGAATTGTTGTTTATGTATTGAACTGTGTAACTACTGAAGAAACAGTTTGTGAAAACAATCACGAAAAATCATTTTTGAAGGTAACCAAAAAACACTTACATAAGGCCAAAGTCTAGATGGTCGTCAACATCATCAAGTCTTCGAAATGGCCGGCTGTTCAGGTTCTCGTTGTTCAATTTCACACTTGAACTGAAGTAGAATGAAGACAAGCCAAAGTGCACAGGCGAAGTCAAAGCATGTTTGCTTGTTTGCAGCTAGCGTGTGCTTATCTGCCAAGAAACTTTTTGGATTGACCTTTAACTTCCGGAATGCATGTAAGTAAGCCCGTAAGGATAGTTGGAACTACTTGTACACTTGGCAGCCAGACTGCACATATACTACTATGGAGTAAATGAACTTGAAAATGGTTTATGTAATTAAGGTTGTGGGAAACCTTTTTCCTATCAGTTTTTTAATAAGATTGAACAAACACATTCTGTGTTGCTAAAGCTTTGGCTATCCCAGATTTACTTTCAACGAGAACTGGAATAGCAGCATATATAGCTTACAAGACACCAGCTCCATAATTTTTACTATGGTCTTGTTATAAAGGAAAAATGGAGTAAATGAACTTGGAAAATGTTTCGTAATGTTAAGGTAGCATGGAAAATGTTGCCTGCCAATTTTATAATATTAAACAAAAACTTCCTCACTTTTCACCTTCTTTGTTGTCTAAGGCTTTGGCTATTCCAGATTTACTTGTAATAGTACTGTAATAGCAGAAGATATGGCTTCTTGGGCATGAGTTACATAATTTAACCATTGTTTTGTCTTAAAGGAAAGATGGAGTAAATGAACTTAAAAATGTTTTATGTAATTAAGGTTGTGGGAAAAATGTTTCCTACCAGTTTTTTAATAAGATTGAACAAAACACATTCTATGTTGCTGAGGCTTTCACTATGCCAGATTCACTTCTTACTAAAGCTTTGGCTATCCCAGATTCACTTGTAACAAGAACTGGAATAGCAGCAGATATGGCTTACCTGGCACAAGTTCCATAATTTTGCTGTGTTTTTGAAGTAAAAATGGTTCAATATTGTTAAGGTAGCTGGAAAAAATTGTTGCCTGCCAATTTTTAATAATATTGAACAAAAACTTACGCACTTTTTTTTGTTAAGATTACAAGATAGCAGGATGATTGGCTCTTTCACTATAGTATGGTGTAAGCCAGTTCATCAGGATCGGTGTGAACAACCTGCATCCATTTACAACAGCGAGAGTCTAGTGGAAGCATGTACTGTTAACAATGTACTTATCATCAAAATGACCTTTAGTAAGAAACTTAATTTACTAAGGTGACTTGTCCATCTGAGATGACTCGTCCGTCCAGACGAGTTGTCTGTCTCTACTGTGAAAATGGCCAATGAAACACTTCCAGTCAATGGCCTAAGCTTGTCAACAACTACGGAATTAGGGTGTCCTCAGGGAAGACCTAAATGGAATTTGACAATATCCACAGACTAGCCCATTGTGGTATTTTAATGTTTGTGTGGTAACTTGGGAAATGTGACATCTGCACAGTTTGTTCCAGGCCACCATTTTTGTAGCTTTATCATTCCTGTCAATTCTTCAGGCAGTGCTCCTTGGTATGCTACCCAATCAAGGGTTAAAGTTTAAAGGTTAAACATCTCTTCTTTCTGAGAGTTTCAGGGGGTTCTTAAAATGGGAGATAACGAATGTAGCCATGCAATGCACACTGGGTGGGTCAGACTCTTTAATGAATACAGTACCGCATTGGGGGAATGCCGAAACCTGACTTTGATGTTGCATGCCAATTTTATAATATTAAACAAAACCTTCCTCACTTTTCACCTTCTTTGTTGTCTAAGGCTTTGGCTATTCCAGATTTACCTGTAATAGTACTGTAATAGCAGAAGATATGGCTAATAGGCATGAGTTACATAATTTAACCATTGTTTTGTCTTAAAGGAAAGATGGAGTAAATGAACTTGAAAATGTTTTATGTAATTAAGGTTGTAGGAAAAATGTTTCCTACCAGTTTTTTAATAAGATTGAACAAAACACATTCTATGTTGCTAAGGCTTTCGCTATGCCAGATTCACTTGTTGCTAAAGCTTTGGCTATCCCAGATTCACTTGTAACGAGAACTGGAATAGCAGCAGATATGGCTTACAGGGCACAAGTTCCATAATTTTACTGTGTTTTTGAAGTAAAAATGGTTCAATATTGTTAAGGTAGCAGGAAAACATTGTTGCCTGCCAATTTTTAATAATATTGAACAAAAACTTACGCACTTTTCATCTTCATGTTGTCTATGGCTTTGGTTTTTCCAGATTTACTTGTAACAAGTACCGGGATAGCAGCAGGTATGGCTTACAGGGCACTAATGACATAATTTAGCCATTGTTTTGTTTTCGCGGAAAAATGGAGTAAATACAATTTTGGCTGATCGTGTCTCTTCCTATCTCCTCATTCAATTCCCGCTCATTTTCCTCCATCTTGAACTTTGTGACAGACAGGTCATTCATGTATACCTGAGCAGGGAAACTGGAAGTTGTAGGTTCCAGTGGTAATTTTTTGCATGCACACAAATGGCAAACAAAGGAATGAGATTTGTCCAGTTTGGCTTTATCAGATAGGGCACATGACTAGCACCACAGTGGAGACTTGGCAAGGATTAGGAGACTCCAATTTAAAAGTTATATTTTTATGGTGGGAGTTTGTTTAGATTACAAGATAGCCAGATGATTGTTTCTTCCAGTACAGTACAGAGCATGCCAGTTGATCAGGCTCCGTGTGCACTACCTGCATCCATTGACAGTGATGACAGTCAGCAGTAGAAGGGTGTCATCTAAATGACGTTTGAAAAGGCAATTTTAGCGGCCGTTTTGGAAGGCTAAGTTAATTCCAATGTTTACAGTAGTTTTCTTGACAATATTTGTTACATTAGTAAAATATATAATGACCATAGATTTTTCTCAAAAGTTATGGGTGAGCCATGTTCACAGTTGGAGTTTGTTAAGATTACAAGATAGCAGGATGATTGGCTCTTTCACTATAGTATGGTGTAAGCCAGTTCATCAGGATCGGTGTGAACAACCTGCATCCATTTACGACAGCGAGAGTCTAGTGGAAGCATGTATTGTTAACGATGTACTTATCATCAAAATGACCTTTAGTAACAAACTTAATTTACTAAGGTGACTTGTCCATCTGAGATGACTCATCCGTCCAGACGAGTTGTCCGTCTCTACTGTGAAAATGGCCAATGAAACACTTCCAGTCAATGGCCTAAGCTTGTCAACAACTATGGAATTAGGGTGTCCTCAGGGAAGACCTAAATGGAATTTGACAATATCCACAGACAAGCCCATTGTGGTATTTTAATGTTTGTGTGGTAACTTGGGAAATGTGTCATCCGCACAGTTTGTTCCAGGCCACCATTTTTGTAGCTTTATCATTCCTATCAATTCTTCAGGCAGTGCTCCTTGATATGCTACCCAATCAAGGGTTAAACTTTAAAGGTTAAACATCTCTTCTTTCTGAGAGTTTCAGGGGGGTTCTGAAAATGGGAAATAACGAATGTAGCCATGCAATGCACACTGGGTGGGTCAGACTCTTTAATGAATACAGTACTGCATTGGGGGAATGCCGAAACCTGACTTTGATGTTTATAGCGTAAGTTTTCATAATAGTGCCAATTGTGTCCCAGTGCTGCAAAGTCATACTTCATAAAGCCAGGGGTCTCATAAGGGAATTATTTAGTACAGATTCCAAGGAATATTAAAAAATTACTCGCCCATCAAGGTCCAAAATTTACTTTTTTATATCGGCACCAGCTGGGGACTGAACAAAAACATTTCTTTTGCCAGATGGCAAATTCTGGTCACCAAAACTTTTCTTTAATTTTGCTTACAATAAAAATCATACTCCCAGCAGAAAACAACGACCACAATAAAGTCTTGTGAACGTTTCATGTATTTCAGGCTTTGTTGTTAACTAATTACCTTTTGGAGAGGAAAAGTATGACTTAGAATGTAGGCATAGAAAAACATCTACCTCTTAATTCCTTGATGATTTCAAACTTTCTTTTCTTCCATTAACAGCTATGTAGTCATGAGTCAGGTGCAATCAAAACACAAGTTGCCATCTTGCTCGCACCAGGCCACACCCTGTTACATTCCTCATTCCTGTTCTCTGAACCTCTGTCTGTACCGAGTCTGAGCTTATCTATGTAGCAGTACACGTGTATAATTGAAGGGTAACGAACCTTTCTTCCAAACCAGTGAAGCACAACACAATCGCTTTTTGTTTTATTGACTGAAAGCTACCAGTGTGTACACCCCCTCGCTTTGGCGTTCCATCCAGACTGCCTGCCAAAGTATTCCCTTGAAACTAAACTTTGTCCTTAATTGCGGACTTCTCTATCATGCCGACAAACTGCTGTAAATGGACATTTGGGACATTTGTAATTATGTCATGACCATCGTCTGTAATAAACTGGTGCTTTTTCTATGTGTACCAGAGAATTGTTCCACAGAACCATTTTTCGAAGATCTGGTTACATAGATATGGCCGTTTTGTAATTCAAATCCGCCAATATTTCAAAACGTTCTCTCAAAAAGGTATCCTTGATTTTCATTTTGCTTGTCATTTTTGCTGACGTTCCCATTATTCTTTTTATCTAGATACTTTTTTATCCAGGTAGTTTTAAGTGAAGCATTGAATGTATTAATATGTATCATTTTGGCTCCCCCATTCCTGTAGTCACCTATCATAACAGAGCGCTAAATTATCTCCTTTTTACCATCCCATAAGAAATGGAAGAGAAGATGGTTAATTTCCTTTAGAGCACAACGCCCTGTTGGCAAAGGTGTTAAAATGCAAAGTAATTGCAAAGACAGGAAAGCTTTTTTAACTGTTATCAGCAGAAAGTCCACCTTTTGCTTAGGTTTTTTTAAAGTTTTTTCCTTACCGTTTGGGACTTATGATTTGCGAAATTAGGCGCCCCGCGTTCGCTCTCAATTTGAATACTTTCAAGAATGGAGTCTAATTCAGCATTCAGCTCAAACTGTTTCTGGTTGCCCTTGTACTTCAACTGCACTATTTCTTTATCTATCCTTTTTTTTATTTCACAATACAAAGCTTACACTACTTACAAATCAAGAAGGTGGATTGGGCTGAGCGATTGAGCTGAATGTTCTTATTAACTACATCATTCTCGAGGGTAAATACTTTATCTACCGTTCTAAGCTTAATAAATCTCCCCTCTCCATTAGTCTGTTTTTAGAAAAATACAAGAGAACGTATCAAATCGAACGTTTTATTGCGAAAAGGAACAAAAAGCTTTTTCTTCACAACAAAAAATGGGAGCCCCTTCTCCCTCTTTTGAAACAATAGCTATAACTTTCTTTTGGTATACAAGCTATAAGGGTTTAAGCATGTTAAAAAATATTGTTAAGTGTAAGTATCATTATGTAAGGATTGTTTTTGTAATAAGCGAAAGTATCGTATTGTAAGTAGTGTAAGTACCGTACTGTAAGAAGTATATGTATTGTTTTGTAAGTAGTGTAAGTATCGTATTGTAAGTAGTGCAAGTACCGTACTGTAAGAAGTATATGTATTGATTTGTAAGATTTCTTTATCTATCCTACTCTTTTGATCAGTCTGCTTCCCGTTATCTTCCAATTTCTGCTTGAGATAGTCTTTGAACATGGAAAAGACTTGATCAACATTTCGCAAGTTGCCTCCGCATTCGTCACTTGTTTGGCCTGTTTCTGGAAGATCCTTTAGGTTGCCTCTGATCACTATAGTCCGGAAGATAAGGGGTAAAATTGTTCAAAATGTGATACAAGTGCCAAAATTGGTCTGCATAGTCCTTTGGCCATAAGAAATAAAATAAAAGCAAGACCCATCTCGGATCTTGCCTTGTACGCAAATAAATGGTCTTACAAATTCTCATATAAGGTTTGTATGGAAAACCACAGGGTACCCAACTTCTGAAAAAATGGAAACGCTTCATTTAGCTTATTACGGTCTAAATTATTATTGTATAGTTTGCAGTGAAATAACATCTTTAATTATTTTTTCCAGTAGGATTATTTCTCTATAGATTTCATCGTAAAACTTACCAATTTGAAGGTCATTCTTGGTAGCAACTTCCTGCACAGGAACACAGGGCAGTGCAAGGCAGGTTTGCTTTCGTACATTTACAAAGTCCACGGCAGGCCCTTTTATAACCGCATTTTATCAGTTCGCTGCAAGCCTTTGATGCCTCATCTAGCATAGTCCACCTCGGAGACCAGCCTTCTGGTGATTGTTGCCAACCCCACTCTGACGGACTTGGGAGTTCCTGCATAGGTTCCAGCACTTGACCCCATACATGACCTGCTTGATAGGCTGCTCTGTTAACGTGCTGTTCAAGGGCGGCTTGCGTTGGCGGGATATTTTCAATACTTCTATTGCCTTGTGCAAATAAAGCTTGTCTGGCTTCGTTGACTGTCTGTTGAGCGCACGTTCGGCTATACATTACAACAACAAATCGCTCCAAGAGACGACATTGTTCCTCAGAAACAGTTTCTTGTGGAGATGACAACACTTGAAAGGTTTCAGTGACTTCAGGATTCGACTTCCAAGCTTGAAAAGCTGTCTTTTTTCCTTTACCGGAAAGGTATGACACAGTGTCACACCCTGTGACAGCATGAAAAAATGGGAGGGCTTCACACTGCTGTTGAGTTAGACAGTTGGCGACCTTGTGGACTGGTATATATCTGAAATGGTTACCAACTCCAAAGGCAATCCACAGCTCTTGTAGATCCAGCTGTTTTGCATGCGCTATGGCAAGTACCACAACATCAGTGTCAACCGTCCTGATCAGGACCTTTTTAAGACCTGGCTGATGCGTGCTTCACATGGATGAAGATCCTTGTGTCCGCCTCCTCGTGGTTGCAGGGGGTAAGACCTTCTGTCTCTACTGGAGAAGAGCTGAGCACGTCAATACCAGATGTAGTGATAACCTCCACCCCTGGCAGCTGGATTGCAGTCACACTCTCTGCTAAGTATTGAAACAGATTGTTTTTGTTTTCGTCTGATCGCAGAAAGCTCTTCCAGTTGCCTGGAATGGATGCATTATCGCACACGCGTATTCGGACTCCCGATCCTCTCGTCTCCCTTGTGCTTCTTTTTAAGCTGTTCTCGAAGTATCGATCCCATATCAAATCTACTCTCTTGACATTCTGGGCTTGTTTGATGACATAATCAAGAAATACAGTTGCGTAGTCCTTAAATGTCTTAGACTTCCCAGGTTGTAGCATGTTAACAATCGCAGCAGCATCAAAGACTTTGACATCGACGTCTGGACGCTCTACTGTAGTCGAAGCTTCAAGTACCTGGACTAAGTCTGATTTTTGTCCAGAACGCATTTTGCCAGCGCAAGAAAGTGAGGGGGGACTGGCATGATTTTCATGTTTGAAAAATTCTTGAAGATTACCTTCTCTTGCTTGACACGCGATGTAGAGCCTTGCAAACAGATTGCAGTCGTTCTTAAGTGCTGAAATTTGATTTCTTGTCTTGTTACTTGCTGACTTTTCTGTTGTTCCAAACAGCGGAAGCTTGTTTAGATGGATGGTATCAGTTATTGCTTTGGAGCATTTAACCAGCCTCTCTTCTACAAACTGATCATACTGAGACTGTCCCTTTTGCTTAGCTGTCTTGATCGCTTGGACGACACATTCCGGCATAACTTGCTTTGTATCCAGCGCAATCAGTTGGTTGCTATCTTCCATAAAAGGGTTTCCCATTTCCTCAAGTACACTGATAAGTCCTTGGACATCGTTGGAAAAGGCCTTTTGGACGGATGGTACTTGCTCGTGATGACGTTTGTCAGAAGGTTTTGTGGCTTCAAAGGTAGACTCAAACTCGTTTACCACCCGTGCGGTTTCAGGCCCAGCTACCATCCAGCGCCTAAGGGCAGATGGACTTTCTGTGAGACCTACAGCTCCTCCATCGCCTTTGATTGCCTCGTTCTGCTGTTCGTGGTTATGGTCTAACGCGATCAACGAGAAGTGCTGAGTTTTCTGAACTACAAATTTCCCCCGAACAAATTCAGCAAACACTGAGGGAAGCTTTTCTTTCAGCATCATCATGTCCCGTATGTGTACTGGCAGCCATCTGGAGTAGTTATACAAGTCCAGTGCAAACATCCAGGGTGTTAGTTTGCTAAGAGCTTCAACATAAAGGTGGAAGTTTCCCTCTCTGATGGATCTGACAAACTCTAAAACAGTCAGCTCGAGCTCTAGTACTGTTGCCCAGAACTGAAATTGTGGGTGATCATCTCTCTTCTTTTGAACCCATGTTGAAAAATCAACATCGCAAGAGCTACGGCTTTCTGTGTATTTCTTGTACGCTTTTTTCTGTAATATATACAGAGCGCAGGCACTTACTTGATGGGCATAGCGAGATCTTGTAATATGGGCAGCTCTCAGAATACCATCAGCTCTTCCTCTAGTCGTAATATCAGCTTGCACCAATGCACTGTCCCACCCGCTATTGTCCAACAAGTGCCCCACCATTTTCAACGAAGCCATTTCTACATGCAAGCCACCCATCATTACAACATATTTTTCTTCTCCGTACAAATCGGCTTTCTCCCACTGGATTTGCTTTGCAATAGCAAACAATGGTTGGTCCATAGCTATTACAGGTGTTTGGTTGGGGTTAACATAAGCAACTGCTTCTTTAGCGATCTTCATTGAATGCTGGATCATGGCCACTGTATGAGCATTTTCATCAAAGAGTGGTAAAAGCCCAGTAATTGCCTGGGATCGTGATGCATTGGACTCCAGCGAAGCAAAGTGGGCTGACCAAGAGATGTAGTCTTCCTTGTCCAGTTTGTCCTTTTCTAACAACCCTTCGACTTTATCCAGCCATTGAAATTCCGATTCCATGCCTTCACCGATCAAATCTGTTGCAGGTTTTGCAGTTCTACACCCCTTTGGAACGTAACAATCCTTTTTCTCTTGCACCGCTACAGGTTGAATATCTGTGTACGATTCTGGCAGTTCGGTCACTGTTTTCTTCTTTGGGGAATCAGAACTGATTACCACCCGATCTCTTGCAATGCCTTCTGTGTCGGTACTTGGGTGCTGAGTAAGTGAGATAGCAGTTCCATGGAACGAATCTTTCGCTGTACGTGCAGTAGGATTGTGGTCGATGTTGTCCACGCTAGCAGTGGTGAACACAGACTTCTTTAACTTTGAGGGGCACACAACCCCTTCTTCTTCAAATTGTGCGCAAATAACGTTTCCTAAATCTGCAGATATTTGCATAACCCTGTCATAGGAGATGGACAACGCCATTCTATAAAACTTATCGACTAACTTCTTCTTGCGTGTTTCAGCATGAAGAAGAAGTCCTACATAGATTGCCAATGGCGTCTCCCTCGTCAAGCTATGTCGGGTTGCCGTACTTTCAGATGTAGGATTTCTCTGACGTTTGACTGCATTAAATATCAAAAGCTGAGAGAGCACAAGGGCAACGTTTATCCCCACTTCCTGACTGTTTTGGTTCTTAATGTTAGGCCCTTCTAATATCATGTTCACTAAAGCTAACAGAGATTTAGGAACCGCTTGGTGATGACAGTCAGACTCAAATGATCCATTAAATTGCTGCTGCTTAGTGAGCATCTCTTTCCTGACAAATGTGGCAGCTTTAGCTAAATGGATAGCTTCTGCATCATAATCATAGTCCTGAGCAAACTGCAAAGCTGCACTGATGTCGCTTGAAAAAGCAAGCTTTACCTCCTTCCCCTCGCTATATTCACGGAGATCAGGCAACTGTGAGAGCAGTCGCTCCTTCAGCCTTGTGGAATTTACCCGTTCGGGAACATAAGCTCCAAGTTGCTCAAGTCTGGAGGAGTAAAGCTTTGACAAATCGGACAGCTTAAAAACTGTTTGGTTAGCATTGTCCTCAATGTATGAAACTAACTCAGCTAAAGCAATGGCTTCAAGGGAGACTTGAGGGGTGTTATCTGCTTCCTCTTTAGGTGAAATACTTCTTAGACGATTGTATAGGCCAGCAAGACATCCTGCATGATAGTATGCATCGATAGCAGGCAAATCACCGGCTGCAAGTTTTGTTAAAAGCCTTCGGTCCTGTAGTTTTGTAGCGGCTGCTCTGACATTGCTGTCGAGTGAAAGAGTAGCTGCTCTGCGAAGATTATCTCCAGTTTCATTACAAAAGAAACATGTTTGTTGAGATTCTGCTGTTACGTCTTTGGGTGATTTAACGAAACTAGTGCGACGAGCAAGATTTGTGCCATTTTGCTTCATGATCTTTTAACGTTTGTTCTATTCCATTTCCCTCATCGAGGCTCGACAATGGGACTTCAATGGGCACTTCACCGATCTCGCGAAATTGATTCAAATTGTCTGCCAAACTTTTGTACCCTGAGCCGTAGTTTTTTCGAGTACTATTAGAAGGACACACTAACTTTTCCTCCGTTTCTTTTTCACATAAAGCACACAAATTCCAGTTCTTTTCTGCCCTTACCTGACCAGTTTCCATAATCCAAGATCCAAAACACTGCAAGTTTCGAGCACGTTGTTGTTCGCAAGCTAAAATCAACCAGGCGCTACTGACAAAATCAACCAGGCGCTACTGACAAAATCAACCAGGCACTACTTGCTGAGTGTCAACATCAACTAAAGATATATCCCGGGCAACAGGGAGGCCAGATTAAAAAACAAATTGATAGAATTGACAAAATTAACCGTTTCAAATTAAAAAAGCAGCCTTTCCGCTTGTTTTATCGTAAATTCAGAGTGTCCAAGCCAAGAAATTAAATAAGCATGAGCCCGCTGTCTCAAACTGCTGACCTCATATTAAAATTCCCAAAATACCGGCTTGGGGAGAAAGATCCAGCTGGGGTCTTGCTTTTATTTTAATCTACATGTTTAAAGCTACATTTACTGAAAGTTTCATACTTGTATCACAATTTGAACAATTCCGCGATTTTTTGTCCCTTATCTCCCGGACTACTAGGCATTAGTCCAAAGATGGAGTAAAAGGATGTCTAAACTGTGTGGAACCATAAGTGTGAATGAAATTCATGAATCAGCCAAGATCTATAAGTACTAGAAAGCTGACCAATAGGACGTGTGTAATATACAATAGAGGGTGCTGCAGATGATGAAGAGAAACAAGTAGAATAAATTACTTGGAATACCAGCGGAAAATACATTTATAGTCAATTTTACTATTAACATGTATGATAGATTATAGGCACGTTATATTATCACTAAAATGTGAGATATACCGTGAAATTTCAAGTACATTATCTACTTGTGAAAGTGACAAAAATATGTGCCTTTTGGTGTTCCTCTATTTCTTCTGTATCACTGTCATCCTCATTTGAAGTAAATGAGAGAGTATTGAATGGGTTGCAGCAGCTGTCATAACTCATGCATCTATAGGCCTCAGACATGCCATTTCATTCGTCTTGCAAGAACAGCTGCTTCTTTAGCACAAGTACTTGTTAAATTTACATGTCGTCAATTCGATAAGGCCAATAGGAGCAGGGTCCTTTGTCATGAGCACTGGCTGAAGTGTTCCATCCATCCTCATCCACCCATTTCCTATAGGGGAGGGCAACTGTTGTTGTGGTACCAGTCATTGCTTCCACACAAGGGTCTGCTAGTTGGCTCACAGAATGTGTTGGTTAAGGCTCTTGGAGGTTGGTGGAAGTCCCTCATTCTTCTGCTTTCTCTGGCAAAACATCCAATACCGAACAACATCTGCTGTATTGCCAGCTTTCGTTGACGATGTGTATGCGTTACGCGTTAGCATTTCTTCTTCATGGGTTGGCTCGTAGGAGCCTTTGATAAGACATAATTTTCAGCTTAAGTTTCTCCATAAAAGCACTCAAAACACTCGGGAATCAATGCTGCAATTAGTTAAATGCGCCACAATTTCAAGCTGTGTACAGCTTCTTGTTATATTCTGTTTTCAAAAAAATGTTCAAAAGAAAACTGTTTTGTATGAAGTAGAAGCCTTTTCTTCAGTGTCTTAGATACAATTTTGGCAAAAAATTTTAAAAAAATTACAGGCAAGATTTTTTGTAAGACAACTTTCGTCTTTGCAGCTCTCGCTTGCTCATATAGATGTGCTTTTCAGTCGGCAAATTTGTAAAAGTGCCATAATAATAAACACTTTATTGAACTAGCTTGTTCAGTCCTTGTGGAATATTGGTCTTGTTCTTTTTTGCAAGTTTATAGACCTCGCCTTTGCAAAAAAAAAGAACTCGCCAATATTTCCCCAATACGGACTTTACGCTAGTTTAATAACATTTATTTATTGGATATTTAAATATTATGGTCAATTTTGAACAGAACTCTCAAACATTAAAATAAAACTTTACAGATACAGTAATTTATGGATATTGTTTGCAGTACATTTTCACAACTAAAATGCAGTGCTTCAGAATTCACCATAAGAGTAATGCTAATATTGTAGTCATCTAATAACTCAATTGCTTTAATTTTGTCCAGTAAAAATGAAATGATATGTAACTCAGTGCCACTCAGTGACATTAAATGTTATATTGTGACAAAATGTCAGTGCCTTCTAAAAGTTACAATGTGAAACAGGCATATAATTTTGACAATTTAAACAAAGTTGATTACAAAGATATATTTTGTTGGTGAAAAGTTAATTTCTCTGAACTAAGATTACAACTAATATGTGGGACCCTTGTTGTTAATTCTTATTGTATATTAATTTCGCTTTTCTCTAAGGGATAGTTGAGCAAGCACCTTTCCAGTGCTCGTATCACTGTTTTTGTCTGAGGAGAATGTATCCTCATAGTCTACTGCCTTTTAGATCTTACCATAAATCCCTCAAGTTTGTCACGCAATCTCACATCTACATCAGCAACTTTCTTTTTTCTTTTATAAGTCTGGATGAAACTATTTCTTTCACAACTTCAATTAATTAATCAACAAATTCGTCTTTTAACTTGGAAAGGACACTTTCATTTGCTAGCAAGGCGTTTCTCAGCGATGCTCTGCTCTGCTCTGCTCGATTAAAACGCGAGATTAACAATAGCCGTAAAATACAGGAATGGCTCCGAGCCGTTTGAAAGGAAACCGCTGACCTCATTAGCATTCATTTCTCTCTTTTTTTGTTTGTGCCTGGATTAGAACGAAAGTAGGCTTTTATTATCAGATAAAATTAAGCCTAGGCAAAACGATTATTAGATCTAAGCTAGATTCGCGATAAGGTTAGATTTCGGGATAGGGTCACCTTTTATAATTAATTTTTTGTTGGGTTTGCTGGATCAACCCAGTGGTCTAGTGGTGAAGGAGGGATGTTAGCACACAGGAGGTTCCGGGTTCGATTCTAGGTGATTTATTGCATTTTTCTTTATCTGATAGGAAAAAAATTCTATAATTGGTGAAAATTTTTCTAAGTGTCGCTCGGAGCCATTCCTGCAATTAACGCCATGTCAGATTAACTGAAGATTCTATCTTTGCTTTTATCTTTTATCTTCAGGATGATTGGCTCATCCACTATTGTGCAGTGATTATGATCCGTGTAAACAACCTGCATCCATTTACAGTGTTCAGTCAAAGTGAAAACATACAACATTATATATATCTTCTTAGCTTTAATATCAGAGGTGATTTCCTCTTGTCTTATTTTCCAATTTACATATTTCATATGTGGGAAAGTTAGATACTGTCAAACTACCAAAAGCATCAATCGTGGTTGTGGTTGCCGTGTCTCCTTTTGTTGATCTCCATTAACTTCTTAACAGAAAGCCTTAACAAGCTTGAACATTGACACTGCAATAGAAACAAAATCAAATGGTCATTACCATTACTGGTCACAAAATGATGGGCTGTGGTGAGAGCAGTAACGTAAATCAATATTGAATAATTGAATGCAGTGTTTGTACAATTGCACTGTAAAATGTCCTCATTGAATATGGTACTCTGATAAATCTGATGTCAATACACACAATTGAAAGGTACAGGGATATATCTGAAGGCAGTTTTATTGCAACAATTGAATGTGCATTTGTCCATATGTTAATGGTGTACAGGCATAACTGAATTACAGAATTGATTGGCAGAGAGGCATAGTTGGATAGGATCCAGGCATGACTAAATATGCATAATTGTTTTGTTTTATAGCAAAAAGCTTCCTGTTGTATCTCTGTTTTTTCATGATGACCAATTGATAGGCATTTCATGTTTGGTTTGAAAGGTACTCTCTGTTATAAAAGTCCATGCCATTCTGCGGCTCATCTTTCCATTCTCCATGTGGAGTTGCCTTACAGAGATTACTCCATTCTTGTTTGGATATTGATCGAAGAGCCTGGACTAGTATGTCGGTTGTTATGTAACAAATCCTGTAATAGTTCAATTGCTCTTTGGTATATTTCATCGTAGCAGCCATATTGTAATTAGCCGACTAGTCAGAACAACAAAACTAAATTTTCTATTTAATCTTTTATGTCTTACAACCTCATAAAAACAAACGAGCGGGAATCTGGGTACAATTTGCGACCGCAAAGGTTCCATGGATCGTTTGGAGGGACAGCAAAAACATGGCGGACAGCAGCAAGCCACGGGTGAAAGTCCTGTACATCTAAGCCATGTAAGTGGAACGTTCCAAAGAAACGCAAGGGTCCAGTGTCACCTATCTCTGAATTAGCTTTGTCAAGCATGACTATGCAAAAGTAAAGAAAGCCAAAAAGCGAAAGCTAACCCTACATGCCACACAGCATGATACCTGTGCATCAGATAAAAAAATGTGGCCAAGTGAAAGATTACAAAACTTTCACGAGGCTTTAAAAGAATATGAAATGAAATCCGGAAAAGCGGTTGGATGGACACATATTCTTCCTCAAAAAGTCAGAATTGATTGGCACAGAGGCATAGTTGGATAGGATCCAGGCATGACTAAATATGCATAATTGTTTTGTTTTATAGCAAAAAGCTTCCTGTTGTATCTCTGTTTTTTCATGATGACCAATTGATAGGCATTTCATGTTTGGTTCGAAAGGTACTCTCCGTTATAAAAGTCCATGCCATTCTGCGGCTCATCTTTCCATTCTCCATGTGGAGTTGCCTTACAGAGATTACTCCATTCTTGTTTGGATATTGATCGAAGACCCTGGACTAGTATGTCGGTTGTTATATAACAAATCCTGTAATAGTTCAATTGCTCTTTGGTATATTTCATCGTAGCAGCCATATTGTAATTAGCCGACTAGTCAGAACAACAACACTAAATTTTCTAATCTTTTGTCTTACAACCTCATAAAAACAAACGAGCGGGAATCTGGGTACGATTTGCGACCGCAAAGGCTCCATGGATCGTTTGGAGGGACAGCAAAAACATGGCGGACAGCAGCAAGCCACGGGTGAAAGTCCTGTACATCTCAGCCATGTAAGTGGAATGTTCCAAAGAAACGCAAGGGTCCAGTGTCACCTATCTCTGAAATTAGCTTTGTCAAGCATGACTATGCAAAAGTAAAGAAAGCCAAAAAGCGAAAGCTAACCCTACATGCCACACAGCATGATACCTGTGCATCAGATAAGAAAATGTGGCCAAGTGAAAGATTACAAAACTTTCACGAGGCTTTAAAAGAATATCAAATGAAATCCGGAAAAGCGGTTGGATGGACACATATTCTTCCTCAAAAAGTCAGAATTGATTGGCAGAGAGGCATAGTTGGATAGGATCCAGGCATGACTAAATATGCATAATTGTTTTGTTTTATAGCAAAAAGCTTCCTGTTGTATCTCTGTTTTTTCATGATGACCAATTGATAGGCATTTCATGTTTGGTTTGAAAGGTACTCTCTGTTATAAAAGTCCATGCCATTCTGCGGCTCATCTTTCCATTCTCCATGTGGAGTTGCCTTACAGAGATTACTCCATTCTTGTTTGGATATTGATCGAAGACCCTGGACTAGTATGTCGGTTGTTATGTAACAAATCCTGTAATAGTTCAATTGCTCTTTGGTATATTTCATTGTAGCAGCCATATTGTAATTAGCCGACTAGTCAGAACAACAAAACTAAATTTTCTATTTAATCTTTTATGTCTTACAACCTCATAAAAACAAATGAGCGGGAATCTGGGTACAATTTGCGACCGCAAAGGCTCCATGGATCGTTTGGAGGGACAGCAAAAACATGGCGGACAGCAGCAAGCCACGGGTGAAAGTCCTGTACATCTAAGCCATGTAAGTGGAACGTTCCAAAGAAACGCAAGGGTCCAGTGTCACCTATCTCTGAATTAGCTTTGTCAAGCATGACTATGCAAAAGTAAAGAAAGCCAAAAAGCGAAAGCTAACCCTACATGCCACACAGCATGATACCTGTGCATCAGATAAAAAAATGTGGCCAAGTGAAAGATTACAAAACTTTCACGAGGCTTTAAAAGAATATGAAATGAAATCCGGAAAAGCGGTTGGATGGACACATATTCTTCCTCAAAAAGTCAGAATTGATTGGCACAGAGGCATAGTTGGATAGGATCCAGGCATGACTAAATATGCATAATTGTTTTGTTTTATAGCAAAAAGCTTCCTGTTGTATCTCTGTTTTTTCATGATGACCAATTGATAGGCATTTCATGTTTGGTTCGAAAGGTACTCTCCGTTATAAAAGTCCATGCCATTCTGCGGCTCATCTTTCCATTCTCCATGTGGAGTTGCCTTACAGAGATTACTCCATTCTTGTTTGGATATTGATCGAAGACCCTGGACTAGTATGTCGGTTGTTATATAACAAATCCTGTAATAGTTCAATTGCTCTTTGGTATATTTCATCGTAGCAGCCATATTGTAATTAGCCGACTAGTCAGAACAACAACACTAAATTTTCTAATCTTTTGTCTTACAACCTCATAAAAACAAACGAGCGGGAATCTGGGTACGATTTGCGACCGCAAAGGCTCCATGGATCGTTTGGAGGGACAGCAAAAACATGGCGGACAGCAGCAAGCCACGGGTGAAAGTCCTGTACATCTAAGCCATGTAAGTGGAATGTTCCAAAGAAACGCAAGGGTCCAGTGTCACCTATCTCTGAAATTAGCTTTGTCAAGCATGACTATGCAAAAGTAAAGAAAGCCAAAAAGCGAAAGCTAACCCTACATGCCACACAGCATGATACCTGTGCATCAGATAAGAAAATGTGGCCAAGTGAAAGATTACAAAACTTTCACGAGGCTTTAAAAGAATATCAAATGAAATCCGGAAAAGCGGTTGGATGGACACATATTCTTCCTCAAAAAGTCAGAATTGATTGGCAGAGAGGCATAGTTGGATAGGATCCAGGCATGACTAAATATGCATAATTGTTTTGTTTTATAGCAAAAAGCTTCCTGTTGTATCTCTGTTTTTTCATGATGACCAATTGATAGGCATTTCATGTTTGGTTCGAAGGGTACTCTCTGTTATAAAAGTCCATGCCATTCTACGCCTCATCTTTCCATTCTCCATGTGGAGTTGCCTTTAAGGGATTACTCCATTCTTGTTTGGATATTGATCGAAGAGCCTGGACTAGTATGACGGTTGTTATATAACAAATCCTGTAATAGTTCAATTGCTCTTTGGTATATTTCATCGTAGCAGCCATATTGTAATTAGCCGACTACAACAACAACACTAAATTTTCTATTTAATCTTTTATGTCTTACAACCTCATAAAAACAAACAAGTGCAATTCAACATTTTCTAAACAAGCCGGAATCTGGGTACGATTTGCGACCGCAAAGGCTCCATGGATCGTTTGGAGGGACAGCAAAAACATGGCGGACAGCAGCAAGCCACGGGTGAAAGTCCTGTACATCTAAGCCATGTAAGTGGAATGTTCCAAAGAAACGCAAGGGTCCAGTGTCACCTATCTCTGAAATTAGCTTTGTCAAGCATGACTATGCAAAAGTAAAGAAAGCCAAAAAGCGAAAGCTAACCCTACATGCCACACAGCATGATACCTGTGCATCAGATAAAAAAATGTGGCCAAGTGAAAGATTACAAAACTTTCACGAGGCTTTAAAAGAATATCAAATGAAATCCGGAAAAGCGGTTGGA
>JAJLRJ010000007.1:25545933-25625933 GCA_024195265.1 Dendrophyllia cribrosa | reverse complement strand
GTTCAAGTCCCGCTCAGGACCTTCTACGTGACTTTTTTTTCTTTCTTATTCGGACTTGACATGATGAAAGTGATGTACTAGTAGTCGATCCCAGATGACTGGGAGAATTTTATTCATGTATGCAGCAGCCCTGAGTTAATGAGGTTGGCTCCGTACAAGCTGGTTTTCAAAGGTTTGGTCAGGAGATAATGAGATGCAAGCCATATAAGTACGGGAGGGGTTTAATGAGATGCCGGCCGTTTAGGTGGAGTCATTAAGGATACATGAGAGAAATATTCTGAGATTTTATTGAATATTTATAAAGTGTTTAAGAGAGAAGTGTATGGTGAGATGTGATGTCACGTGTCCACCCAGCCATCTGGGTGGTGGTTTCAATTTAAAGGCAAAAGAACAAATGACGGGTTTATACCGGTTCATACCAGTTTGTCTAGATTGTATATTATTCAAAATGGCCACTCTCTAGAAAAGCGAGTCAAACCGGTTTTGTTCACCCTTATTGGCTTCAAATCAGATTTTTTTTTTTTATCTTAGAAACCAGTTGTTTTCTATTTATACGTGACAAAAACATGATTTTTCATTGTAAAATACCTTTTGGGGAGAAACGTATTAAGGATTCATGAATGGATAGATTAACACTGTAAGTAGAAGTAAATGTATTAAATATTTATTAGATTTTATTCGTGTGTAATTTAAACGGGACAACCAGTGTTACCAAGTTTGTATCTTTTAAACAAACGGGTTTTCCTAAAAATTATAAAAACGAGCGCAAGGGCAAGGGTTTTTATAGTGCATGATAAGGATGAACAGCATAATTGAACGGGAACTCTTTGCATTGGAAATGGAATCATTAACGGCCCAAATAGGAAGATTGCAAATGGAAGAGAAAGTGGTTACGTTACTGAATGATTTTTGGGATCAAGCATGTGACGAGACTATACTTTGCAGAAGGATTGAATTTTTGTGTGAACACAATGGAATGGAATTTACAGTTGGAGAATTGAAAGTACCATTATTTTACTTCCACGACGAAAGGAAATTCTGGTATCAATTGAACTGCCTTTTGAAGTCAGACACAAACAGAATATTGGTTGAAGGTTATCATTGAAGAAACATTCCTGAACGATTGGCGTTTAAAGCCATTTACCCCTAAGACATTCAAGGAATCCATGTCCATGTTGAAATGAAAAGCAAAGAGACAAGAATGAAATGAAAAACTGCCTTTACAATACATAAATAAAAAGAATTGTTAAAGAAAACTGTACCTATTTTTACTTACAAAATACATTGAAAAAATCTAAAGCTTATTATGTACAAAATGCAATGGGAAAAAAACTAAAGCTTAGTATTTACATTTGAAAAAAAAAGGAAAAGAAAAAGGAAAACAGGATGAAAAATAAAAGAACAACAAATTAAGTCTCCATCTCTTCTTCCTCCTCTTCATCAGGTGTTGGTCTTGAAATAAAATATTTATCTAAACGCTCTCTCTCTTTTTGACACTCTAAACATAAATCCGTTCTCAAACAATTACAACTTAAAATATTTTTATAAGATCGTGCAAAATAAAACTTTTGAAAATCTGTTTAAGGTCGAAAAAAATAATTGCAAACACTACATTCCTTAGATACATCCACTGCTGTGTGGTTTATGGGGCATTTCTGTGTAAGAGAAACATGTGACATGAGTATAGGCACGCGCTAAAACATTTCCGACAAGATAAAGAAAATTATGAGACTAACCCCTCGGTCACATTCGCGCTTGAGATCGCTATCAAGCATGCTTGCTTATGACGTCAGTCAAGCAAGCCGGAGCAAGTGCTAGAAACTTAAGCAAGTGCATCGTGGTCACATTGTAAATCCACCGCTTGCTTGAGTTGCCTGTTAAACGCAATGGATGGCCATCTGGTGCTTTTGGTTTTCGATTTTATGTTACATCAATTGCGCGTATTCACGTCTAAGAAGATTCAGGGCTATACGTCGAAGGAGAAGACTGTACTTTCTTCTCCGCCTTGTGAATATAAATCTCTCGCCTGAAACCTTTACGACGTATTCGCTTCACTCGTTGCAACTAACGGGGAAAGTGCATTTTTGTCACTTTCTCGGCTTTGGATGAAACTGTACGTGGAACAGTAGCCATAGTGGAATGTATAGAAAACTGAGTTCGGTACAAAACCTTCGACGAATGGTCGAGGAAACGTGTCATGCGGCGCCGGCGGCGGTGGATAAGTACCTGTATAATTAGTAAAAATTGGAAGTTCGCTAAACCCAAATTGGCAATGAACTGGTATGGTCATAAGGTGACGGCGTTTTTGACATTTTCAAATGAAATGCAAGGTGAAAAAACATTTTCTCTACGAAAACGAAAGCCAAAACTCATGCGTGACGCTCGACTGAAACTTCTAGTCAACCAAAAAGGTCAAGATGTCAAAAATACTGCTTATTGGTCAATTCGAACAAAACCAATTAAATCTGTTTACCAAGCACAGCTCAAGAGCACTTCTGAGTGCTCTTAAGCTTAGCTGCGGATCTTTTGAAGATTAAGCTACTCCGCCTTCTTTTTCAAGCAAGCAAGCAGTGCCGCGCTAGGTCGGTCACACCTGTAACGAGCTAGGAATTTGCTAGGTAAACAAAAATTGGTCAAGCAAGCAAGGTTCTAGCGCGAATGTGACCGAGGGGTAAATGAGAGAATATAAGTGAAATGAGGCAAATATGAGAGAGAGAGAGTTCTAAATCTTAATCACTCATTGTTTTCATGTGTCAGCATATGATAAAGAAATGCCGATTCAGCGCATTTAAAACAATTGATCATCGATTGTCTTTGTAAACATTGAATTTAGATTCTGCTTAGGCTGTTTATTTAGAAACTGAAATAAAAAATGTTTAAAAGTTACTTACCCTTTTTTGTTCCTCCATAAAACTGTGAAGTTCTGAGCGTCTTTCAGTGCTAGGTAGGGGTATCTGTTTTCAACAGTTTGGGCAGTCGGCGGAACTTGCCACAAGCGATAACCGCCATTTTCTGAGGCACTTCTTGTGGGCCGTGTGTTCGCAGCAAACGAATTGTGGCAAGTTCCAATCCTCCTCCAGGCATATGAAACACGTTGTCAGGTCCTTCAGAGACACACACACAAAATTAAAACTTGTAAAACAAGAACCGTGGTAGTAAAGTTAAGTTAACTGTGAACATACTTACTGGTAAACGTCAAATCAAACTAAATATTCTCGTAAAGAATACAGCACAAAAGCGTTCAAGTACCGCATACTTTGAAGTACTGCATACTTAACGGTAAACGAAACCAAACGTTTTCTAAAAGTCAAAGCAAATTCAGCGCGCTCGTAAATAACAACGCAAATGTCAAGATACAACTACACTTAGTGGTAAACGAGTCAAATCAAACTAAATATTATCGTAAAGAATACAGCGCGAAAGCGTTTAAGTACCGCATACTTTGAAGTACCGCATACTTAATGGTAAACGAAACCAAACGTTTTCTAAAAGTCAAAGCAAATTCAGTGCGGTCGTAAATAACAACGCAAATGTTAAGATACTAACAGTCAAAAGAAATTAACCTGAATATTCTCAAAAAGAATGCGAAGTAAAACAACAGTGTAGCACGGTAAAAGTAACATTCACTTAGCGGTTAACGAAACCAAACATTTTGTTCTTAAAGTTAAAGCAAATTCAGAGCGGTCGTAAAGATCAACACAAATGTTAAGATACTTTGTGTCAAAAGAAATGAACCTAAATATTCTCGTAAAGAATGTGACGCGAAACGTATAACTGTGTAGAACTGTTTTTCATAAGAAAATGTGCAACATATAATAAATGTACTTATGAATTTGACGGTCTCGTTCTTGCAGCCTGTTGGTCATTGTTGATTCTCTCTTGATGTTCCATTCTCTTGACTTCTCTTCTCTTCTCTTCACTTGACTCAGACTTTTGGCAACGTGCGCATAAATGATATTGCGTTCGCTTTCGATGTTTCAAGGGCACCAAGGTCAATGAGGCTATTTTGATTTTGAAATTTTTTCTTTGCTAAATAAATAACAAACTTCCCAAGCAAGAGTTCTTTTGTGTTTTTGTCTTGTATATATTCCCTCCGTTTAAAAACTGAATATGGCCTAAACTAGGTTGTAGCTGTTTTAAAGAACACATTCTAAAGTTAGCATCCACAAATAGACCTTTGTTTACTCTTTCACCACTAAAAGCAAGGCCTGTTTGTATTTGATCTCTATAATAATGAGGGATTTTGTTTATAGCTATTTTCCTCTTAAACGGGCATTTAAATTCTAACAAAACTATAGTGTTATTTCTACTAATAAAATACCCGTCTGGACTACATGTAACCTTTTGATAAAGCAGATGATCGCTTGCAAGGTTAAGTGAAATACTATACCCAAAAACCGAAACAGAGTGTTTTAGTTCAAAATACTTGCGTATTAATGGCTCAAATAGGTTGCCCCAAGTACAAGCCGTAATATTGAGCATATTTGTGGGTTGTATTTTCTGTAAAAGCAATTTTTTTTATGATTGAAATGGTGAAGATCCTGTCAAGGCAGAGATCTCTGATGCGCCGATATTATTTTGTCTGGCTTGCACCCAAGTGGCGCTCTTTTGTAACAAACCCGTCTTCCTTGATTTAAGAAAGTTCACGAACACTTGGGTAGTTGCCATCACTTGTATATACAAAGGGTATACATTTCTTCAATTGGTGATGCCCAACCCCAAAGTCTTCCAGGAAGGCTCAGAGAGGTGGAATTACCTGCTTGGACAAGTGCTTTAAGACATAGCAAAGAGATAGCTTAACAAAAATTGCGCTATTAGTGAATGCTCTAACAAATAGTAGTTAGAACGATACCCGCCTTCGGGACACCAAAAATAAGGTCGGGCCAGCTGAAGGAGGTCTGTTGGGGGGAAGTCTGAGGGGGATGAGTCATTCCTAGAAGGTTTCCGTTGGGGTTAGTTAGACCTTATTTTTAGTGTCCCAAAGCGGGTATCGTTCTAACTACTGTTCCAGATACAGCAACCAATAAGTCGTCTTCCAGGAGCGTTATTAAACTACAAAATAGTCGGTAAGGTGTTCAATTCCAAGGTCTCATTATTGACGCTAATCTGCACTGGAAACACACATACAGGAATTAACCCATTCACTCCTGAGAATTCTTACGTTTTGAGCGATTTTCTGCATTCACACGCCCCACAGGATTTCGTGACTCCACATTTAAAGTTACCATTGAAAGTGCTGCTGTTCTAAAACACAGAAGGCTCGAGTTTACTGGAAACGTCATTGTGACGATCTCATTTTGCTTGGTTGATTTGCAATAAAGGGTCCAATATGAATTATCTACGATTTTTGGTAAGTTCACAGCCATTTTTCATCTTTAGTAGCTGCCTGATGAGCATCATTAAGCTTGAAGGTAGTTCAGAGTCCACTTTCTCAATGAAGCGAGTTAGGTGTTGTACTTCGTTTACGAATTTGGCTCGTTGCTCGTTGAACTGGAAAAATGGCCGCCAGGAGACAAAGTAGCTTTGGGACTCGACTCTGGATGAATTTCTCGACCTACCGCGGCATATTTTGGAAGTTGCGACCACAGGAGAACACAACAAACGCGAAATTTCGGCGGTGGGTCAGAGTGGCTGTGGCTGTATATATATGAAATGTTTGGAGGACGGAAGGAACGCTGTCGAAAAATCTCGTTATTTCCCAGCATGCAGTGCAGTGGTGATGTTGAAAATCGAGGCAAGGTCAGTATGCACTAGAACGAGAGGCTGTAGCTGGGCCCGAGCAACCAATAAGAGCAAAAAAATTCGCTGCTAAGCTAGGACTAGGACTGAATTTTGCTGTGAATGTTGCCTTTTGGGTTTGCCACGATGATTTGAATAAAAAAAACTACGGGCAAAAATGTGATTTTTGTTGTTTTTCTATGACGTTAAAAATGGTCATTTTTGTTATTGTCCAAATTCAAACGCTGATATTCTGCAAAAATCGCTGACTTTTTGTGTTTATTGGGTATCTAAATTTGAGGGACTTTCTAGTCAATGCTCACAACTGCTAGTTAGGGCAATGTTCGCGTGATTGAGAAAGTTGCAATTTTTTTAAAGTAGTGGAGTCTTGTACGGCCGGTTTTGGCGGTGTAGGAGCGAATGAGTTAAACAAGAAAATTTCTAGAGGTATTGGATTCCTTTCTAAAATGAGATATTATGTCAACAATAATACACTAAAATAATTGTGTTATTCACTTATTTACCCCTTCCTAACCTATAAATTATCTGTCTGGGGCAATAATTTAGCCCTTTATCAATCCTACAAAAGAGAGCCATTCGCATAATAACTTTTTCAAAATCAGATGAACACTCAGAACCACTTTTTAAGGAACTTGAAATTCTTAAGGTAACTGATCTGGTAATCCTTCATAATTTACTGTTTATGTACCAGTGTCATAACAATTTACTTCGAACATCTTTTAATAACTATTTCCAGACACTATCTTCAAGACATTCATATAATAGCCAGCTTGCTTCGAAATTAACATATATTAAGTCAATCAAAACAAACTATGGAACATTCAACATCCGCTTTGCAGGTGCAAAAGTTTGGAATCAATTAGATGAAACTATAAAACACCTCAATCAGTAGTATCAAAAATAAAATAAAACTAAACATCTTGCAGACTTATAGACCACTTTCATAATGGCGGCCGATTTATTTATTCTTTTATATGTATGTTAATTAGCCTCACTGGCCTCATTTTAAAGTAAAAATTCTTTTGAATTTTGCACATGTTACCGAGGCCAGTGAGGCTAATTAACATACATATAAAAGAATAAATAAATCGGCCGCCATTATGAAAGTGGTCTATAGCTATTTAAAATCCCAAATCATCTGGTACCATTATTTCTGTGTATTTTTTCGTTTTCTTTCCTAATCTAATTAATCAATTTTTAGTTAATTTAATTAAATATTATATGTAACCTTTATTGCCAACCTGTATCTCCCATTAATAAATATTATTTGTTACTCGGCTCAATGAGCTTTTGAGTTATTCTGAGTAATATTACCTATTTTTGTTTATAATTCTATATTGTAAAAATGTTCTTTGTAAAGTATGGTAATAAAGTGTCAGGTAATAAAGTGTCAGTGCCATGTCAGATTTCTGAATACTACAGATAATAACAGCAAAAAGTGGTGATAACTACGCGTAAACTATTAATCGTCCTCTTGTCAATGTCCACGACAGTTGCACAGGGCTGTGCATGTCAAGCTAGCTTTGCTTGAATTTGCATTGGCAGGTGCATACTTTCTTACACCCATTCTTGTAGACTGGGGAGCTGTGGTTTAGCTATCAAAGGACTTTCCCACAAATGGCCTGCTTGGGTTGGTGGTATGTTGTCAAGAGTTCTTGATTTCTTTGAAAAGAGCTCTTCTTGGGTATCATTTACTGTGATTGTTGTGCTTGTTCTGCTGTACAGAAGCACAACAAACCTCTCAATCCATAAGGTGGTCCTCAGAGATGCTGTTTGGAAAGAAGGACAAGTCAGCCAAAACATCAGTGATTTACCAGAGAGCCTAATGTCAGAATTAGTCTGGGGCAATGGAGTAGATATGGCGCTTAGAGTAAATAATTTGCTTGAATTCAGAAAGAAAGTCTGTTATTTATGTCTTCAAGTATGTCATGCTTTCCATATAACTGGTGAAACAAGTAGACTGCATATTGGAAGTAGTTTTTCTACCACCTTCCACTGCTACTATTCATGTCAATCCAGTCTCGAATAAAGAACTTGCAAAAAATAACCAGTTTTTGGCTGCGTGTTGCCCAAATCCTGATAATCTTTTTTCATCACTCCAGTCAGCTCGTAACATTTCCTCGGAAATTTTCTGTTGCCAATCTGCGATTTGTGAGTAACCATAGTTAAATTCATGCAAATGCCTGTTGAACTGTTAAAGAGTGATTGCCTTTTCTGTTAGTATGTAATATTTGAGCATATGTCCAATGACATAACATATTGCTTCTTCAGAAAGAATGTGCATAATGTCTTGTGGCAACTGTTGTGTCACAATGAAAAATGGTAAGTCACAGAGAATACTACTCCTAGTTATATCATAGTTCGTACTATATTGTCTGAGATGTTGTCCTAAAGTGCATCAATACTTCAAAAAGAAAGCCAGGTAAAGTTGTTTTAAAACCATTTGTTGTTGGGTAAAGCTCACCAAAGAAGGGTTTCCCCATTCATAAAATCTACAGAAGAGTACAATTTGTTGTATAAGATGTCCAACGGGAAGGAAGAGAATTTAACTGAAAATGATTTTCAAAATGCAGAGGGAAGTTACTGATTTCCTTGAACTAGATGCTACCGTGATGGCAAAAAGCTGACAATGAAACACCCATTTTCGTGACATTGGGGGTGGTATGGCTATAAATCTTGACCTCATCGTTTTTTTTTTGTATTTCTGGCGTTCCGTAGGGCAGAGTGCAATGCCCTACGATCATATAAAACAGGGGGGAGGTAAAAACAGGGACGTGGAGAACGCCAGGGTGAGGGAGCACCAGCTCACCAAACTCACTAGGGAATCGGACCCCACCTCACCGGGAGATTAAAAAGAAAACACCGGCCACTAACTACCGAAACTAGACTATTGGGTGTAAAACCGAGTAAAACAATTTGGACAAATCGGTTAAAAACAGCTAAAACGGAAGTAAAACATGCACTAAAAGCCAAATGGTAAAAACTACAAAAGATAAGAACTATGAGGAAAATACTAAGAAACTGAGCTGTACAACCACTTAAGGCGACCACCCCTACAATACTAATTAAAAAAGAACCAGAGGAGTGACCGGGTAAAGGCTTGAGCAGTACAACCAGTGAAGGCGACCGCACTAGCCAGGGAAAATCAAAACAGAGTAGTGACGAGACAAACACGGAACAAACAAGGAGGGTCACACAGTACAACCACTTAAGGCGACCCCGATCACCAGGACAAACAGCAAAAGGCCGGAACAAGTAAAGCAAAGGATCACGTAGTGCAACCAATCAAGGCAACCACGATCACCCAAGGCAGGACAGGATTAAGCAAAGACAGGAATAAGAACAGCAAGAGGAGGGATCATGCAGTACTACCAACAAAGGCGACCGCGATCACCCAGGATAATCCAAAATCACCAACACGCAGAAAAAGTCTCGCCACTGACAGTGCCAACAACACCCCGAGCGTCCCATTGGCGCGCAAAAAAGCGACAACGTCGCGGGGAATGAAAATGTTTAAAATACAAGGGCAAGAAAAAAGAAATCCTGGCCCAAACTGCGCAAGCAGCTTAGGGCCGAAGGACGCACATCGCGGAACTGAAAGTCATTCCGCTGCTTCCAAACCCAAAACTTCAAAACATTAAGCAGTTATGCAAACACAAGGGGAACACAACGAAAGTCATCAAAAGAAAAACCAAACAACATGACCTTAGCATCAATGGGAGGAGCTAAGGGGGAAGCAACGGACAAGGCCAATTGAATCCGAGGAATGCCCTGCTGGACGAGAGGGCACAAAAAGAAGAGGTGCTCCAAGGATTCACGACCACGACCACATTTGTCAATGGGCCCTCACACAGAGGAACCTGATCCGAAGGGAGCCGAGCAGACAGGTTATTCAACAACCAGGACTAGACCTCAGAGTCAGTCGAACAAGCCGTAAACAAAGTAGAGTAAAAATCCCGCCACAAGTCCAAAATACCATTTAGACTCGTCGCCATGCTGCCATCAGATGATCGCATCGCTGCGATCCAAGAATCAGCGCCATGCTTGGCTTCCGAGCTCAAAAAGAATTTAGAGGAGGACTCTCCCTCTTCCGCCCATTGGACACGCGACCGGACCCCTGTCCCCTCAGCAACAATTTGATCAATAGACGCCAATTGGGAAAGTACAGACTCATAAATATCAAAGAGGTGAGACGCCCCATTGTCGACCCGACCCTTCCAAGTGAGATGCCAACGAGGAGAGCAAAGTCTTGCGCTGCTTCCTTTCCTTGGCCAATCGACAGCAATACCGGACCGCAATACCTCTAATCTCCACTATCCCACGATCCCACCATGAGCAACCGATGAGAAGGAAGCTTTCATGAAACGCCACCTGGACCAAAACGCCCGCACAGCCGCTTGAAAATCTGTATCCTGAAGGACAGAACAGTTAAATTTCCACCGCCCGGGACCACGAGGAATAAAGGAAGGCGGGGAGCAAACAAAAATAACAGCCGAATGGTCAGAATAGGGGCAAGGGACCATCCAAGAGCAACGGGCCGAGGCCAACCAGGTGGTAGGGCAGCCAAATAAATCGATGCGACTGGAAACAGCTTCATTCCACCTAGTCCAAGAAAAACCTTGGGAGGGTGGGGTGAAAATACCTCCAAATATCTGTTACACAACAATTTCTAAAAAGCGACCTCAAAGAGCCACAGCTATCATGAGAATGGTCGAACGGGTTGGAACCGCGACGGTCAGTAAACCGATTAAACACAGCATTGAAAGCACCCCCCAGGACCGTAGGAACCGCTGGGTCAATCGTGTCTTCAACGTATGCGTAAAAAGTCTCCCTATCCGGATTCTTATTGGGAGCATAGGCACATGCCACCCTAAAAACAACCTCATGACACAAACTCACCCATGACAAACCGTCCCTCCTTATCAGCCCACGAATTAATCAAGCGGGCAACTGGGTGAAACAAGAGAATAGAGCCGCAGGCATGGGCGGACCCCGGCGAAGAGATGGTCTGAAAACCCGCTGCAGAAAACCAAGCAGACCCCTCTGCACAAGATAAAACATGCGCCTCTTGCAGGCAAACAAAATCGGGCGCCAAATCCACCAGCCACTGCAAAAGCGAAGCTCTTTTAACGGCATCACGGATGCCATTAGTATTTACTGTAATAAATTGGAACTTGCCAAATAAGAGGGAAAAACTCACTGGGAGGAACTCGAAGAGGCCCTGGGGGACACATTGGGCTGAATAGCATGTCGAACTACTCTGGTACCAACCTTCCTTATCTTACCGGAGAGGCTACGACCCTCGTACACCTCTCCGATCTCTTCCACAACACAAGAGGGCTGTGCAGACTCAGTCTCTCCCGATGCCACAACCATCGCCTCAGGAACAACCTCCTGAGACACTACACGACTACCACCATCAACAACATTGTCACTAGGGACAACAACATTATTTTGGACATGATTAAGAATGCTTCGACTTTCACTACTTCCACCATTATTTAGATCACTTTCACTTTCCACATTACCATTATTACCTACATTATTTGGGTCACTTTCCTTATCATTATTACCTACATTATTTCCAGGCTTAACTGATCAATGAAATCAATGTAATCAATGAGTAATCAATTGATTACTCGAGTATTGCCAAT
Organism: Dendrophyllia cribrosa; assembly: GCA_024195265.1. Lineage (NCBI taxonomy): Eukaryota > Metazoa > Cnidaria > Anthozoa > Scleractinia > Dendrophylliidae > Dendrophyllia > Dendrophyllia cribrosa. The sequence goes on along the minus strand of JAJLRJ010000007.1, from coordinate 25,614,540 downwards.
GCTCAATGACTAATCAATGACCCACAAAATGTTTGGTCATTGATGTCATTGATTAGTCATTGATTTGCATGAAAAGAGGTGTTGACAGGCCAGACACGACTCGTATTTAAAGCTCGGGATAATGTGGAACTTGACCTTTAGAGATTTTCTCTAACAAGCATATCCCCCAAGGATTTTCCTTTTTTGTTTGAGATATGGGGAGGCTCTTAGCAATGGTTGGTTCTGTAGCCGCACGTTCTCCTTTTGCTGCAAAGATGACTTCTGTTCATTGAATTTTACCTCGGAAATTATTTTCTCAATGAGATTGTGAGTGTAGCCTCTAGCACGGAGGCGTGCTTTGAAGTTGTTGATATTCTCACTGAATGATTTCGCTGAGGAATTTCTTCTTAAAAGTCTCAGGGCTTCACTTTTTCTGAGCCCTTTTCTGACCCCTGGTGGGTGGCAGGAAGAGAAATGGGTGTACTGGAGGTCTCTGTTGGTTTAAAATGAGTAATCAATGACCTACAAAATTTTTTGGGTTCGATTAATCATTTTTACTCATTGAGTATTGGCAATACTCAATGATTAATCAATTGATTACTCATTGATGTCATTGATCATTGATTAGTTATGCCTGGTTATTTAGAACACTTCCATTTTGCACATTATCATTATTACCCACATTACTTAGGTCACTTCCATTTTGCACATCATTATTACCTACATCATTTAGGTCACTTTCTTGCACATTATTTAATGCATTTCCTTCTTCATTGTTAACCACAACAACATGACATTCACCATCATTCTGGGCATAAATTATACATGCACATAAGCATCCTTGTTGGGGTCACTGGAAACATGACCCTCAACCAAATAACCCCCGCAATCATGAGATACACTCTCAAACTGACCGTCCTCCATACTGGCAACTCCCTCCTGCAATTCGGCACTCTCCTCCCCAGCAGAACCCTCTGTGAAGAGTGGCGCGCTTCCAACAGCGACCTCCCCGGCAGAAGCAGGATCAGGATGGGCGGATGCAGCGACAGAGTCCCGCAAAGACGGGAACGGGGCGTCATCCGGGTAATGCACTTGAACTTCAGAGCTGTTCCACGGATTCGGGCAATTGTGCGCAAAGTGTCCGGTCTCGTGACAACGCCGACAGCAGTCCTTGTTGAGACAGTTGGCCGATTTATGACCTTCGATAGTGCATAAGTTACAAACAAGGGGCCGGCCCCTATACCACAAATGACATAGGTATCCGCCGATGGTGATCTGACGCGGCGGAGTGGAATCGATAGCCAGAGATACCAGCCGCATACCTGTATACACTTCGGGGCACGATACATAAGCTTGTTTCCTGATGCACTTCACATCTCCATAGTTGGCCAAGACATCCTTCACCATTTCATCAGGTTCCTCAAAGGGGTAATCAAACACATGAAACAGAATGGGACACCATAAACCGGCAAGGCGCACCACAGTCCACTCCTTGGCTGCCCTGATGCCATCCTCGGTGCAAAAAGTGACACAAATGACTTCGTAGGCAATCTGAACACACTCTACCCCTTGAAATACCTTCAAAGTCTCTTTCATAATATCCTCTTTTGCCAAAGAGCTCAATTTGCGGCCACATTGAACATTAAGCGTGTGTGGGAGACACATAATGACGTCCAAAAATAAGTGCTCAAGCACGAGCGCAGAAAAAAAAATGGAAGAAAAATCCGAAAAAGACCGAAAAGGCCGCGTTTAAATTGCCAACACTGTAATTGTCAGAAAGTACTGAGCATGTGAACTATAGCAGCCAGAAATCTCGGACTTTACCTTTGCACATTCGCAACTTAAATGTCTTTCTTTGACAGAAAAGAAACTCTATTGAAGTATGTTAATTTGTACCTTACTTTGTCCTTGAACTTGTACTGGACGCGTGTGATTTCAGTGTTTAGCCATTTTATCAGCAGATCAGGTTTCGTATTCAGACATTTCCCAAGATGTAAGGTTAAGAGCTTTATTTCACTGTAGGATGTCACAGTCGAGATTACACTTTCTCATTCAGTCCCAGAGTAGTTAATTCACATCTGTGTTCATTCAGCTTCATTCAGTGCAATTCGCTGCAAAATGCAATGTTCCGACTAAGAAAAACGGCCTACGTAAAGCCAAAGCGAATAACTGAAAGGTACAAAACAATAAACTCACACAAGTGTGGATCCTCGTAGTTCAATCCGGCGTAAAAAAGGAAAACGTCTAGGAGCAAATAAATCTGGCTCTTTTAACAAAACAAAATGGCCCACGAGCCGAGCACATGGTTGCAACACTCGAAAAGGCCTATGGGAAGTCCCGGGCACAGGACACCCAAGAAAAGAAATAACAGTCATTTTCACGAAAAAGTTATGATTCAGATATCAAACAAACCTTAACCTTGCTTTCTGATCTCGGTCCAGTCTAGCCAGGCCCTTGAAGGGTATTTTGTGTTCATTTGTAGTTGAAGCTTGCCATGATTAGAACAACCTCCATCTAGTTACATCTGGGATACAAACACAGGCAGTATTTTGGGCCAGCGTACTACTTAAGAAAGGTTGGCGTGACAGTTGCGATATTTCTTTCTTGCCATGGAAGGAAAAAAAAAGGTTAGGTAGAAACAACATTCCCATTAGCTAGAAAAATTATAGACTAAGGAAAAATTCGATATTTGATCTAATGTTACCCTTTTGATATATCGTTTTGGTTTGTCCCGAGATTTCTCGTAATGATTTTTTTTTTCACTCACAAAATAGTTTGCATGTTCTTACTCGCTGTGACTTTTCATTAAAGTTGTGGATTCAGAGAACACGAGGTCGAGGTATTTTAACTCTTGAGTTCTACTCAAAAAAGGTATCACATGTATAAAGTATAACTTTTCACTAATACCACTATCCCTAATTATCGAAGTGGTTGATTTCCGAATAGAACGGATGCACAGGGGGGGGGGGGGGGGTCAGTGAGGGTACAATAATCTGTAACAGCCTTACAGACGGGACTTAAGCCGCCGTCTCAAAGGATAATTTAATTAAAAAAAAGTTCAGTAACATAGCATCAGCAATTATCGAGTGTCTTATTCTGAATCATTTACGTGTCATTCCGCTCCATTTCGTTTCGTTCCGGTTCATTCCGCTCCATTCCGGTTCATTCCGCCTCGTTCCGCTCTATTCCGCTCCATTCCGCTCCATTCCGCTCCATTCCGGTCCATTCCGGTTCATTCCGCTCCATTCCGCCTCATTCCGGTTCATTTCGCTCATTCCGGTGTTTAGTAACACCCCAAAAACCCCAACCCAACAACAAAAGAAAACAAAAGCGGATCACACCACCGCTTAAAGTTACTACGCGCGAAAAAGTAATGACCCCAAAAACGGGCAAAAAAAGCCCAAAATCTCAAAAGAAAATCGCTAGTTAAGGCATACAACCCCTTAACTAAATGTAGATATGAATATTTCTGACTCACTGCCAAAGAATCGCTACAAATCACACCAAGGTCCGGAGCTCCAAAAAAGCATGTCTATTCCATGCTTGAAACAGTAAATTTTAGTAAAAAAACTTAATGCATAGTGTTCAGAAGGCATCCCATGCAACTGGATTAGAACTTATATTGCATGAACAGCTACTATCCCATGAGATTATGCATATTTTTCGCAACGCTGGTATCAGGTATAAAGGTTCATACATGTGATCAATTTACGTGGTGTGATAGGCTAATATGCTTATGAATTATTAATGAGTGTTTGAAGGTCACATAATTATTTCCAATGGCGACTTAATATAGAGGACATATCTGTTCTCTTATAACTCGCGATCGCGACTTATAACTCAGCAAAGGAGCTACGGTGACCCTCGGGACCCATCCCGCGGTGTGAGTGGGGCCAACGAGCCCCTGCGATATTCGGGACAGTAGTATAGTAAATAGTGGTTCTGGGTTACTTGAGGGGCGAGGTGAGGTGCCATGTTGGTCCCGCCGGGGGTGGGTAGTATGGTATACTTTATTTAAATCAAGGAAACACGCTAGCCCCAACAACACTCAGCTGGTTTCCATGGAGGGCGTGTTTGTACAGATATAAAAATACACTAAAGCTAATAATACAAGATTAATTAAGTCTAAAATCATAAAAATTAAACTATTATGAACTAAGTACATATTATAACCTAAGTACAAGACTAATAATATAACAAGAATTCTGCGAATATTATGATCGGGCTGTTTAAGTGCGACTGTAATTTCTGATTTGCATTTTTTTATATCTTTGTGTATATAATGAAGATAGTTAGATATGAACTTTTTGATATCGAAGTTTTGATAAATTAATGGCTGATCGTAGATGTAAGAATGTGTTTGCGAAGAAGGGTCAAATAAATATTTTGTTGGTACGAGATACAGGAGGGCGTGGGTCCAGCTCAGTGCATTATTGGAAGTGATATAGGGGTATATAAGGTATAGTATAGCATGGGGTGGCCATGTAGGCGTTCATAATGAATCTTCGTTAGTGTCGGTTAAGGCGGGAGTCAAGGTAAATTTGAATAAAATTTGAAGAGGTTTTAAGAGGGGATAGAAGAAAGAAAAAAATTAATGATTTGTGGAATAGCAATAGACAGTCGATACTCATGCAAGTGTACTGTAGGTTGCTAGTGGACTAAGATCGTGTCCGTCTATAAGTATAAATTATAATTTTAAAACTTCACTAAATCTTTAATATTTCTTATTATTTTTGTTTTAATTTTACGAATTTTTGTTAAAGGCTCCTAAGAGCCAACTGGTGAATAAAAAATGTTAACGCGTAACGTAATATTTTGGTAAGCTTATGTTGTCACATTGACATGGTAGAATATATTTTTTTAAATTAAAGTTAAGGATTTTTGACGAACGGAAAAAGAAAAAATATGGTACATTAGTTTCATAATGTTTAGTGTGAAGAAGAAAGAAAGAAAAAAGGACGACAGGAGTGAGAGTTGGATCTGGGACCTTTTAAGTAACAGTTCGCGCTTTAGAGCATTCTGGCAGTGTGATAGGGTATAGAGTACAATGGGCGTGGTATTTGTAGGTTAGAGATTCGAGTTATAATAATGTTAGGTTTGAGTAAAGCGTTATGATGGCTAACAGTTAAGGGCTATAAGGGTTAATACCTTCTGCGCACTTTCTGCTTGTAATTGGCAAGTTCTTAATTCTTAGTATTTTAATATATGACCACATCAGCTCCGCTGTAATTTTTATCGTGTTTAAATAAATGCTATTATTATTATTATTGTTTTGGTTCTTTTGAGTGAAAAGTGGGACGTGATAATAGCTTTACAATTGTGAAAAAATTAAAGGGGTGATAGGGGGTTAGATGTGCGCGAGAAAGGGGGAGGGAGGCAGAAGGGGAAGGTTGGGATTCTCTTATATATGCCAAATAGGGAAATTAAAAATGCAAAGGGCAGATTTATTTAATGTGCGATATTTCGACTAATAGATCTAGTCTTACTTTCGTCTAGGGCTATAGTGAAGGAAAATAAATGAATGGCACATGGTTAAATTAAAAGAGATAGACGTGTCATTTTCTGTTGTCATTGATATCTGTTTGCATTTTGTCGTGTCTACTGTTTCGGTAATACAACATTGAACTAACGCAATCGAGATCCGAAGGTAGTGGATGAACGCACCTAGGGAACAAGTTCCCCACAGAAACCACTTGGAGACAAAATTCTTAAAATTTCATGCAGACAAATTGCAGCGTGCAATCATTTAACCGACAAACTAGCTATTAGAGTTTTTCTGTATCCTCTGTTTTTTATTGTAAAAAACAGAGCCTTTGTTTCTAACATGCAGATGTGTGTAGATGTATGCAAATTAGTCATAGCTGATCTCAAATGTGTATCGCACGTGCATTTATAAGATTCAAAATTCAAAACAGCTAACACTGCCGCAACGTGGACGTCGACATGAAACCGGACGGAGATGAAATGTTTGATCTCCATTTTAGATCAAGTAAGAGCTTATAAATTGCAAAACATATATAAATACTGTTTTCTGAATTTTTTTTAATTTTCTTATAAGTACGTCATAACGGAATATGTTCAATATCATTTATGTTTCGATTTCAGAAAAGCCGAGAAAATCAGGCAAAGAGAGAAAGCCAAGAAATAACGCTATTACTAAGGAAGAGGTGCTTTTGTATCGAAAAGGAATGACGAATTTTTTTTGATGAACACAGATATTTTAAGCTCTGACCTTAGGGAGAAATATGAGGCGGCTTTGCAACAAATTAACAACAAAGAAGCGGTGAATCCTACCGTAATCGCTTAAGGCTGGTTCTCATATAATCGTCCCGGTCGTCTGAGTCATTTCAAAAGTTTTTTTTTTTTGCAAGCGACTCAGACGATCGGGATGACTCAAGCAATTTGGGTTCTCATATGATCGTCCCGGTCGTCCCGAACGTCAATAGCGCGGTCGTAAACTGGATCCGATAACATGTTTTGGGCTCGAGAGTCGTAAATAAAAAGGGGGCTGTTAAAGCAGAGTTAAACTCCGAAGTTGTCACCATTTTGGAACTGGTAGAGCTATGAATACTGGGAAATAATGTGTATTCTGGGGTAGATTTGCCGTCGCTTCGATCGCCTCAGTCGTCTCGGTCGCCTGAGAGTAGTTCTCATATGATCATCCCCGTTTTTTCACGATCGTCCCAGTTGTCTGGATAGAACACAGTTCTATCCAAGCGACCGCGATCGTCCCAGTCGTCCGGGTTGTTTGCGATCGTCCCGGGTCGTCTCAAAAGTGTTCTCATATAATCGTTCCGGTCGTCCGTGAACTTTTTGAAACGATATTCTGGATATTAGCTTCGAACGTAGTGCTCATGCATAAGAGGCAGTATTGTGTATAGATTTTCACACACTGTACTCGCAGATACACCAAAAATTGAACCAAGGTTGCATAATGTTAACTATTGTCGCAACCAAATGAACGTCATAAGTACTCTGTAATAAACACAAAGTGCGTTGGGGCGAGTTCGACCCACTAGACGACGAGGATGCCAGCAATTTCGTGCTCGCATCTTTATGTCATGCCCAATTCGTTCAACAACATTCGTAAGACTTCTAGGTGTCTCACCAGTAAGCAGCCAGAAGTATTCAGGATTAATGGCTAGCTTGTTCCATACACTTGGCCATGGATAAGAATGGATCAATCCACAATTACTGTCGGTAATGACGCCGAAGGATAACATTCGGAGGAACATTAAGACCTCGTAATAAAACCTCAAAACACTCCATAAAAGTCATAAGGGCCTGAAATGGAAAAGGCGGAAGAATTCGAGAATTTTCTAAACCTTGAAGCATCTGTAGATATTCTATTAAAAATAACAGCACGCTGTTGATGAAGCATGGACACGGTGGGACCATTTCGTTGGGTCACAGAAACAAATGACACGTTGCATTTTTTGCATTAATGAAACTCTATTCAAAATATGGTAATTACACAAACCTCTGTGAAACAGAGGCCTGTGAAAAACAGAGGATACAGAAAAACTCTATTAAAATAGACGCGCTACAAGACTGATTCTACGATTTGTTGCGACCATGAAAATGATTCCATTTTAGGGACGGACCATTAGATTTTTGAGGGGGGGGGGGTTGGGCAATTTTTTGGTGCAGGATATTTTTTTCTACGCTCGAGACTGTGCAGGATTTTTCTTTTTGCCATGATTTGCTTGCATGATATTTTTTTTGCGAGTCTATGTTTTAATGCCTGACACATATACGTGTTAGGAATACTAGAAAGGCCATACTAGAGACAGGAATACTATAGCAAGTCAGATCTGATGTAACAGCAGCTTGATAGCAGGAAGCCTGGCCGTGGTGTTGTAACTGCCCCTACAATTTTCTTTACACCAGCCGCCCTGTTGTTGCTTGCACCGCCCATCATAGTACACCCAACAATTACAGGGGCGGCGCCGGAAATATAATGTTGGTGGGGCAAATCTCCTGTGCCGAGCGCCGAAGGCGCGAGCTTCTAGGGGGGTCCGGGGGCATGCTCCCCTGGGAAATTTTTGAAATGAAAGTCTCTGAAATGCTATTTCCAGCGTTCCTGAGACCGGAGAAACAGTTTCCAAGGCCAGCTTTGAGTTCAGTTTAATTCTCATGAAAAGTACATGTACACGAAACACTTTCTGAAACTTGGGTGTAACTCCATTTTGGTTGTTTGTTCAAAGTAAATTCGACTGTCACTCGAATATTCTCTGTCAATTCTTTTCAGTATGGGAAGGCTTTGGAAACGAATTTTCCAAAACGATTTTCTCTGTCATTAGAGGCAGAAAGAAACTGATTTCCAATATCAGCCATGTTCAATTTGTCAGTTAATGCAATGTCTGGATAATGCAATGATTTAATCTTTCTTGTGACATTGTTTGTTGATATGTCTTGAGCCTTGTTAGGTCAGAGGCCGAGTGCTAACTCACAGCATTGATGGATTTGTCGGTAGCTGGAGTCCGATAGCTGACGTCCGAGTAACTCAAGGGGTATTGAAATGCTTGGTTCACAATATCCAATCTCCAGTCTACAGTCAGTCACAATATCTCCGATGCTAAAATTGTAGGCTTTTGGTTAATTAACGGAATATTTATGTTGCAAACTCTAATGCATTAAAGCGCCCCGCCATCAGATCTGGTCAAAGGATGTTGCTACACTATTCATCTCCGTCCACCGCCATTTTGAGCTGTTGAAAGTTGGTGGGGCAAATGTCCCACCTGCCCCACCGGTAGCGCCGCCCCTGCAATTACAAGCTTGTTGTACAACACAAACAAAGTATTTCTCATCCATTGAGATATACATGTACCTACAATGCCACTGTACAACTATAAAAGAGCCATTCCTTGTGTCAGAAAATCTTACATGCTTATGAAATCAGCTAAAAAGCCTTTAAAGAAACACAACTTACGCCGGGTCAAAAATAAACCATTGTTATTGGCTAAACTAAACAAGCCAATGAAAAGATAGAACATTTGACCCTCCCCAAGTGCATATAAGTCGCTAACATTCTACAACGTCAGTGTGATTTATCTGTGTTTTGACCGTGTGCTTCTGGATATAAAATATTGTTCTGAAAATATAAAGCTTTGCAGGAATTTTTTTTCCTGGGGTTTTTGTTTTGCACGATATTTTTTTTGCAGTTCAAGGCCGTGCTCGAATTTTTTTTTGGTATTTGCCCAAACCCCCCTCAAAAATCTAATGGTCCGTCCCTTATAAGAAATATTGTTGACGTAAAACCGATTTTATAAGTGTGGTTGATTTTCTACTTTGTGATAATGATTTCAAGGTTTAAAAAAATCGGGCGGCAAATCGAATTGATCGAAACAAATACGGACCTAATTATCGAAAGAAAAGGGTTTTTGGGATTTAAATTAGCACAAATGACAAAAAAGCACTGTATATTAGCTACCTTTTCAATTTTAATTCACAACGTTAAAGGAAACGCGAGTTATGATTTCAAAAGCGCTCACACTGCTCGCTCCCTAGAAGGTAAACACAGGGAAAACCCATCAAAGTGGTCCTTCAACATGGCAGACGGTAATTCAAGGGTCACGTGAGCGCACACACTCTGTATTGCGTTGTATTGTCTGTCAGTGGCTACGATTGTGTTACTGTTGCTCATTGCATACGTCTGCGTTGTATTTTATGTATGTTATATTATATGTTGATTTGGGCAATGTGATTCATTTTGCTTGTCTACATAGTATTATTTTTACTAGTGGGTATACTATATGTGATATGCTGTTGCGAAATGGCGTTCCGAAACTCACGTGCCCCATTGATAGATAAGACTGTGTTATCACCAACATGATTGCCATTTGAATTAGCTAAAATTAAGCGTGGCTTACCGTAAACAAAATTGTTATTAATATAGCGACAAATTTCGTAGCGCGCATTATATAATTCCATATTTTCTCCGTGCGCCATTGATCTACTAATTTAGTATATTTATTTATTAGATTGTGTGTGAAAATATTTCAGTGAAGTGTTTTTGCATAGCTAATTTCGTTTTGGAACCTCGAGATAGGGGTAGTTATGTGATAAAGTAGGCCATTTAATTATTTTGGGAACATATACCGTTTTTGAAGCATAGCCTGAGGGTGTTTCAAATGAGGTTGTTCGCGTTTCTCAAGTGGAGGCGTTTGGCCGTACAGCCGCATTCTTTATCTTAGGTAAAATATTACAGGGTACCCAAGTCGTTATTTTTGAAAATTACTGTTAAGAGTTTGGAAAAGGGACATAAAACTGTATGTCTATGCTAGTTGAATCTGTCGAGAAATTTCTCATTTATCTGAAGTAATTGCTTCGTGGCTTGCAGATAACTCGTCCGGGTGTGCCTAGTTTTGAACGAGCGATAATATGCAGACTCATTTCTGCTGAATCGTATGATTCCAGAACGAGACTTGGAATGCGTGTTGATAGTTTTCTGAATTGTGATGTCTACTGCGTTTCTAAACTCGCCATTTTGTGAAACACTTGCTGTACAGCTGAGTCTATACGCGTGAGTAGGTGTTGTTTCCTGATTGGCTCAATAACAATAGCATTGTCTTTCACGTGTTTTTTTAAATGAATTGTGAATTTGGATAGCAGCCGCTAGTATTAAAGTATTAACTACTCTCCATTATATTTCCAAATTTGAAGAATTTTTCATCAGTAGAAAAAAAAAAGGCTAGGATTTTTAATGTTGCCGTGACACGCTGCTAGCAAATTAGTTTTATACTACAGCGCTATTACGTGAAAACGGGCATGGTGACCACCTATTTTTATTATATTTTTTTGATGTTCTAGATGTAATAAATAACTTGCAAGAAAAGTTTTCTTGACATTATAATAACTGAGGTATGGGGAATCAAACTGACCTGGGACAAGCCCAAGACAGATTGAATGAATGTTGGGTAATTGTGAACCTGACTTACTCGCTCGGGTGGGTGGGTCGTCTATCGCCGTTCGTCTGGGACAAAGTCAGAAGTGAAAAGGATAAAGGGTGCTAGTGTTTTCCTTTAGATATACTCATTTGCATATCATTCAAATGGAATGTGAATAGTATATACTTTGATAAGACATGTTTTTTTATCAACCAGGGCGCACCGTAAAATATAGAATGCACGATCACTGCAACAAATCGTTGAGAATGGCTGGATCTGGTCTTCGAGACCCAGATCAGTAGATAGTATTAATTCTTGAAGTGAAACAAAAGAAACGGCAAAGTGATCCTTACGGCAGAGAAAAGAAACAGAGACAAAAGAAAATAAACGTATCACACATTCAAATAAAATCATTCATTCTTATCATTTATCAAGTGCCAATTAACGGCTCCTGTATTCATCCATTCATTTATAACCAAAAGCAAATTGTTATTTTTAGCAGTTCAGCCAGTTGAAGAACAGTGTCCTCACGGTCTGAGGACTCTGTTGCATCCTATGGTCGCGTGGCCTGTTTTAGCTGATAAGAGATTTCCTGAAGGAGTCTGGACTGATCCTCGACAGCATTCTGCAGAAGCTTGATTTGATCTCGTTGCTTAGCAACCTCTGCCAATACCTTGCTTTCTCGCCCTCATCTTCCTTGCTTCTTTCGTCCAGAAAACTGTCTGTTTTGGGGAATAGGTTTACATTCATTGCGAACAAGCTGTAAAAAGTACGAAAAGCTTTAAAGGCATAAGTATCTCAACCCGTACAGTTTTTTTAAACCATTTGTTTTCGGAATATCCAATATCAAAGCGAAATATTTGTACAATGTTCATTAATGTTTAGTCACATTCTAAGGTTAGCTAGGTTATCCGTGTCCGTACCTCTATAGTTCCTTCTGTTGGAGCCATTTCGTCGATTTCCATTTCCTATATCAAAAAGAGATGAAGGTTGTTTGAACTGTTTCATTTTGCAAAAACTAAATAATATCAATTATCAAACCAACAACATGTCAATTACTTCCTCCATGTCCACATCGTCCATAAGGTCCATTCTTCGGTGATCCGTTTGTTTATTTTTGCTGCAAAAAAAGTGGCCTTTTTTAGTTTGTGCACGGGCGTTCTTTCGCTTCCTCTTCAAATATCATAGCGCAATCAGAATTTAACACCAGTCTAGAAAATTGGAATTTCTGCAATTATTTCGTTTTGCAAAGTAAAAGATTTGCTTTAAGTCGCTAATTATGCTAATATTATGAATTTGAGGTCTGTCCCCTTTGAATAATCATTGGTGGAGTGGAATCTGTATATAACGCGCCTTTATTAAGTGGCCAACCTCTATTAAGCGGGCAGTTCTCAAAGTCCCGATATTTTGCTTATATAACCGTTGTATTTGTTACCTCTATTAGGCGGCCACTCTGTAGCAGTTCTATGTTTGTCTTTCTTTGTTATTTTTACCTGTATTAAGCGGCCACCCTTAAATGGAAACTAAGCCACATGTCATTTTTTGCGGTATTTCATTGTGTTTAAAATGCGATCCATCATCACAATAATGAAATAACAAGTTCAATGTTACTGTAAGCTGATAATCGGCTGTTTAATGTCGTTAACGCTTTGCAGATGTGTGCAATGTGTTGAAGTACAGACAAAATTACGAACGCAAGAAATTTCTCTTTAATTAGTTTGTTTGTTTAGGGATATAAAGATGGAGAATGAATCGCCTTCAAACGTATATTCGCAAAACATTTTTTATTGTATATTGAAGGTTATAACTACATATTGAACGTAATAACTATGAAATCACGAAATGAGATATTTTGTTGTGGATTGTAAGTCATAGAAATACAGTAGTGTATCCCTTAGAAAAGTAAAGGACAATTTGTTGCAGAGTACTTTTACACAATGTTACATTAGTTGGCACTGAAGTTTGTTTAAAGTATTAATCGCTTAAGAGTGTTGATTGTTCTATTGTTTCCTTTTATGAAGTGTTTTTGTATGATATGCCATTAAAATTGACATTAGACCACGCGGAGTGAGTATTTTTATTGATCCTGTATTAAGCGGCCACCTGTATTAACCGGCCAGTTCCTCAAGTTCCGAGAATGGCGGTTACATACATGTATTATAATAAGAATAGAAAAAAAAAAAACACAAAAAGGCTTTAAGGGACCGGAATGCGAGATTTTAGCAGTGTGAGTTTCAATTTAATACCAGGTGAAGGTGAGAACGAAGCAAAATGGAAGCACTTCTCGCTCCAAAATCACTTGCGTGATTCCGGGGGTGGGGCATTTTAATATTCTCTTTTTAAAAAAATGCTAATGCGCGAGGGTTAGCCTGAAAGGGGGGGGGGGGGGGGAAGGAATGGGCATTGCTGGAATTAACTGATGCATTAGAGGCAAGAATGTTACGGAGTATGATGCTGCGATTCTTTTGTATCTATAAAACTTGGCCCAATGATAATTCAATGTCAAAGTGTTGCGATTGACCTGAAGTTTTCGACAACCTCGGCTCCACAGGAGAAAATTGCAAACTCACTTTGTTTGACGCCACAGTGGCAGACGGCAAATGTGGTGTAATAAGCATGTTAGTTCCAAGTATTTATGAGACGGTTACATCTAGATTCCCGTGTTTGTTTGAATAACTATAAACTACAAATTCTAATTTCAAAACTTGACTAAATCTTCAATATTTCTTATTTGTCTTAATTTTAGTGATTTTTTTTAGCAAAACTATCTCCTTGAAAGGCTCCTAAGAGCCAATCCGTAAATTAAAAATGCTAACGCGTAAAGCAATATTGCGGTAAGCTTATGTTGTCAATTAAAGGGGTGACAGGGGGTTCGATGCGCGCGAGAAAGGGGGGGGCAGAGGGAGAAGGGGAAGGTTGGGAGTCTCTTATATACGCTAATACGCTGATATTTCGACTAATAGATCTAGTCTTACTTAGGGCCAGGACCATACTGAAAGAAAATAAATCAACGGCACATTGTTAAATTAAAAGAGATAGACGTGTCATTTTCTGTTGTCATTGATATCTGACTAATCGAATCGAGATCCGAAGGTAGTGGATGAAGGCGGACGCGCACGTTATATGGTGATTGCTTTATTTTCCTCTGATAATTTGCTCCTAATTTCGTTACGCTGGATATAAACCTAGGCGCCCTGATGGTAAGTAGTTTTAAATCGAAATTGATTAATTTTTAGATCTTAATGTTATCTGTCAGTGGCCGCGGAATGAAAGTTAAACCACTTATTATGAAAGATGAATAAAGGCGCATGAATGTGTTTTTCAAATTTAAAATGTATAAATGTAGTGCAACAGCTATTCCAAGTCGTTTAAATAAAGGCGCAAGAATATGTTTTTTAGTTTGAAATTTGCTCCTTTTCCTTTGAAGACTTGCCATGCATGATAGTCTTGCACATGGCCAGCGTTGGATAGTTACAGTGAAACGACTCCAAAATTAGCGTTTTATTTAATTGACGGATTTCATTTTTGATTGCAGGGAATCTACTAATTTGGATGTGAGCGAGATATCACGTAAACAGCTTCTCTTCTACAATGTTAATGGCCGTGCAAGTCACAAGATTTTGTCGGCTTGATATCACTTTGTGAGATGATTGGAGATTTTTGCTGATGGTATCAAATTAGCAAAAAGACAGCCACCATTACCATTAAGCGCCTGTCATGCAAGTTACTGGTAACAGCAAAGGGAATGGCAATTGCAACAACCCATTTGTGTTTTTTTTTATTTTGTTAATTTGCCCTTGAACTTAGTAGAAAACAATGAGGTAAGTTTTTTTTTTCAAACCGTAGTTTATCAGTTTCAGTACTATTAAAACATTTATTGGCTTGTTTGTTTAAAAAGCGCCACGTAGAGACATAATTTGCCTTTTCAACAAACTAGTCGCACGAAAATGTTTTTTTGTCAACCGCTGCATAAATCCGTTGCAACAAATTTCCTAAAACTGTCGCCTGTGAATTTGGACAATTGCCGTGTTGAAATGAAATGCTTTCTCTGAGATCCTTTCTATTTCGATCCGTGATAAACAATTTCACGAGTTCCCTGTTTAATTAACGCAGTTCTTTCTTTTTCTATTATAGGGTATCGACCAATCTTGATTTCGATTGTGTGTAAGTCATCTTCTCTCCTACGAATGGTTGCGCACGTTACAAGAATGCATCTATTTTAGTTTGGCGAGACTAGATGCTTGAACAAGAAGATTTGAAATGAAACGCCAATCTCAATATCACAACTATAATGTTCTTGGCATTTGCAGAAGACAGTCTCTTTTTTAAGGAAATCAGTTGTTCTGCTTGAATATACAATTTGCGTGAATAATCCATTTTGGACGCAGGGAACTTGCCGCTTTTTGTAATATATTTGCTTTCGTTGTAGATTGTGACAAAAGCTTCTGAGAGCGCAAACGTTTCAGCTATATATCGGCTGCATTTCCTTTGGAACTGATAAAACTCATTACAAACGTTTAATATTAATAGGGGGGAGTTTTTTAGCGTACATGTGGTCGTACCATACACGTAGGTTAGCAGTTTTTTGCAGTTCAGTAATTTATACGTTGTTTATAAAAATGCTTCATTATCAGTTATCCATTAATTATTTTTATGTTTGCTTTTCAAAATGGCGTTGCATTGTCTGTGAGTGGAGGCGATTCTATTTCTACTATTGTTGTAATGTTGCTCGCTGCCTGCAATTGTCTGCTGTGCATATTATATATTTTATATTATATGTTGATTTCGGCCATGGGATTCGCGCTTTGTGTGTCTACATGCTATTATTCTTACTGTATGCGATATGCTGTGGCTAAATGTCTGGCAGCCGCTTATGGTCTTCATTAGACTAAATGCTCGGCAGTCTGAAATTTCCGAATAATTTTCATTGAAAGGCTTTAAGAAACTTTTGGCGAGAACGCTATGTTCTTGACACTTGAAAGGGGAATTTTCTGCAGAGATTTACGGTAATAAATTTTGACCGAATCTAATTTCTTAAGTCATAAATATTCCAAAAAGGTTTGAAAGAGCCTTTCAGTAAAAGTTTTGTATACATTTTCAACTGACGGGCATTTAGTCCATGTGAGGCTGTGGCCAGCTGATGGTAATTAAGCTACAACAGTACCACATGCGTAAAAATGTTGCAAGTGTTTTTTTAATAATGTATTAAAGGAATAGACGGATACGTGTAATCGTTTTTAATGTTATCAAAGTTGAATCTGGAGTAAAGAAGGCTACTTGGAACGCTGTTCATTTATAACATTTAGCAGAGGATGTATATATAACCTTATATTTATATTGATGTAATGTTAAGAAATGTGAACATTTGTTGTTTTGAGTGCAACCCCTGAGCATGGTGTGAAAGTAAAGCAAATTAGCTTAGAATTGACAATTTATGACACGAACCATGACTCGACTGCTTTTGTGACGTTTTAGCCCAAGCCAGTGTTTTAAACCTTATTTAAATGTGGCAAATGTAGCGCGCGTGCTTCCAAAATATTGGTACTGGCTTAAACTGCTGCTCTTAATATGGAGATGTTTACAGTTAGGGTGAAAGAGAGTTAGGTTAAATACAGTTTAAGTGAAACGAAATTGCTGCAAGAAAATTATTTCATCGACAGTTTTCTGTTTACACGGCTAGAAATTTGGCGTTTTTTTAATACTTGAGGCGTGATTGCTAAAAAGGTTCATAATCTCGTTATCGTCTCTTAAGACTACAAATTGGTAAACACCCTGGCGGGTGCGTAGAGTCGAGGAGGGGAACCGAGCATATTTGTCTTTCCGAAACGCACAGAGTTCAGATAAGACCGTGTTATCACGAACATGATTGCTGTTTTAATTAGCTAAAACTAAACACGCGTTAACGCAAACAAAATAGTTATTAATGGTATAATGTATTTTGCGCTAGTCAAACGGATTAGTTATGTTATTGATGATAGTCCACACAAAAGATGCCACATAATTTTTATTCTTATAAACGCGCACTTGACGGGATTAAATTTGGAACATTGTGTATATGTGTGTATGTGTGTAAGTCTGCGAGCAGGCTCACTTGTTTGGGGTATCGCGCGAGTATGATCTTGGCGGTGAAGCCGCCAAAGCGAGCCGGCGAAGCCGGCAAGAAGAATGGCGGGCTTGGAAGAATGGAGAAGAATGGGGCTTTGCCGCCAAGATACTCGCGCGATACCCCAAACAAGTGAGCCTACTTGCAGGCTATATGTGTGTGTGTGTGTTTGATGGATTCGAGTGACTTCCTAAATAAAGGTTCCATTTTTGTTGAATTGTCAATGAGCTTGATTCGAATTTTAGAAACTTATTGGTGAATATTAAGTATCCTATTTATTAAATGTATATTCTTGTAAATTGATGATATTTGGCAAACAAGAAAATTTATAAACGTGTATGTTTCACTAAAGTGCGCAATTTTATTTAAAAAGTTAAAGTAATATTCGTATAGCGCATTATTCTGTTGGCGAAATCTAGTCAGCTTAAAATCGGTATCTGGAGGCAATTCGGAGTTAATTGCAATAGAAAGTACCATAAATAACAATAAACTGTTTGTTGAAATATTTCCCGCCAAATTATAAAGTTCGACCTCCTGGTATATATATTTTTGGAGCATTGGGGGATTCATTTTGTAAAATGTTAGCCAAAACACAAAACTATTAATTGCCACGGCATTAAAATGGTGGGAAATTAAATAGCATAGAATTTATACGGTTTAGAGGGAATAAAACAGGCGCTGAACCGAGGCATTTAATTTCTCCAAGGAAGAAATACATTTAACGAGATTTATTTGGTTAAGTTTTTTATGAAGGAGGGATACGGGTTAATTACAGGATTAGGAAATGAAAAATGTATAATAACAAATTCAGAAATCCTAGGTTGTCATTTCAGTTACTGAGCGGATACCTAACATTAGGAAATAGAGGTTCTCTATCATTACGGTACCATTTCTGGCAAATAATTGTTTCGTCTGCGTATCATTCAAAGATTGCGGCATGTTGTACATTGGGTAGGAAGCAACTGTAATGGCGATCATATATTTCGTTTAATGCAAATCTGCAGCGAAAATACATGTGTAATGTCCTCCTAAAACACTAACATTAAATTCAAGGACCAAATTGAACTCACCTTTTGCTTGCGATATCTTTTCCACAAAGTGAAATTGTCTTTGTATATCATTCTATTTATGGGACTATTGAGTGACTTGGGTGGCCTGTTTGCGTCAAACGTAGAAACTGTCAGTTAACTAAATTTTATCTATCTACGAGTCGGTCTTTTAGAATTTGCTATCTTTAATTCAGCTGATTTCAATTGCAATGTGTTGAGTTGTTGAATATTTGACACATGAAGTATTGCCCTAAAAATATTTAGCTGTAAGGAAAAATATTCAAACGTTTCTTGTCTTGCAATTGACAGAAAAAAAAACTGGGGTGAAACTTTAGCAAGGGGTTTGCTTGCCTATAGGTAGGACTGTCTTGTCTTAAGAGAGTCAATCTTTGATTTCAGAGTGCGCTTAGAATACAAGGCTTGAAATTGGCGTTTTTTTAATATTTGAGGCGTGATTGCTAAAAAGGTTTATAATCTCGTTATCGTCTCTTAAGACTATAAATTGCTAAACACCCTGGCGGGTGCGTAGAGTCGAGGAGGGGAACCGAGCATATTTGACCTTCTGAAATCGCGCGGTTTCGTGAATTACACGTTTGCACGAGAGGGGTAGGGGTGAGGTAAATATTAACAAGGGTAAACAACAACAGTCGCGCTTCTTGTAACAAAGCAATGGCGAAACGATATTAAGCAAGTATCTCACGGCTAATAAGTTTGTTATGTATATAACGAAACGGTAAGCAAGTAACTCGTGGCTTATAATGTTGTTATGTATATAACGAAACGGTAAGCAAGTAACTCGTGGCTTATAATGTTGTTATGTATATAACGAAACGGTAAGCAAGTAACTCGTGGCTTATAATGTTGTTATGTATATAACGAAACGGTAAACAAGTAACTCGTGGCTTATAACTTTGTTATGTATATAACGAAACGGTAAGCAAGTAACTCGTGGCTTATAATGTTAATTGTAGACAAACGTTTTAGCAAGGTGCCAAGCCCATCAGAGTAAAAGTACAGTCTTCTGGAGTGGACCACTGGATAAAGTGTCAGAAGCGGACTGTGAATTTGGAGTGGACTCCTCGTTGTGTATTGTGGACTGCTAATTTTAGAAATGAGAAATGTCGACAGTGGACTATGGGGATGGACTATGCACTGCGGGCTGAGGAATGTGGACCGTAGACTATAAACTCCGGACAGTGGTTCTTGAGTCACAGTAAAAATATATTTTTTTAATATAAAAACTCTGTACGGAGTGTGTTTATTAAAGGGGCTATGTCGCATGGATGGCAGGTGAGTACTGGGTACTAACAACTTGAAAAAACGTCCGGTTACTAATGATGGTATCGACCGTTAAAAATGGCATCTCCGGTTTACGAAAGGGAAATAAGGCTCGCCATCGATCCACTAGCGGCGAAATAGAGGAATAGTCTCGCACCAGGCACTTGGAATATTTTATCATTTCTATACGAAAGTTAACTTTGCACAATACACGATTTGAAGTGTCGAAAAGAACCAAGTATTTTACATGTAAAGGGACAACTTCAACATATCCGAAATACTTCTAATTAGTTGTGAATAATTCGCAGTTCGTGCATGCCGAATGCTCCCTTCGCACATCCAGTTTTATGCGCGGTTGCGTGTGATGGTATCTGGACTGACTGAAACCTCCTTTTACAGATATATAGTCAGGAGGCAGCTCGCCAAAAAACGATTTTCGCTAAACATTTTGAGTAGAAGCAGGCAACATAGCTTAAAATCTTCGTCTTGCCATCCTGATTAAGAATTCTGCTGTTGCCCACTCCAAATGTTATGATATCTGTCATTAAATGGGTTTTTTGTCTAGGCCCTCGCTCCTACAGCATGAAAACGAGGCTGAACTGTAACATTTATATAAACCCAATAAAAAGTGCACAATACGATGGGGAAATAGCTGAATCTTTCCTACTTGACGTTTAGATGTTGATAGACAGTAGTGTGGGAGATAAAATGCGTCACGTGATCAGTTATGAAGAGTCACGTGACTTTCCAATAAAATCGATTTTAAAGCATAAAAGACACTCTATTCACACCTTCCTTTAATGTAGTTTTCAACTTACTGACGTTTCTCATTTTGATTTACACATCCAACAATAAAAACACAAAAATGCAATAGGTGATCAGCTATGATGGGTCACATGATGTAATGAAATCATTCTATTTTCAGTCATTCTATAACGTTTTAACCTATGTAACATTTCCCATGAGTTAGGATTTTTCATGTAAAAAGACTGAACTTTCTTCTACTTGACCGCACGGTTTAAGCCAGAAATACAAGCTTATAAACCATAAGCAAATTATCTTATATTACACAAGACCACCATGTGACTTCCACCTTATCAAAGTTATAGGTCATGCTTCATTCGCCTCTGCTGCAGTGTTACTGTCGTTTCTGCACCTGTCGCCACATTTACATGCCTTGGAACAGCAAAGAGATAGTTGAACGCAAGTGCAGCGTCGGTTTACACAGCATCCGCCCTCTCGGGAGCACCCACAGTATGCTAACTGTAAACACGCGGTTGACACTTCTTCTCGCGTCATTAACTTTGGCTTCAGAAGGCCTTCACTGTA
Source organism: Dendrophyllia cribrosa (assembly GCA_024195265.1). Lineage (NCBI taxonomy): Eukaryota > Metazoa > Cnidaria > Anthozoa > Scleractinia > Dendrophylliidae > Dendrophyllia > Dendrophyllia cribrosa. The sequence goes on along the minus strand of JAJLRJ010000007.1, from coordinate 25,593,913 downwards.
ATACCATCCGCTCTCTTCAGGCTTTGGGAGTGAAGGACATGGTTCCAGCGCTTTATTCCATACCATGGTCTGATAGTTTGCCCGCTTTATGTGGAGAATCAGTGCATCCTGAGTCGAAGGTAGGGCGTCAAGATCTTTCTTGGATTTGCGAAACGCTGCTGCTCTTTCTTTGTTGATTTCCACCTCTTGTGTTCCCGGATTGTAGTTTGCTTTCTTCTCCAAGGTGTTCCAAGAGGTCAGGTGCATCTTCAAAGACTTTCCATGCCGATGCCTTGCCCACACCATAGAACTGGCTTGTCGTATCACAGCCAGTAATGGCATGAAATGCCAGAAGCGACTTCCTCTTATCCTCGGAGAGCGGGATTCTGTGAACTGGTATGTAACGCCTTTTTCTTGATGTACCCGCAAACATCCATATCTCTTGACAAAGCTGCTCTCGGTTTGCCAAAAGGAGGACAAGAACGTCCGTATCACGACACAAAATGTTGACTTGCTTGTACCCTCTTGCTGCTGCGTCTCGGGCATGCAGTACTATTCTAGTATCTGCCTCCTCATGATCTGATGCGAGCTCTGTTATATCTTGTCGTGATGTGTCAGATGACCACACCTTCAGTGTATCCTTGAAGCCTCCATTGATCATCAGCTCTCGCCCAGGAGGCGCGCTGTAACTCTCCGAGATTTCAGTCGAGAGGAAATGAGCTAGGCTAGCCTTGTTATCTTCTAGAATGATGAACCTTTCCCAGTTTCCAATTCTCTGATCTCTGTTATCCACATTGCGCCTAATCCCTGTGCTCTTTTTCTCCTTGCGCTTGTCTCTGGTTCCTCCTTTTGTCGAGTTCTTGACATATCTGTCAAATAGCACGTCAACCCTTGTACAACTGTCCGAAAAATGGGAAGTGACATGACGAAGAAATCGGTCAGTCCACTCCCCAAAGGTTTTTGCTCCTGAAAAGTTGGCGAGGGACTGAACAGCTGCCATTCCATCAATAATAGTGCATGTTTGACTCCTGCTGATAGGCATTTGGCTCTTTCAGACATTTCCTTGTAAAATGGTACCAAGATCCGACTTCCCTGTTTCTCGTAAACTTCCGTCTAGGGTAGCAAGTGACTTTGGGACTGGAGCAAGCTCGCTTTGAAGCAATGTATTCACATCTACATCACGACCCGATTCCAAGGCTACTATCACCCTTCTCAAGAGATCTCTGTCTGCTTTCATGGCGATGGTCTTGCTCTTATCAACTGACACTGGTACAGTGTAAAGTGTCTCAAAGGTTTTCACCTTCTGTTGCTTTAGGGTGTCATGGAACTTTATTTCTTTCTTGATTAGCCTGGTTTCAACGAACTCTTTTATGACTTTCTTACCAATTTCCTCAACGCCAAGTACATCTTGTTTAATGGCGTTACTTGCCACATCTCCAGTGGTAACTACAACTAAGTCAGACGTACATCGGAAGACCTCGTATTTTGTAAACTGCGCCTCCAGCTTAGCTACATCCTCTGCATCTTGTCGCATTCTGGCTTTTCCCAGATCTTTGGCGCTAGTGCATTCTCTTTCTAAGACGTTAAACATCTCTTTGGTGTCTTCTGACAGCTTGGCGCGCTCATTGTAGTTAAAACACCAGCGATCTCGAGCCGAGTCTGTCCTTGTTATTCCAACAAGGCCTCCAGCTACCTTTCCAGATTTGTTTACATGCTCTAGTGCTTGGTCATCGGGAATTTGACTGAAGGTGCTGGCTGTCTCCTTTGTGACAAAGTCGCCACTCTCAAATGCCTGCTGGACCTCAGGAGCAGTCTGCGGAAGCATCTTCATGTCTGCAAGAAATATGACGCCCCATCTTGTGTAATTCGAGTGGTCGAAAGCCGCAAAATAGGGTAGCATTTCGGAGAACGAAGAGAGATACAGATCCCACTTCCCTTCCCTGATCGCACGCGTAAACCTCAGTAAGATGGTGACCAGTTTCATGTATTGTCTCCAGTAACAGAACGAGGGGTTGTCATGATGTGCGGCATCAAAAGCTTTGATGATATGTGCAGCTTGTCCAACTTCATCAACAAGCTCACTGCTAGTCAGGGCATCTACTAATGAATCATCGTCGTTCCCAGTCGTAAACTTAGTGGCCAATGTTTCCGACAGATTCACGAGAGTGTTGCATTCATTGTCATCCCTGTCTTTCGCCCACTTCGTTAACATAGGCCACAATACCCTCCACAGTGCTTCATAACTTAGCTTGTGTGCACGTATTACTCGATTCCACAACTTTCCTTTAAGGACCTCACTCTCTACCCACATCTCCGCCATTCCCGATGACTGTAAGTACTTCCCGATGACTTTTGAAAAAGTCATCTGCGTATGACAACCTCCAAGCACAATGATGACATCCTTGAGCACTTCTGTCTTTCCCCATTGCAACATCTTTGCCTTGTTGTATAGGCCCTCGTCCATGGTAATAACAGTGAACTTGCCATTTCTGAGGTGCGTCATTGCCTTGCACCTTAAGATCACCGTCCAAAGAGTCTCGAATTCATGTGCTGGAGCATTCACAATGGGAAGTGGACCCACCACTGTGACTTGTGGTTTTACAGTCGACAAAAGCTGGTTGAAACCAGTCCACCCTGGTATTGACTGGAGTTCAGGTTTTTGTTCATGCAAACGACTAAGGATCCAAGCTAGGTCCTTCTTGTAAGACTCATCAATTAGACTGCTGTCAGGTGTGTACCACTCAGAAACTACTGTCTTCTGTAGTTCAGGTTCTGGTTTCTTGTTGTCCAACGACAAATCGATTAGCTCATGAAGTTCCGATGGCACTTGTACATCCAGTCGCCTTTCTGACTTAGGAGACAGTTCGATATCCATTGCTGGTTCTCCTTTCTCTTTGCGACGAAAGGCGGCAACCTGCGTCGCATGGAATGTGCCCATGCCATTGAGTGTTTCTTCGTTTATGTCTATGTTATCTACAGCAAAACGAGTGTAGCCTGCAGGATTTGTGGTTCCAGTGAAGTTACGAGGAACAAACACGTTACCGCTTTCCCTGTACCTTTCAAGGACATCATTGGCGATGGTATTGTCCATTCTAAGGACAGTGTCGTAATTAACTGAATGGCCGGCAGCGTGCAAAAGCTGTACCAGTTGTTTTGATCTAGTTGCCTGGTGAACAGTAAGGCCTATTCCAATATGCTTAGGAGTTAACTTATGCCCTCTAGAAGAAAGAAATATTATATCTTGGCATATGCTCAGAATACGGGTTTTCACGTCATCGTGCGATTCTTGAAACTCCTCTTGATAGCCAGTGCACAACAGTGATATCAACATGAAGAGACTCTCTGGAACAATTTCCTCTGCACTTGCCTTGCTGATTTTTCCAATACAATCATGGTTCGGCGAGACCTTGATGTCATGATGCACTTTAACTGCCACGCGGTACAGCCAACTCAATAACTCTGCATCCAGATCAACATCCTCTGTGGCATCGCCATTAAGATCGTCATCGTCTGATTCATTTATCGGAATTGTTAGCAGAGAACGCAGAGCAGCTTCCCCTAGATTTGCATAGACGATTAAGTGGGGCTCAGAGGGGTTTAACGGCGGGATAAACGCGATATCTTCACCAAGAAAAGCCTGAATCCTTTCTTTAAATCTGTTGCTCCTGTAATCCCCCGGAGAGAGTTGATACTTTTCTTCAAGTTGGTGAGAAAAGTATGTCCAAACAGCTTTGAGGGACAAAATATGACCTTGAGATAGCCTCTCCCTAAGCAAAGTCATTACCTCCTCGAAACATCTATTGGCATCATCAGTTTCGCTACACTGTTCGTTTCTTTCCGTGTTTCTTAGGAAGCGCATGTAGCCTACAGCTCAACTTTCTATCACTTGCTACATTCAAAAGAAGTTTTTGTGATGTTTGAAAAGTCTGAACTTGGTTTAAGGCGACGTTTTTCACGTCAGTCTGGCAAAAGATACATTTACTCCAGTCGATTCTTCGAACTGATGATCGCCTAGAAGTCTCATTAGCCGGCGCGTCCTTTCCGTCTGGTTCACTTTCAGACTCTTGTTTCTTGAGAACACGCTTGATGTGCCCTTCGCTGGTGAAATCACTGTAGCAGTACCTGTGCCACACAACATCTTGGTTCTCTTCCTTCGTCTTTAAATTATTTACTATACTCGAGTAATTCTTTTGCTTATCACCACCACACTTTTCTCTGATCTCAGCACAATGTAAAATCCTGGATACACCTGCAGCACTTCCTTTTGATAACGGAAACGTTTTCTTCGGCAACTTGTTTTCTTGGCAGATAATACATTTGCTCCAGTCGACTTCATCTGTCAGATCGACTGGATTATTGTCTAGAGGAAGCCTGGCAGCGGACTCCAATTCCATTTCTCTACAATAGAGACACGACAATTACGATATCATATTTAACAACCAAGCTTGCTATACACTTAACGATAAACCTGAAGGCACTTTTCTCTGTTTGAACTTCTCCGATTCATCAGTTCATTTGTAAACATATAGCTCGGTAAATATACGCCAATATTTAGTTTGCCTTCGGCAAATAATTGTTAAATGAATATAAAACAAAAGAAAATCAAAATTGTACCAAGGATAAAATTGATCCACAACGTACAAGTCGATTAAAAAATTTAAAAGCTTTGTTTGTGTCAAAGTTTTATTTGAACTTGAAATACAAAAAAAGAATGTTTGTTTAATGTGTAGTCTCAAACTTGATTTGATTATTTTTTCCCATATTTTTATGTACAGTGTGCATGGGATTTGTTAGGGCCAATTTACACTTACATACTACATACTACATATTAATTTTCAGTGTGAACCTCTTAGTGGCAAAGAAGCAGCTAAACTTTTATCCTTGTAAAAATTACAGTTTTGACTGCAATCATAATAATTATTACTGGTATGTACGCTTACATCACTACTGATACAGTATTCTTAAAATTTCAGCATTAAAACTGCGAAATATATTTACACATTTCCTTCTGAAAAACACTGCATGTCATAATAATTTGTTTTAAAATATTATTCCTTTGACCCAAGGACCCATACTACATCATATCAGGTGTCAGCCTCACCACAGACTGTATTTAAAATATTTGCATAATCTCAGAGAAGCTCTCATTATATTTGACTGTGTCTGTTTGTTGATATTTTAGTAAAGCTCTTAATATTACAACTGTAAAACTTAGTTCTCGGCTGAGATTCACGTTTTTAGCATGGGTTCTTTAAATCATTACAAGAAAATCAATAATTCAAAAGAGCCACCCCTTACTCAATTCCTATTCTTCATGCACAGGCAAAGGTGTGGCATCCATACGTGAAGTGGAAACAGCACTTGCTGAAGAAGGCTGGAACATATTTGGAAGGTTTTTGATGAACAACTGGCATTCCTTTGGTGAGTCGTGAATTGGAAGTTCTTGTCCATAGTCCCATATCTTAAGAGATGCAAGCTGCATTAGAGATGGAAGATGTCCATTAATTGAGTTTCCTGTAATCACTGTAGGCCTGAATGACCTGTGTTCTTCCAAATGTATGGTACCTTTGGTGGAAGCTTTCCACTGAATTTCAAGTCTGCGACCATCAACTTTGAGAGAATGGATCATGTTGAGGGTGTCACAGTTAACTTTCCTTTCTTCCCAAGCTTTTGTGTACACATCCCTTGCTGTCAGAGGTCCATGGATATTGTGTTTTCTGATGCTGTTTAAGTTTTTCCTTGCCTCTTGGAGAAGTTCTGGGGTCACCATGTGCCCATATGCCTTCATTCTTTCTTCGTGCACTTCTCTGGCTGCTTCAGTGGTCCTGTTATTACTTTTTCCACTGTGCAGAATGTTCTGAACAAATGTAATTGATCCCTGTTTCGACAGCTCTGACAGGTTATCTCAAAGGTAAAGTTGTGAAAGGTTAAACTGTCTTTCAGCAATGATATTGTTCACCGGCAAACTGAAAATGTGCTTTGCATAAATCTCAAAAAGGTGGGGGGGGGGGGGGGGGGTGGCTTCTTTGTCAATAAGGCAGCTCTGAGTTGATGTTGCTACTGTTTTAATTTCATTTAGTAGTTCTGGTTGCTGTAAACACCAAATAGTAGCCCATTTGATCAGTCCAGTTCTATCTTTAGACACCAGTGCATGGAGATTCTGCCCATGAACCTGCACATTACTTACAGACCTGTTCTCTTGTCTGTTTTCAGGAAATGCAATTGGTACTTCTGGAACCTTCAGGACAGAGTACTAGAAAGAACTTTGGTACTGTTGATCTGCTCCTAATGCAAACAACTTAGGAAATGACAACCACTCTGCTCCATGATCTTTGATTACTTTGAGCGCTTCTTGCAACATTGGTTTCTGTATTTGCTGTTGAAAGTGCATAATAGCTCCAGGATCCTTCAGCGACATCTTTATCTGCTGTTCTGTTTAAGGGAAATGCACCGATGGTGTTATTAACATCTTACTCAGTGTCTCATTGTGCTTGAGAACAGTGGCAGGCCACAGTCGTGCTAAATATCCACTTGAAAAACCAAGTTCATCATCACTTGCTTGTGATGCATTTAGCGATGGAATGATGAATTTGTCAAGGAACTCAAACAGAAATTTGATTTCCACTTGGATGATAGGACAGGAACTTAGCTTGATAATCACTAAGATAATATCAAACACAGGCTCCATGGTTTGGGAACACAGTTTATTGACTAGCGAGCGAGAAATGAACAAATCGTACGAGGCGTCAATAAACTAAAAAAAAGGCTACGGGTGGAGTGGGTGGGTAAGAAGAAAACTAGCGAGTAACCTAGCTGACAGATGGAGTGATCTGAAATCCGAGAAGTCAGCGTGGCTCGGTAAATGTTTACTATATGGTAATTACCAACCATCACCCAACTAGAGTAATCATTGTACAATCACTAAGATAATATCAAACACAGGCTCCATGGTTTGGGAACACAGTTTATTGACTAGCGAGCGACTAATGAACAAATCGTACGAGGCGTCAATAAACTAAAAAAAGGGCCGAAAAACCCAAACAATGGAGGATGTGAAAGATTTGACAATAAGAAGAAAAAGAAGAAAAAAATGGATAAATAGGTAATGACAGGTTAGATACTGAACTAATGGGGGTATCTTAAGTACCTACTGTATTGGCGATAGCAGTGGCAGTCATTTCTAAGTAAATTAAATAACAGTCACTGCGCCAATCGCCTTGTGCCTTGATAAGTTCAGATGGCACTTGAGATTCAAAGGCGAAGGTGGCACCGCTTCGTCTGAAACTATGCGGCGAATACTTAGTAGAGTCTAAACCAACAGTGTGTGTAACTTTAGTAAGAAATGAGCTAAAATGGTTATAAGTAATGGGGCGAAAAGAAGTAGCCGACCGCACAGAAAAAAGCGGTGCGTCGTGTGGGACATTAATACGCAAAGGATTTTGGAGTGCTGCAACAGGACATAATAAATTGCCTGGAATGATTGGTAATGGCAAGGAAAATGTGCGTTCATGAAACTGAATGGTCTTAGATGCCCTAATGGTGACATAAGCAAAAGAAGCATCGAAACGAAGGTCAGAACGCAAGATAACCTTGGGCGACGATTGTGAAGCATGATCTACTACTAGATTAGATTTACGTAGAAATGAATAAAAAGCAACTAAGAACAAAGCCCACATGGCAGCTTGAAGGGGATTTGTTAAGTCAAAAAGATGCGCGATATTACGTAACAGGCGAGGCGTAATGGGCGCCTTTCGCACGACTGCTATGCCTAAATGTCGTTTTGCGCCCCGCAATAATAACTTATACTGATGGTCGCTATCCCATGTCAAATCGTACCCCGGAAGCCTATGCATATGTTTAATGCTGCTAAGATGGTTCAAAATAGTAACGTAAGTGCGGCCGAGTGACACGAGATAAGCAACATATCGGGTTATCAAGGAAACTGTAACTGGAAAAGGAACAGAAGAAACCGAGGCGCAAAAAGTCAAAAAACTCTTGATATGGGAGTTGAAATTCTTCTGACTCAAGTCTGCGTAAGCGGAGTAGATTAAGCGACGTCCCAGTAAGTCCAAAGCTTCGATATTGGGAGTGTGGGAGTAGTATAGTATATGGGGGTACCAGAGCAAAATGATAAGTTTTTGGTTTATATTTACTGGTTTCTAATTTATTGTTTCTGGTTTATGATTTTTTTTTTTGGAAAACTATATGTTTTCCATTATATTTTTGCAATCGTATCCAAATAATAAATATGATTTCATCAAATAATTTTCATTATTTGATTCTTTGTAAAGGATTCTTAAAAGAAAAAATAATCAGTTTTTAGTTTCAGGTTTTTGGAAATCTATATGTTAATTAAAACAAATGGTGCGTTTATTCCATTGCGTGATTTCACATAATAGAATCCTTTGCGTGACACAATTCTCGGAAACACAGGAAGTCTTTTGATTCTCAGAAAAGTTTATGACGTGGAATCCTCTCAGTGAACTAAGCAACTTAAGCAGTTGCATGTCACGACTAAGATAAATTCTAATACATAAGCAACGGTCAGTTCAAAACATATTACACCAAACATCTGACTCCTTCTCACAAACTTCCTCAACAGTGTTTATGTTCTTACAAAAAAAACTTTGTGGTAATTCACACTTAAGAAGTCGTGGATATTTCATGGTTAGCTTGTAAAATCTCACTAAAAAATTAGCATGTGTTTTCGATAGGTTGATGTTATTACGTAAAAGCAGTCTAAACGCCTCTGGTGTACACAATTCCTTTAATGTTGATATCAGTTCTCCTGGTATAGTGGAGTAATAAAGTATGTCCTTATGTGCATTTCCAATAGCTCTTGTTAACAGATTCAGTGATTCAACACAATCCTCTGGAATTCCTCGTTTCACCTCCATCTGATGATAACATTTCTTTCTTTCATTATTAACTGATACATCCAGTGTATGTTTAACCTTTTCAAATCCCGTTCTTGTTGAAGAAGATGTTTCAGGCAGCCCAAGCTCAGGAAATTTATCGATCATTTGCCTTTTTTCTGCCTCGATGAACTCCAATGTGTGTGGAAATTGTGTGACAATCCTTTGGGTAAACCCTTCAAGATGATGGGTGAATTGTGTGAATCTCTTCTTGTTCATCATATACCTGGAATTTGCTACTCGTGTGAAGATTATTTCATCTTTCACCAAACATACATAACTGAATGATGCAACATCCACCTTCTGATTGGTTGAAAAAATCATACGACTATCTTGTGATCTGAAACAATAGCTATTAATGATGACTCATTTCCTGTTATTAAAACATGTTCGCTATTTTTGTTTTCTGGGAATTTAGACACGCACCGCTTATAGCTATTGTTTTAAAAAATATAATCTCATATAATAGTATAGAATGAATTGTAATTTGGAAATTCATGATGAATTTGAGAATATGGGAGAGTTGACCTGTCCCTTTTGTGACCAACGATTAGCAGATGTTGGTAGAAATACAGAAGTTGTTGAATCATGTTGTGATAAAAAAGATATGTTTAATGACAATGGAATGAATGTTTGTCTAAGTTGTGGTACCGTTTATGGTTATGATTTAGTTAGTTCATATGTTGACTTTTCATGAGAATATGTATAGAATAAGGAGGAAGAGTGTGTATGTAAGAAAATATCATATCGAAAATACCATAAATAAATATAATAAAGAAATTCAATTGAGTTTTCAAGACCGTGACAAAATATATAAGATATTTGCATTAATAAACAACGTGTTACCAGAAGTTAATAAGAACCGTAAACGGATGATTAGTATTAAATATGTTTTGATGCGGATATTCAAAATTTTGGGAATGGAATATGAATTTATACCACTTTCAAAATCAAAGAAGACATTAAAATTTTATGAACAATGGTGGAAACAAGTTTATAAATTAATAAAGAATGATATTAACAAAATTATTAAAAGGTGACCTGTTGCGTGGCATTCTCAGAAAAACAGGAAGTCATACGTCATGTGAAGGGTTTTTCCCTTTGAATGAATTATAAAATAAAATTTACTTTTAAGGTTTACTTGAATTTTTTATCATACTGTTTCTCGAATTTATCAGCAAGAGGACAAAGATCGATGATTATTTCATCAATCAGCCTCATTTCATTTATAAATGCGGTATGGTTAAATTGATTTCCTCTTAAACAAGACCGTAAATCAACTAATACTTTTTCATATGTTGTGTATGCAAATTTAGACATTTCTATTTTCTTTTTATACTTCTTAATTTCGTTGAATGTTTTAAGCATTAAACCACTACCACTAATTACTCCTAAAATAATAGGATTTAATGTTATTGAACCAGCTACTGACCCGATTCCAATCAATCCTGTTGATGTTAAATTAATAGCTAAATTTATTCTCTTAAAATATTTGAAAGCCTTCTTATAACACCAAAAGCGTTTATGATAAAATTTATACAATGCTTTAATTTCAGATAATTTTTCCTGTTTGATGTTTTTATCAATATGATTGAAATTGAATATATCTGTTTTAGTCATTCTATTCTATATATTATTAGTACAGATTATATTTTAGGATTTGAAAGAAGACAATATAATACACCACTTATTTGACCCATTATTGGAGATCTTTTTATTTTCTTCGGCAATGAAAGGCAGCAATATGTGTATCCAGGCCCTTTTTCATAGTCATTAAAAAATCTTCCAAATGCATCATGGAAAATAGCATGTTTAATTAAAAATTGGTATTTAGTATTTAGAGTACAAGAACCTGGTCCTATTAATCCAATGTTAGGGTGTTTTTCTAATATTTGGTTCATTGATATTGGCTCATTCAAATAGTTTACATACAAAAATTGATATATGAAAGCCGATTTTAATATTTCATCTTTAGTATTAGGATGTAGGTTTTTTTGGGTTGTGAAAAATTTATTACAAAAATTAATTGCTTGCTCCAAATTCGGCATGTATATTTATTGATTATATTAAATGTAGCTTTTATATATAAAAATATGGTGTATGTTTTTCCTATGTGATTAAAATTGACGATGCCTGTTTTAGTTATTAAATTAAAACTCTTCAAAAAGTGCACTGATATGGCAATTATAAGGTGCAAATGTAATATCATCATCAAATGATATCAATTTGATTTGTACGTCTGCATCTTCCCTGAAATTGATAACTGATGTTGATATATTGACAGTGTATAAAATTTTATTTGATGTTTTTTCCCAATTCTGCGAAGCGAACGAAGTGTTATGAATAAATATAAACATTTGTTTGTATCCTTCAGGCGGTTTATCGTCCAATATCATTAACAAAAGTTTCACTAATTTCAAATTAACTGGTGCAATAAATAATGATGAACCGTTGAATATGATATCATTACTGTTCTTATTTTTCATATAATTTCCTGAAAATATGAATTTATTTTTCGGTTTTGGTAAACCAATTAGTTTTCTACCATTCATATCAATATCGGTCTCCATAACCATTTTTCCATTTTCAATTACAAAAACAGTATCAAATACATCTGGATCGACACTCGAGACATGTCCTTGAACACCATAAACGATTAGATGTGCTTTCTTTGTATTCCCTTTCGATATACTTCCATGAAGATCTATCATTATATATTCAGGTGGAGAGACCTGCCACTTGTGTAAATGAACAATGCTTTTTGTATATCCTTCAGTGTTGAATATCTTTGTAGTTTGCTGTCCGATATTGATAACTGATGAGACAACATTGACAGATGTCGAACTAATGTGAGCTTTATCTGGAACGAAAAACTCGATCACCAAAGTGAACTCACCTTGAGGAAGATTTAGTGCATTAAAACCTATCCTTGACGCGAAGTCATCGTTTTTGTCTGTCGTAAGAGTTATATCATAGGCTTTCTTGTTAATTTTGTGTGGACTGGATACAAAATCGATAATACCATTAACAACAATATTACTCTCCGACGAGCTCTGATTAACATCTTCCATCATGTATCTAAAAACATCTTTTTTAGCTGTAGAGGTATTTATGTGACTTGTTTACATAACTCTTATAATCATCCGTTATTCGTGTGTACAAGTTTGTATTAGAATCATTGAGTTCGGTGTTGAAGAATGAAACATTAACAGCATTGTTATTCTCATTTGGTTTAGGTGTTGCTAGATTAGTAATCTTATAATTTTGCATATTGAGATCGCTGGATATTTTTTTATCAAGTTTGATTGTTTCAAAATGATTTATTGCATTCGCATTTTGATCTATTCTTATATTGTTATCACCATTTTTTGTATCAACATATCCTTTATTCACAGCATGATCAACTGCTGTTGGATCTTTTATATTGAAAATTGTATTATTATTCATATCCAAACCAGTCTCCATTGACAACATCTCTTTACGACTGACAAAAATGTTTTTAACATCGTTGTATGAAACAAGATTGTTGTAACTTGCAGCTAAATCCAAGTATGTCTGTGGCTTCGACTTAACAACATTATAAAGTTCTTTCAAATCAATATTTGATGTAATATTTTGAGTATGTGGAATAGTATTTATTTTTGTATCAACATATTCTTTAGTGGTTGAATCTTTATTATTTGTAGGTGATTGTAAATTTATGATTTTCTTATCCTTTGCATCGTAATGTGACCCATCAAAATTCATAAAATGTACCTTTCCATGATAAAAAGGGAAAGCATCATTATCCCCACCTGCTTGAACGTTCAATAATGCATGATAATTAGCATCTAAATGATCATTCAATACTATTCTTTCATTTTTCATATATGCCTCAGAAATCTCAGCTTTTTTATTAACTTGATTTTTGAGAGTTATCATGTTGACTGCTGATAAATCTTGATTTACATCAGTGTCCATGTTCGTGATTAATTTTCGGTCCATATCGATTTCTCCAGGTAGAATTAATTTATGTCCCCGCAGATCCAAATCTCCAGTCATATGGGAGGATCCGTCAACCTGCAAAGAATCTGACCTCAGTTGAATCAGTTTGTTTTCCACACTTGTTTTAAGCACGTCAATCTGATGTTTTGTTATCACATCGTTATTGTCAACTCCTTCTGCAACATTTGTCAATCTTTTATCCTGTATATCATAATTCTGGTTTTTATCGAAAATAAAGCCGATTCCTGGAGGACCCTGCTTTCCTCTTCCCGAATTTCTACTAGTATCTGAATCTGAACCTTGTTCATTAAAAATACCCATTATATATTATTAACTTAGATATTTCCAAAAAAGTTTCTTTTAACTGATTTCATTGGCTTGTCAACATATAGGAACGATAATGGTTTTTTTGTGGCTTTAAGATATTGGTCTTTGGTGACTCCAAGCTCTTGTGATATCAAATTTCTTTCTCTACTACTTGGAAAATCATAGATTGCAAAATGACTACAGTTCAATCGAATATCTTTTGGAGTTTTATAAAATGATTGGCTTAGGTAGATAACTGAGCAATTCTTATGTCGCCCTTGAATGAAATAATCAATGAGTGGCTTTTGATTTTTATCACAAATAAAATCGTCGAATATTATAATTTTCTGTAAGTCTGTATTTTGTATATCACTAACTGGTATGATATCATTGTTTTTACATACTAGGACATCATAACCAACCTGTTGACTGATTTCATTCATTTTTTCCATCATATGTACGTATTTTTCTTGTTCGAGATTTTTACCATATAAATAGATCTGGTCATAGTAAACTAATGGCTTCATCAACATGTGATATAAGAGGTTTGTTTTACCCGAGCCTGAATTCCCGCAAATAAGCATCCTGAAATTTGATTTTGGCATATAACTATAAAGCTGTTTGAAATTTGTATTTTCATCTTCATTGAAGTCATAATTAGGTATATCCATTATACTATTATATTATATTAAAAAGATAAGTTGAGATAAGTTAAGATAAGTTTAGATAAGTTTAGATAAGATTTTGTATAACATATTAGTATATATGGATATTGCACGAATCGAAAGGCTATCAAAATCGAAAAGCAAAGCTGGTGATCTGACGAATAGGGTCCGAGATGCTATCAAGACATATCAGCATGAAAAGCATGATATATAGGTCGGGTTATCAGAAACATTCAAACCAATTGTAAAAGCTCAAGAAGAGACTAAATAGTCGGGGAGCTAAGATCTGAAAAAAATCGTCTCGTTCAACCCATCTCACAGTAAAGGTTTGATAACGGATTCGGATACATTGAACCCTCCTGATTAACACTAGGTACGTTGTAGAGTCGGATTGTGGTATCAGTTTTGAGTTAAAGGTATGGTTTTGTAGGCTACCGGAAATGTAGTTTGAAAACGAGGCAGAATGCAAATTTTGAAGTAGCCATTTTTGGGGGGGCCAAAAACGCACAGAAACCTCGCAGATGTAACATTTAGTTATTTTTGTCCATAACAATTTAGATTGTGCGAATATGATATCATGTGAGTGATCACGTGATTATTCCTGTACGTCACTTCCGGTTTTCGAAGTTTCTGTTATTAGCTTCCTAGTTGACAACTAATTTACAAAAAAGTATACAAACCTCACAAAATGTAAACGTTTAATTACTTTCAGTCCATAAAAATACAGAAAGTGCTATCATTAACGACATCACGTGACTGATCATGTGATTGTTTCGGTTGTACGCCACTTCCGGTTCTCGCAGTTCCCGTCATTGCTTCATAATTTAAGCCGTTAGGAGCATGCATTTTGTCAATTAAGTTGTTTTATCAAAACGTTTCATCCCTAAACGCGTTACTTTTGACTATTCTGTGTGTTCTTTTGTTTATTTTGTACAGTACCTGGCTGGAATATCATACTTAAAAGTATATAAATCATTGAGAAAAAATTGTTTGAAGTTACATAAATGTTTGAGCTGTTTCTCGGTGAAATTGTTCACTTTCGATAGAATGACTTTCTCTTGCTTCGTAATATCGTCTCTAATCATCCACGTCCATCTCAGGTGGTTCATCGTAATCATCTGAATCATAACCACTGCCCTTATTGGGATTATGACAGTTGTCAGCAGCCATGCACTTACACGCCTCAGTGCATGCCAGTCCATTGCTGCTGCAGGAGCAGTTCTGCGTGCACGAAGACCTAGAACATTGGCAGTTAGTGAGCTCTAAGATACTCGCCGGGGCTGGTGGCTTCGTCATTAAATGAGGGGACATGACACCATCTTCTATCGACCAGCCGTGACCTGCAGGGGAGGGTAGATCTTGTCTTGGCACGAGCGCCTTTCTCCACACGTATGCTTGGTAGTTTGCCCTTTTGATGTGCTGCAGGACACTGTCTGAAGTTGGAGGTAACAACAGGTTGCTCTGTGCTTTTTGACAAAACAGAAGATAACGAGCCTCGTCAGCTGTAGTTGGGATCCTATTCGAAATAGTGTACAAACCGCAGATGAAGGCTTCAGCTTTCTTTGCTGTCTCCACATCGGCATCGGGGGATTGTCCAACACAAGCCAAACTTTCCTGGTGCACTTTGTTCTTGAAGATGCTCTTCCATGCTTTCTTCTTGCCTATTCTCGACATGGCACTTGTAGAATCACATCCCGTTAACGAGTGAAAAGCGGGGAGGGCTTTGAACATTAGTGGGCCAAGACCATCTGCAATCTTGTGGGCTGGAATGTACCGCAGACGATCCTTCACCCCAGTGCAAAACCACAACTCCGATCCGATCTGATCATAATGTGTGACACAAAGAAGTAGCACATCTGTATCTGGGGACTGAATTACAATCCTCTGAGCGTCTCGACTAGCGTTTTGGGCGTGTAGCAGCATTCTAGTATCCGCTTCTTCATGATCAGAATCTAATGCTGGAACTTCGTCACACTGTCCATTCTTAATCGATACTGCTAAGTGCCCATTCGTCATTCCCCCTCCGATAACAAGCTCTTTGTCTGCCGGCAGAAGATGTTTCGCCATTTCAATCCAAGCCTCCGTGAGGAAAGTAGATAGGTTTACTTTATTCACAGCATTACTGATGTACTTCGGAAACTGCTTAGGGACTGGCGTTGATGCCCCGTGGATCCGCACCTCTAATGCGCTTTCCTCGCCGCGTTTCTTCCGTTCTCCGGCCTTGATGGAAAGCTGCCAGTACTGATCAAATACCACATCCAGTCGATGGCAGCCCTGTTGAAAGTGAGATGTTAAGACCTCAAAGTACTTGGCTGCCATCTCTCCAAAGGTCGATGCTCCGGCAAATCTCAACATTTGCACTAGTGCCATAGCATCTAAGATGTGAACTGTTGGCATAGTCGGAAGGGATGTCAGCCGTGCCTCCACGGTCACGTTGTTTTCCAGTATCTGGAGAAGCACACTCTTGTTGGTCTTCCGGAGAGTGCCATCGGTGTGTGCCAGAGAATATGGAACTGCTGAAAGCTCAAAGGAAAGAATCTCTCTTAAGTTTACTTGTCGGACATTGGCAACGATCAGCAGCCTTCCAAATAGATCTCTGTCTTTAGTTGTTGCCACAAGCTTCTCGTCTGTGCCTTTCATGGTGGTCTTTTTTGTCATGGAACAGAATGTCTTGATCTTAAGGCTTGGTATAGCGTCCCAGAAACTGACATTATTAGAATTCAAGCGTTGTTCTATGAAACTGTTCATCTGTTCCTGTCCTTTGGCTACACTTGTCACCAGCCTTTCAGCTACATCGACGGGCAATACAACACCAGTTGCGATGTTATTTAGAGAATCACTCTCTTCAGAAAAAGGGTCCTTCATTAGGCCTGACTTGAAACAGGCAACTATCTTCTGAACGTCGTTCTCGTCACGCTCAACTCTCTTTGAGGCTGCTTCCTTGTGGGTGGCAATTCTGTCCGAATCATCGATACCACACATATGCTTGACTGCAGAGGTAATTGCCGCTCTCTCGTGACTGGTCAAAAACCACCTCTGTAGCGCATCTGCATTCAGGCTGATCCCAACAATACCACCTTTAGACTTTGAATCCAAATTGATGGATTGTTCGAGTGCCATATCAGTCCATACTCTCGCGAAAGGTTGGCTTGAGCGGCTTATTGCATGATCTCCTTCCATAAACTGCTGGTAGACTGCAGGGTGTTCCTGCTCAAGTTGTCCCATGTCTGCTAAGTAAACGGGAAGCCAACGGGCGTAGTTTTGGCGGTCATGTGCGAAGAAATAAGGAGCCATTGCAGAGGCCGATGCGAGATGAAGGTGCCAGTTTCCTGTTCGTTCTGCTTTCACGAACTGCAGAAGCATGATCACCATGCGTATGTACTCATCCCAGAACGCAAACATCGGTGATCGGGCCCTTTCTGCTTGTCGAAAGGTTTCAAACAGCTCCGTCACGATCTTTAACTCATCTGTGATTCTTTCAGCTCCCTGCGAGACATTCTTCTTGCTCTTTAGTGCCAAATGGAATGATTTCATGCTATCTTCGAGGTGCTTCTCATCCACATTTGCCTTGAGCGAACTTTGGTCCTCACCATTTAGCCAGTGAAGGAATGCCTGCCACATTAAACGAAATAACGCCTCCATGGTTATCTTGTGCGCCCTGACTCCGCGGTTGTACGACTTTCCTTTCATTAGGGACATCACAGTTCCTGGCCCATAGGTACCAGACTCAATTAAGGCATCTTCTATGCCTGAGCTTTGGTATCTTTTTCCCAACACCGCTAAGAAATTGAGAGCAATGTGAAAACCTCCCAGTCGAATGACGGTGTGAGGAAATTCGCCTGGGTTTTTCCAAATGATCTGTTTTGCTTTAATGTAGATCGCCAGATCAAAGGTGATAACCGTGTCCTTCTGATCAAGGCTAGCACACATGTTAACCGCTTTCTTCATAACTGTGTATACTGTGCTAAACTCGGTGGATGACCCATTTATCATTGGGCAGTATCCAATCACAGTTGGCAGCGTGTTGTCGGGAAAAATCAAGGAGTTATACCCACTCCAGCCTGGTATGGTCTGCTGCATAGTTTCCTCGTCCCCCTCTCTCGTCTCCTCAGTGAACAACTTCATTGGGGAAAGTCGTGCAAGAGCCCATGTCAGATCCATCGTGCATGATGACTTGTATTCAGGTGTCGTAGTAAAGGCCTCAGCGTGTGGCTCTAACTTGCCAATGAAATCTTTAACGGCTGGTCGCTTGCCATGGGCAGAACACTCCAAGATACCGTCATAGACATCAGCTTTCTCAAGAGATCTCTCTCTGCCTGCATGGTCAGCATGTACTACTGGCGGTGGCATCGGTCCGAACGGTTTTTTCTGGAAAACGACAAGAGTCGTAGCGTGGGTCGTGCTCTTTCCATCTAAAGTTTCCTCATTAAGGTCATTGTTATCCGCAGCGAACTGGATGAACGAACCTGGGGATATATTAGATGGTATAACAGTACCACTCTGTTGAGATTTTGCCAAGACCTCCTTTGCTAGACCAGTATCCACGCTCTCTATCTCATCGTAGGATGAACAGTGACCCATGCGATTTAGAATAGATACCAGCTGCTTAGATCCGGTCATATGACGTACAGACATGGCTAGACCCACATGTTTGGGAAGTTTAATCCGACCATGAGACGAACAGTGAATTGCATCTTGGGCTAAACAAAGGACTTTCGCTCATCAGCAGCATTACTACAACTTGAATCAAAGTCCACCTCCACATCATCATTCGTGACCATCCAGCGCAGAAACAAGTACAGATCTCTAGGCACTATATGTTTCGCTGTTACCATGTCTATATCGTTGACACTAGATGGGTATATGGATATACCTTTACACTGCCTCATTTGATCTTTTAAGAACTTTGCCGCTCTGTACAGCAGATGTGTCGGAGAGGGATCTTGTGTGCATTGGTTTCGGTTTTCTGCCTGAGGAGCTGATGGTTGATCATTGTTCTGAATAGCAGAAGCGTTGATGACATCTTGTAATGAAATGGAACTTGAGTACACAAGCTGTGGACTTGTCTTCTGGTAAGGCTGATGAAACACTACAGCTTCTCCAAAATGGCTTTTCATGCGAAGCTTCAATTTCTGCTTAGTGTAATTTTGACCATCGATTCCCCTTGTTTCTAGCAACTCAATATATTTCTTCAGCAAAGAGGACATATCGTAAGCTTTTCCAATTTCCAATCCTTTTCCGATGTCAGAAGCCATTTCAAGAAATGTTTTGTCATAGGCCGATTCTCTCCCTGGTTCTTCTTTAAAAGCTTGAGATTTTAAATTAGATTTGCTCACATAAGCTGCAAAGCATGCTTTATGGTATCTAGCTTCTGCGGCAACTAAGTCGTTATGGACACCAAGCAGCACACGGAGCATGTCTTGGTCTCCTTTAGCTTCTGCACACTGCTTTATGGTATTAGCTGCTTCAAACGTGGACACGTTTTGCATTGCCTTTTCTTTCTTGTAGGTTCGATTTTTGCAAAACATACATTTTGACCAATCATGAGGGGCAACGCTGGATCGAGAAACTCTAGGAGAAAGGTCGCTTGACTCCTCTTCAATATCTTCCTCCACCACCGTTGATGTTTTATGTGAAGCATATTTGATGTTTTGAATACTCGTGTACGTCGCATAGCAGGAGGCGTGCCAAAGAACTTCGTTTTCATATAACAAATCTAAATCAGGCGAAAGCCTTTGATAAACATCATCCTTTCGAATTTTTAGTTTCGATATTAAGTTAGCAACAGAGGATTCTTTGCCTTTTCTCAGTTTATCTTTTGAGTCGGACTGACAGATTAGACACTTAGCAAAACATGTTGTTCGGCGTTTCTTTGGCAAAGGTGGAATAAGCACTTGAAGTTCATGCAGCTCACTATCACCGCTCTTACTTTCTTCATCTGCCATAACAGCTGCAATGCAGAAAGCTCAACGTTATGCTTGGTTATTATCCTGTACGTTTTTTAAACCTTAAAACACGAGTTACGACCGACACTAAGTAGTGAACATCATCGAGCAGTTACGCTGGTAATTTTCTGTACTACTCCACTGACAAAAATACAAGGAAAATATACTTTATTACACCTTACAGGTGGGTTAAAAACGTTTTTGGTTTTACCATGGCATTATTTTACATATTCGGGTACAATTTTACTTATCAGTGAGTGCTTTCATCTAATCTATCTTCAAGGCCGCCATTTTGAACTTTAAACATATCACCTGCTCGGACTGAATTAATATTGTACTTACAGTTCTATCAGAGAAACACAAACCATAAATTTACGTTAATAAAAAAATGTCAAACTCTAATTTTCTCATCCTGATAGGAAGACAATACAACATAAAAACGAGCAACCGAGCAACTAAGAAAATGGAACATACAATAATTTTACGCGATAATTTTATTGGCTTGTCAGCTAATCTAACTGAATCTCTTCGCGACACTTGGCGTTTATTTTCTCTCACTCTTTTTAACAAACTGCGCTACAAATTTTCGTTTTCAATGTTTGAATCTTTTCTTCAATTCGTGAAAGCTTTATATGATTTATACGAACATTATTTCAGCACTTACCTGCCGAAGTTTTCACGAAATAGCCAGGCAACGAACCTTCTATCCGTCCGCCATTTTGAATCTCAGCTCTGCATGTAAACGAGGCTGACTAATGTGTTTTTCACAATCGAGGCAAAAACGAGAAAAAATGCGATAAAATTGCCAAAATCTTCATAGATATTATTTCTAAAAAGGTAAAACGATACTCTTTTTAGTGGAAAACATTCAATGTAGCGTTGTTATGAATATTGTGAAAAACTAACAAGGCTAGCGGTATTTCTAAACTAACACAAAAAGGGGTATTTTTTAATTTGTTTCATGAACAAAGCGCTTAAATCAGTTCGTTATAAAGCAAAACTAATTAATAATGGTTATTCTTTGTTACTCTCTGATATTTAATAATTTTTCTCTCATTTCGATTAGGTTTAGAGCTGCATTTTCAAAAATTTGCATTCTGCCTCGTTTTCATACTGCATTTCCGGTAGCCTACAAAACCATACCTTTAACTCAAAACTGATACCACAATCCGACTCTACAACGTACCTAGTGTTAATCAGGAGGGTTTAATCTATCCGAATCCGTTATCAAACCTTTACTGTGGGATGGGTTGAACGAACACGTTAATTAGAGGCTTTTTTGATTTCCAGCTCCCCGACTAAAACAAATAATCGATCAGAAACAAGATAAAATGCTTGAACAATTACAGAAAAACCAAAAAGCACTAACATCAGGGTTTGAAGATATACTCATGTTACAGCATTTACCTGATACACAACCACAGGAAACAACCAAACTACCAATTGGTTATAAACCAGCTATGATGGAATCCGAATTCAAGTCTGATCTTGACACTGGTTTTAACACCAGTGAGATAAAAAAAATTAATGGAATATGGTTTATACTCTCCAAGTGATGTATTAAAAGCTTCAATTGAAGGTGATCTTGATATTGATGAATATGATCAAAATATTGGGAAACAATTAAATAAGCTTGGTGGAAAAAAAGGTAGTTTGTCATCAACCAAGAAATCGAAATCGAAAAACAAAGATAGTATTGATGAACTTACTACAGACATTAAACTACTTCAGAAATACAGAGATAGAATTGGAATCATCGCTGAGGGTAAGAAGACTATCAAAACAGGGTCAGGTTATACTCAACCAAAAAGAAATGCATACAAAATTACACCTGAGGGTAAATATGGTAATTTAACCATCGATATCCCTAAATTATATAGCCGACTTAGATTAGTTGCCTACCAAAATAAGAAAAAAGTATATGATAAACAGGTTGATTTTGATACACTTGATCTACTCACAAAGAGGTTTAACAGCAAGAAGAACTATAGTTTGTTATCAAAAATGGTATTCGATGACTTGAATAGAATTAGTGAAATACCAATACATAAAACTTCCAATAAATTTAAAAAGATTGGAAATGGTGTTGTTTATTATAACAATCCACATGATCTTATAAGTCGACTAGAGCTGCTAGGGGGTTCAATAATAGCTGGGAATGATGGTGTTAAAGATGAATTTTCACAAATTGCACACACATTAAACAAACTTGGTACAATTACAAACGATCAACTTATAAGTCTTATGAAAGAATATGTAATCTAATAATATATGACTGAAAGAGCAATTCATATCTCATCTGTTAATAGAGTGAAAGTAGGAAGAAGTAAAGCTGAAGACTTTGTTATTAAATTTAATCCAGTCTTAAAATTACGAGATGATATGATAAATGAAATAGCTTTAGATAGACTTACAATGACATATTCTTGGCACAATATCAATCCAGAATATCAAAACAATGTTATCAAATACAGCACTGATTCAGGTCAGTCGTGGGAAACAGTAACTTTTGTTGATGGTATGTACTCATACAATGATATCAACGAATATTTACATCAATATATGGACAAAAAGAACCACAAAACGGGTAATGAGTATCATATTAATTTGATATTTGTATTATCATCATATAAAGTAGTTATTGAAATTGACAATAATTATCAGTTAGATCTAAGAAACACTAAATTTGGAGAGTTAATCGGTTTTCAACAAAAACTAGTTACACAAACAGAATATGGTTCAGATTTACCTAATATAACAAATTCAATCGATATTATTCATATCAATTCTGATGGTGTAACAGATAGCATTGTTGATGGGCAGAACACTAATACTATCGCTGTCATTCCTACAGATAATCTAACGAGATCGTATCCATTTACTTTTGAACCTAAAAGATTACTATTTTGTCCTGTTTCCTCAAATCATATAAGTGAAATGCGGTTTTATGTTAGTGACGCTTTAGGAAGACCAATAAATCTGAATAGTATAGATTGGTTTCTAACCTTAATTGTCCGATCAACACCGATTTAATCTAATGTAATAATATACTGATAATGAGACAATGTGAGTACAAGAAATGTTATAATCCAGATTTGGGTCGATATGTAAAAACTCATATTTATGATGGTGACATAAAAACACAATATGGTGAAGGGATAACAGATGTTTTTAAATCAATTGGTAAAAAATTATTTGGACAAACAATGAAAAAAACATTGAAAACTGGACTTCAAAAAGGTGCTGAAAAGGCAATTGAAAACGCTGCTACTAAAACGGGTGATTTTGCAGCAAAAAAAGCTGGAGATAAAATAATTGAGCTTTTGAGCAAAAAAGGAAACAAAATGAGAGCACCATTGATGACACAACAAACTCCAACAGTTGAACAACCATTAACAGATTATGAGATTAATGAAAGAGTAAATCAACTACTTTCAGGTGGTAAACTTCGTAAGTTGAAATTTATCTAAACTAATAATATAATGAGTTTTAGAAACCCGAAATACGTTGAAAGATACGAAGATGTTGTATTTGATTTAGAAACAGCTCTGGATACAACTGTAGCCAATAATGCGCGACAGAAAAAGGACGGATATCGTTTTGTTGCTGATAATTCCGGAGAGGTAACACCGTTTGATTGGTACAATTCTCGAATTTCAATAGATTTTAAAGTGAATAAGACAGCTGATGGTGCTAATATTGCAGCGAATGATCATAACGGCATTGTTAATGGATCATTTAGTTTTATAAAAAGATTGGAAATTAAAGTGAACGGTAAGACAATTTATGATTGTAATAATGCAAACCATTCTGTGAATGTTAAAAACTTACTTGAATACAGTCCAACCTATGCTCAAAGTACGGCCAGCAATGAATTTTTTTATCTTGATACTAACAGAAATCCAGAAGAAAGACTTGCTCAGGCTGCTTATAATAAAGGTTTTGGTGCTAGAAAAGCCCTTCTAGGTACATCTTCTTCAGTAAATACTGAAATTCCATTGAATAGGTATTCTTTTTTTGAAAGTCTCGAGGACGAACTCTTACCAAATACAAGGATTGAACTAAAATATGAAATTGAAACTGACGGCAATTTGATTTGGCAGACGGCAGATGACTGTAGAGTTATCATAACAAGAATGCAGTTGTTTATTCCTCGTATCACTTTTAATTCAGAAGGTCAAACATTGTATATGAGCCAATATCTGAAACCACATAAATGGACTTATCTAAGAGAGAACATAGAGAGAAGTAATGCTTCAAGTCAGAGAGCTGGTAATTTCAGAATAACAACTGGAATATCAAAACCACGTCATGTTTTCGTTTTTATATTAAATAATTCATCCATTAATGTACAAACAGAGAATCCATTCCTGTATAATACATTTTCAGTGAGTACAGATCCTCGAACTCTTTTGAAATGTCATCTTGAGGTAGGGAATGGTAATGAATATCCTGAAATTCACTATACACCATCAACAGATATAACACTTGTGTACAGAGATGTTCTGAAATATGTATATGCTAATAATGAATTTAAAGAAGGTACATTGCTTAATAGAAGTAATTTCAGCACAATATTCCCATTCCTGTATTTTGACTTGACTAATCAGAAAATGGATATCAAAGATGGTACCACAAAGCTTACTTTCAAATGTGAACTGTCAGGAACAACTGCAACAGAATATTCTGTTTATGCTTTGACACTTTATGAGCAAGACGTAGAATTGCAACAGAAGGATGGTAAACTGATACTAAGATCTTAAATTGACAAATATTATTCATTTATTAAATACCTTTTGTAAACCAAAAATTTATATAACGTATATTATATACAAGAATGACTAGTTATTATTCTCATGGAGTTAGTCTATCGGAAGGGCAGAGATTAAGACTTGCAAAAGCATATCAAACTAATTCAGCCATTACTATCAGATTGAATAAAAATGAATTGACTGGAAATGATGAATTGATGTTAAGTAAAACCCAGATAAACAAAATAAAAAGAGCAATGAAGAATGGTACCGGTTCTGATATAAGAATTAGTAAAACACAGATAAGAAAAGCTGTAAAACATGGTGGAAATCTATGGTCATCATTGTTTTCATTGGGAACTAAACTATTACCTTATGCTACGAAGGCAGTAACAAAAGCAGTTCCAGCTCTAGCCACAGGAGCAATAAGTGCATTGGGATCATTGGGTATTGATAAAATTTTTGGTAAAGGACAAACAGGTGGATTCATGATTCCTCAAAATAAAATTGATCAATTGATTCGATATAAAGATTTGCTATCTGCTTCACAAAAGAAGCAAATATTAGATGCTATTCAAACTGGTGGTCAGGTAGTTATTAAACCCACAAAAACACAACAGGGAGGATTTCTCGGTACTCTTCTCGCTTCAATCGGAGTTCCACTTTTGTTGAATGCTCTGACTGGTAAAGGATTACAGGTTGATAGTCAGAGATCAAGAAGATCATTACCAGTTTATGTTCCTCCACCAAAATCAAAAGGAGGATTAATTAATCCATATATGCTTCAACCACCCCCCTTTTTTGGAACATGGAAACAAATGAAAAATCCTATTGGTATGGGACTACCAACCAAAAAAAAAGCTCCCAAAAAACGCAAAGGGAAAAAAGGCAAGGGACTTCTTCTTGGAAAAAACAGCCCATTCAACTCAATCCCATTAATCGGAGAAATTCTTTAAAATTCATTAATAAACCATTATCAAACATAGATTTAATCAGTTGGATTAAGAAACTTAAGATTAAGCATTTCCGTGATATTTATTCAAGAGATAATTTACCAAAACAAATAAATAAAAAAGAATGTGGTATTATCAATCTGGACAGTCAAATAGGGGCTGGCACCCATTGGATATGCTATAGAAATATTGATATATATTGTGAATATTTTGATCCATTTGGTTTAATAATGCCAGAAGAGATTCAGCTTTATTTATCAACAAGTGAAAAACAAATAAGATATTCAGGTGATGAAATACAAGAAAGAGATTCTGTTTTATGTGGCTATTGGTGTTTATACTATTTATATGAAAGACAGAAGGGTAAAACTATTTTAGAAACTATTCACAATCCATTATTTAATATGATGGATCAAAATGTCAATCATCAATTCATCATACATTACTTCAAAATTATATAATCTATTTATATATAATGGTCAAATCATATTGTGTAAAACAGAAGAAGCAAACAAAATCGGTACCTGGTACTGAAAGATATGTAAGAACTAAAAATAATCGTCTCATGCTGAAATCAGTATGTGCTGAATGTCATGCTACTAAAACACGTTTTGTATCCAATAAAAATTTAAAATAAATAGCCAGTCAGAGATGGCTGGCGGATTTTTAGATATAACAAATTCCCACAGTCTTAGTGAAATTGCAGCTAAAAGCGCTTTAAAAGGTTTGTATAATCTTGGTAGAATTGGTGCTTCAAAGGCTATTAAATCAGATTTTGCTAAACAAAAAATAAAAGGTATGGCTAACAAATATCTAGATAAACCTTTGGATAGTATTACATCAGATTTATCAAAAAAACTAGATCCAATTCACAGCGGTGGTGCAATAGATATCCACAAGGCTATATTAAAAGTAGCGCCCAAGAAGGGTTTTGTGATGCCTGGGCATAGATATACAGGTCCTGGCAACCCTCTTGAACAGCAGTTGAAGTATGATCCCAATACTGGTCAAATACTTGAGATATATGACCAACCTGCAGGAAGAACGGATGCCATTGCCATGTAGCACGATGTTGATTATAGTGTTTGTAAAGACGACAGAAAGTGTAAGAATAGAGCAGACAGAAAAATGGTCAAAGCTTTAGATGAAGTACCATATGATGAGAGACAATGGGGTCATTGGTTGGCAAGAAATGTTATCAATACGAAGCAGAAACTAGGTCTCGGAGTTTCAAAAAACGTAAAAAGCCGTCGAGTGAAGAAAACTGGCAAGAAAAATTAGCAGATGAGTTGCATGCACCCATAAAACGCAACTTCACTCGGCGGCGTGTAATCACAAATCATATCGATGAAATATGGGCAAGTGATCTAGTTGAAATGCAACAGTTTAGTAAATGGAATAAAGGTTATTGATATCTTCTTATGGTTATTGATGTCTTCAGCAAATATGGTTGGATTGTCCCATTGAAGGATAAGAAAGGCGAATCTGTCACTGAAGCATTCAAAACAATATTCAAGGAAGGCAGAAACCACAATATCTATGGGTTGACAAGGGAACAGAATTTTATAACAAACATGTGAAAGACCTATTAGAGAAAAATGGGATACATATGTACTCAACTGAGAATGAAGAGAAGTCATCAGTAGTTGAAAGATGGAATAGGACAATTAAATCCAAAATGTGGAAACAGTTCACAGTTCAAGGTAATACTATGTATCTCGATATGCTCCCCAAACTAGTAAAACAGTACAACAACACAAAACATTCAAGCATAAAGATGACACCCGTTGAAGCATCTGATAAGAGGAATGAAGGAACTGTTTACTTCAATTTGTATGGTGATATAGAAACATTAAAACAGAAACCGAAATTTAAAATAGGTTATAAGGTCCGAATATCTAAGTATAAACGGAATGTGTTCGACAAGGGTTATACACCAAATTGGACAGAAGAAGTGTTTACAGTTGATAAGATCCAATACACTAATCCAATAACATACAAACTAAAAGATCTCAGAGGTGAAGATATTCAAGGGAGTTTTTATGAACCTGAATTATTAAAAGCCAGACAGGATGTTTTCCGTATTGATAAAGTCATTCGGAGAGATTATAAAAAGAAGCAAGCTTTGGTGAAGTGGAAGGGATATAGTGATGATTTTAATAGCTGGATATTGTTTAAGGACTTAAAAAATATATAAAAATAGTATAAAAAAATAATCTATTATATATATAAGAGAACCACAGAAAATCTGTTATTCGCTATTTTGTAGCCAAAAATATAGAATTGTTTCTGGCTATATTTAAACGCATATTATATAAAGAAATATATATAGTTACATATATATGGAAAATCAGAAAATTAAGAGAGGACGTGGAAGGCCTAAAGTCTTCACAGATGAAGAAAGAAAGAACCATAAGACAATATATATGCTCAATAAGGATTGGTACTGTGATATTTGTAAAAATGATAAAAACTACACATTAGCTGGTAAATCTTGCCATACTCGAACTAAGAAGCACCGAAAAAATACTAATGTAACATAACGCAAAGACAACATGCATGATACTCTTTTATAATTACAGTTCGAAGGATCCATGATTGGATCATTTGAATTCTCGACTATATTTAAACGCAGATTAAAATATCATTTAAAAATAAATATCTATAGTATTAATATATTATGAACAAGAGCGATCTTAAAAAAATTAGTAAATCTCAACTCATCAAATTGCTATTAAAGCAAGAGAAGAAGAAGCCTAAAATTATTATGGTAGATGATACCAAACCAAGAACTAAAAAACCAGTTCCAACACCTCGTAAAAGTGTAAATCAAATGGTTCAAAATTATGAAAACAACATAATTCTTCCACCATTAGAGTTTAGGGATAAACCAGTTCCAACACCAAGAACTAAAAAAACAGTTCCAACACCTAGAACCGTAAAGCCAGTTCCAACACCTAGAACTAAGATAGAGCAAATAGACAAAGCTCTGAAAGGTTACACAAAGTCTTATGAAATAAGCATTAAAAATAACAAAGACCCACTAGTGCAACTACAAAACACAAGAAAGGCTATTGCATATCATATTATAAGTACACTAAAATCCATGAAAGGACTGAAATTTGTTGAAACACTCAAGGTAACATTTATAAAAATGTCTGACGGAGAAATAGTGCACAAAACCGCATATTTCAACAGTCTAGCTGAAACAATCATAAATAATCTAGAGATTACTGAATCACTACAAGTGTCAAAACAAAATATATTAAACAAGATTGCAGTTTGGATTTCAGAGGGATCTGGTTGGACTGTTCAATCTGTTGACAATCATTATCTTAATGTTGTAAAATATCAACCAATGAGAGGATCTTCATATATTAAACTACCCCAAGAACTCAGAAACAGTGCTAAAGGTTTGATAAACATGAAAAACAATGACAATAAATGCTTTAGATGGTGTCACATTAGACATTTGAATCCTCAAGACAAATACCCACAGAGAATTAAAAAAGTTGACAAGCAATTCATTGAAAATTTAGATTATTCGGGGATTGAATTCCCAGTCACCACCAAACAGTACAACAAGATTGAAAAACAAAATAATATCAACATAAATGTTTTCGGTTATGAAGATAAACAACCATATCCAATTTATGTCTCAAAAGAAAAATATGCAGACCATATGAATCTGCTTCTTATAACAGAAAATGAAAACAAGCACTATGTCTTGATTAAAGATTTTAACAAGTTAATGTACAATCAGACAAAACACAAAGAAAGAAAACATTTCTGCATGTATTGTCTTCAATGCTTCAGCTCTGAAAGAGTATTAACTAATCATAAAGAAAACTGTATACAAGTGAATGGCACACAAGCGATAAAAATGCCTGACAAAAATAACAACATACTAAAATTCAACAACTTACATAAACAACTGCCTGTACCATTTGTAATATACGCTGACTTTGAGGCTATAACAGAAAAGATATCCGGTTGTTAACCTAATAATGATAAATCATATACCGAAGCATACCAGAAGCATACAGACTGTGGATACGGCTATAAGATTGTTTGTTGCTATGACGATAAATATAGCAAACCTGTAACAATATATAGAGGTGAAAAAGCTGTATATAAATTTATGGAAGCTATGCTGGGGGAAGTTAAATATTGTAAGAAGGTAATGAAAAAAGAATTCAATAAACCATTGAGAATGGCAAAAGAAGATGAAGAAGAATTTCAAAAAGCTAAAGAATGTCATATATGTGATATAAAATATACTGACAAAGACATTCGAGTTTGAGACCATTGTCACATCACTGGTAAATACAGAGGCTCTGTTCATCAAGAATGTAATCTGAAACTCAGAGTAAATCCAGCAGAGATAAAAATTCCTGTTATATTCCATAATTTGAGAGGTTATGACAGCCATTTTATAATGCAAGAGATTGGTGAAATAGTCAATAAGCATACATATACAAATAATAAAGGTGAAAAATGTCAAATGAATATCAATGCAATTCCGAATAACATGGAAAAGTATATGGCTTTCATGTTGGGTAATCACTTAACCTTTCTTGATAGTTTCCAATTTATGAGCTCTAGTTTAGAAAAACTAGTGAGTAATCTACTAAGAGAATCATTAAAATATACTACTCAAGAGTTCAAAGGTAAAAAGCTTGATTTTATGTCTCAAAAAGGAGTTTATCCATATGACTTCATGGACAGTTTTGACAAGTTCAATGAAAAGCTACCAACAAAAGAAGACTTTTATAGTATTCTAAATAATCAACACATTAGTAATGAAGACTATAAACATGCTCAAACTGTTTGGGATACATTCTCTCTTAAAAACATGGGAGAATACCATGATTTATATCTTAAATCTGACATCCTTCTATTAGCGGATGTATTTGAAAACTTTCGAAAGACCTGCCTGCAATACTACAAACTTGACCCCTGTCATTATTTCACATCTCCCGGTTTATCATGGGATGCTATGCTAAAAATGACTGATATCAAATTGGAACTAATGATTGACATTGATATGTTTCAATTTATTGAAAAAGGTATGAGGGGTGGTATATCGTATATAGCCAATCGATACGGTAAAGCTAACAATAACTACTTGAAATCATACAATGAAAAGGCGCCTTCGAAGTATATTATGTATCTAGACGCGAACAACCTGTATGGTTGGGCTATGTCACAATACCTACCAACTGGTGGTTTTAGATGGATGACAGATAAACAGATTAACAACATAGATTTAGCTAAATACAATGAAAACAGCGAAAAAGGTTTAATATTAGAAGTTGATTTAGAATACC
This sequence comes from Dendrophyllia cribrosa, assembly GCA_024195265.1. Lineage (NCBI taxonomy): Eukaryota > Metazoa > Cnidaria > Anthozoa > Scleractinia > Dendrophylliidae > Dendrophyllia > Dendrophyllia cribrosa. The sequence goes on along the minus strand of JAJLRJ010000007.1, from coordinate 25,563,085 downwards.
CCAAAGAGTTGCATAACCTACATAACGACTACCCATTAGCTCCTGAGAGGGTGTGTGTAAATAAAGATAAGCTGTCTGGGTATTGTAAAAAAATAGCTGTCAAATATAATATATCAACAGGTCTCGTACAAAAACTGATTCCAACTTTAAGAAACAAAGAAAAATACGTTCTACATTATAGAAACCTTCAATTATATACAGATCTTGGATTAAAAGTCATTAAAGTTCATCGAGTATTAGAATTTAATCAGTCACCTTGGCTTAAACAATACATTGACTTCAACACAAACAAACGAAAGAATGCCAAAAATGCTTTTCAAAAAGATTTCTTCAAACTTATGAATAATTCAGTATTTGGAAAAACAATGGAGAACTTAAGGAAGAGAGTTGATGTTAGATTAGTAACTGATGATAAAAAATTCATTAAACTAACAAGTAAACCTACTTACGTAAGCAGCAAGATCTTTAATGAAAACCTTGTAGACTTCTATTTACTGATACAGACTCTCTAACTTATGAAATTGAAGCTGAAGACGTATATGAAAACTTTTGGAATGATAAAGATAAATTTGATAACAGCGACTACCCTGAAAGCTCACCGTATTTTGATAAGACAAACAAAAAAGTAATTGGTAAATTCAAGGATGAAGCCGCAGGAGTTTCCATTTGTAAATTCGTCGGTCTACGATCAAAAATGTATAGCTACATGAAAGACAACCAAAAAGAAGGTAAGACTGCTAAGGGAATCAAAAAGAATATCATAAAAAATGACATCAAACATGAAAATTATAAAGACACACTCTTTAATAATAAACAAATGCATCATAAAATGAGATCAATCAGAAGTCAAAAACATCAATTAGGAAGTTATGAACTCAATAAAGTGTCATTATCTTGCTTTGATGATAAGCGGTATATTCATAACAATGGTGTGACAAGCTATGCATACGAACACTATGCTATTAATAACTAAAATAATATTTCTTTCATTTTTCAATATATCAGCATTCATTAATTTGAAGAAGATATTTTATAACTTAAACTGAAAAGTCTGATGAATCAATTTTCTTCAATCAACATCGACGTATTTGTATTCTCTGTAGGTGTTGATGCTGTGGTTTGTGCTTGTTGTTGCGGTTTGTATTTACCTTAGGGGCTTGTAGCGACTCTATCACTTCGTCGTTGAGTTTTGAGTTGAATCTTCATTTGATTGATATTTTGCTTTGTCTTAATAACTTCAGCCATAGATCTTCTCTTCTTTTCATAAGAAATAATCATTTTATACTCTTCCAACGATTGTATTTGTAATGCTACAGCCCTTTCTTCTTTCAGTACATCAACTACATCCAAATTACCAATCGCTTGTGGCATATGAAAGGAAAATGTCTGATTAGATCCCATAAAACTTTCAAGAGTAAAAATGGAATCCTGAATGTTTTGAACATAAGATTGATATCGACGAGTAGCTTCATCAATACTCAAAGGCATCTTCGATGTTGTTAATTCAAAGACAACCAACTTTTTATCAAAATGCTTGTACTTCTGATAAAAATATCAGAAAATTATAAACGAGATACAATTGTAATTGGTTGAAAAAATCATAAGACTGTCTCATGATCCGAAACAATAGCTTTTTAGTGATGACTCATTTCCTGTTCATAAGCGGAAAATTCTTTGACAATGAAATCATCGGCTTCCTGTTTTTCCGAGAAAGTCACACAATGTGATCATGCATTTATACCCCAACAACTAATCATGCCAAAATTCCAATGCAAAAACAGATGATACCATGCTTTTTATACCCCATATTAAACACAAGTACTTTATAGAAAATATATAGTTTTCATTAAATTGAATTCAAAAATAAAAAACCATAAAAAAGAACAATTATAAATTTCAATTATTTAAAAAACATATAGATTTCCATCAAATGGAAAAGTAGGATATGAGTTGGGTTTGGTAACAGATCAATTTTTGATTTGGTACCCCCAACTACTATACTACTTGTGGGGCAGCGTCGGGCCTGACGTCGACAACCTGCAACAGAACAGAGAAGAAACAAACGAGATTATGAAATGTCAAAGTCCAAGGCTTGGCTGTTCATTTCTAAGATTTGAAAATTGATGTTGTGCTGGCCTGCGAGCTCATAGAACCTCCTGGAGAATGATCCGTGGGAATCCCTGCGACTCAAACAGTCCGCGAACACATTGTGAATTCCAGGAATATGAATGACTTGTAGTTGGAGATCATAACGTGCGGTCGTGAACCAGAGCTGTCGTAAACACCTCTGCATAAACGAGTCCTGACTACAGTCCGGGGCATATGACCTGAACTGCTGCGTCGTTGTCACATGAAATCTGGAATTTGCAACCGGTGAGATGAGAAGCCCAGAACTTGACAGCCATCACGAGTACGTATAATACTAAGGCGTTGATATGCAATGACAGTTCCTCAATTTTGTAAAGGTGAAATAACTAGAGGTTGCGGTAAAGGATTGCAGTGAAAAGGCCCGGCTATCGCTGCAAAAGTCAGTTCGGTTTCCAAATAATGTTGTACGTCCTCTCGGTAAGAAAGTGCGGATGAATGGTTAATGTCGGAGGAGATCGGTACAATATTATAGAGGTATAATTGATGGGCCAGCCATATTGTAGAAATTCCACAACATCTCGATCGACGTAATCCACAAGATAAGCACGCCATACGCTGACGTTTAGCTGTGAAGGTACGGGAATTTCGGTGGCGAAGGCGTTAGGGTGCGGAGAGTTTGGAGCAAGAATGTGAGCAATGACCGCTTTTACGGAGTGAGATGTGTGGAATTCGTGTCTGGAAGAAATAACGGAAACAATTTGTGTATATGTGTCCATGTCAATATCCGAGGAAAAATCGAACGAGCACATGTACGCTGTGAAAACGGTCATTAATTCCCGGGAATCGGCATTTTCCGTTTAGGACAATGTAGCATTGGATGATCGGGAGATTTACACACCCGGCACATGTGATGAGTCGCGTAACTATCTGAAGTGGAATCACAAGGGCAAGTGCCCTTGTAATTCCAAGCCTGACAGCTCTTGCTTTGTTCTCCTTGCGGAGTAACTGAGGATTGTGACGCAGGCGGTAGACATGTGGGTGTACGCTTTAGTACAGACGCTGTTGAGCGGAAATCGGAATGCTTAAAATGCGTGGATGCCATTTCCCGGATATCGCCTATGTGCTCCCATTCAAGTCGTCGTGGCTCTACTTGTTTTGCAATGTGTGAATAAAAGCCACGTACACTAGGCCATGAATAACTAATAGCCTTCAGCATAATTAATTCGAGGATAGCATGCATGTGTTGTTTAGCATCTAGCTCGTAATTCCTCACCATCGAGAGGTAACCCGTGACAAAGGCGGGGAGCTCTAGAGAACTAAATTCCGAAACAGTCGACGTACCTGGTACGAAATCTTGTGGCCAATCGATGCTTCTCTTCTTTGATGGTTCCTTGGCTGCATTGGTATGTTCAATATTTGGCTGAGAGGGCGTTGTTGCGCTTTGACGCAGCCGAAGGACCTCCAATTCGAGAGCCAGTTTCTCCTTCTGCAGTTTAACTAACTCCAACTCCTTGTCAAGAAGATCGTGTTGAGGCATGGCCTGTTGTGGTTCGGCGGGCGAGCGTGTGTGTTCTTCTAAGTTCAACTGCAAGAGTTGTTCGAGAAACGAACGATGCGGGAGAGGCTGCTGATTTAGCTTTAGCGGTGCGATGGCGGGTACCTGACATGCTAACTTATATTTGAGATTGAGAGGAACGCTGGAGTTTGACTTTTACGGTCGAGAGAGCGATCATCTCGGATAAGAGCGTTAAGAAGAAAACTAGCGAGCAACCTAGCTGACAGATGGAGTGATCTGAAATCTGTGAAGTCAGCGTGGCTCGGTAAATGTTTACTATATGATAATGCGTAATCATTGTACAACATTTTGCCACACTGTGTAATGACTATCTGACTTTGGCAGTTTTTGAAGGATATGCTCCGCTAACTGCAGACATGCTTTGCCATACTTTAAGTGCCACTGTAATGTTTCGTAGTAGTAGGTCCACCTGGTGTCAACAAATAACTGAGGAAGTGGTGGCTCTTTACTTAAGATTTCAAAAGAAACATACATTGCTTTGTACTGACTTGGACGTTCATGATGTAGCCAGGATACCTTGTAAAGTAATTGTAACACATGGTTGTTATTCATGTCACCCTTAACCCCAAACCCTGCCCGGCACATCCTTCTTAGCATAATATTTAGAACATGAGGATAACATCCAACAAAAAACATTTCCCTTCCAAAAACTTTGGAATTATTTGCTATTAATCCATTGATTTTCCCTTTCTGGGATGAGGCATTATCTCCAACCAATCCTGAGACATTTGTTATCCCAAATTGACCATGAACCACATGGTGGTCCGCATCTGACTGATGCTTCCCAGAACCACTAGCTACTAAGCTGTTGGAAAGAACATAAGCTCTGGGCGTTTTTGATTCTGGGCACCATGTGTGCACACCAACAACGTGCCGCTCTTCCCCCCCTTTATTTGAGGCATCACTCCAAAGGTGGAAATCGTATTTGCTTATTGCAAATTTTTGACGGAGAAGTAGTTTGTCTGCCTCCCCCAAGAGGATATTCCACTCTGACAGTGTGGTTGGTGACACAACTAATTTTGTTGGGGGGCTACAGTTAAATAAAATGCTAAAAATTAAATGCAATGCAATTGGTGCCTTTTGGCAAGATAACATGCACGCATGCTGTAATTATCTAATGTAGGCCATAAACATTGCATGATGAAATGAAAAAAATTTTGAAATTGACGCTGTTCATATAATTTTTCTCTACTGACATTTCGGCAATGCTGCCTTCTTCAGGGTACAAAACTATTAAAAAAAAGGGTTAAAAAGTTCGTTAAATTAGCTCACGTGCCTAGTTACATGAGCACGCACGTAGCAGCACGCGCCGGCGCAAAAATGAAGTCACATGAAAGTAAAGTCTTGATTTAGACCACTCGGGGCCATGGTTCCTTGCCTGAAAATAAAGCGCATTTCCTGCTTCTTGCGATACTCCTGGTTGGTTAGGCCTGCCTTCAGTACAGCGACTTTCATATCCTGCAGTGAATGATTTCGTTGGTTAAAATGCGCAGGTACAGGAAGGTCATTTCTGCCGTTGATTACATCCCTGCGGTGTTCTCTGAAACGGTCAGCCAATCTGCGCCCAGTCTCTCCAATGTAGACAGTTGATGGACATTTGTCGCATGTCAAACAGTAAACCACGTTGTCCGTGATGCAGGTAAAGTGCCCTGTGATATTGACATGCCCTTTGGGTGTTGTAATTGTAGTAGATGAATTTACATGGGGACATGTACGGCAAACGGTCCTGTTGCAAGGAAAGTACCTGTTGGGTGGTTTAGAAGGTCCCGCGGTAGGCTGCTTCTGACTAACAGGTCCTTCAGATTCTTGGCACGCCTGAAAGCCTTCAGTGGTGGTTTTCTGAAAATATTGGTGGTCGTGCTGTCATCATGAAGGATCTTGAAGTTAACATAAACATTGCAGTTCTTTGATTCCCCCCATTTTTGCCATGGGCAAATGTATCCACAAGGGAATACTTCCTTTTGTTGTCTACTTTTAAGGTTTGATTTAATTTTTTCTTTAGTTTGGTTGAAGCAGATTTCAATCCTTTTAGTTTGTTGTTGATTGTTTTTGTCTTCAATACAGTGCTCTTTAAACGTTTCTCATGCTTTCCCACTTGTTTCCTTAGTTTGCTTGTTTCTTTCTCAAGTGTTCTTTTCCTTCTTCTTAAAAATACTGTAAACAAGAAAGAACAGTTTAAGTGAGTTTTTATTTGGTTTGTTTGTAATCAATAAAATGTTCACCTTTTACTAAAGTATGCTACACTGACACCTGAATACAGGTACTTGCCTTTTGAGGATAAACGGGAAACACTAATTTTATTTTACAAGTTTTGAAGACCCTTTCTAAGGAGCACCTGAAAACATTGAAATTAAAAGTAACTACATTTTGAACCGAAATTGATTTTTTTAACATCTTGAATTAAAAATAAAACTGGAATGCAGCTTGAACAAAAGAGCTTTTAAGTTCAATAATAAATTAGTAATATTCAGGACAAAAGAAAAACAGTTTTGGTTGACAACCACATCAAATCGCATTTATCCAGTCTGACGATTTTATTTTAAGTTTTAATCCATTTCTCAGTGCTGGTATTCGCACAAGAGGTGGGAACAAAACTATTTCAAGGATTCCTTTATTGATTCCTATATTTAGAACGTTTAAATAAATTGCACCAAGCAGAGTTGGCGGCTGTAATTAAGCTTAATCAAAGCGCATTTACTCTGTTTTCGGTCAACCGGGTCTTACAAGTGTTTTCTGCTCTTTTTATCAACGAAAACAAGCTACTATGCGGCGATATTAGTCAATGAGCGGTTTTAATTTCCAGTCTGAATTTCGCTTCTCTTTGACTGGATGAATATAAAAGAGGAAATTGGCGCGTACCGTTTAATAATAATTACATGTAAAACGACAAAGGAAAACAAGAACAAAAATAGGATATAACATTTTAAATCCGGCTGAATTTTTCCACAGATTAAGTTTTTAACAACAACTAAAACAACGTTTCTTAATCTCTTTTCTATGCAGGTGAAATAAAATGTATTTACTTCGCGCTGATATTTTAGCTAAGAGCTGCGTGACGACAGCGCCGCCGGCAACATTAAAAAAAATAAACCACTTGGTGCAGCTTCTTTAATTTTCAACATTCGGAACATTTTTCAGTAATTCATGTAAGTACCAAATTTTTTAACAGGACCTGAATACTGCTCAGCACTTACCTAAACTTTTTCGTAGCGTTTGTGTTGTCTTTTTTAATGTCGCATTTTCACACTGTAGTCGTTTACAGTCTCGAGTGAGTTTATCTACTTTTTGCTCAAGTAAAACGGTTTCGGCGCTGTTGGTCACTTGTACACCGACACTTGCACATAATAGGTCTTGAAAGTCAACTTTTTTAATGTTCTTGTTGGGTTGAAAGTCACTTGTAAACTGGCTGCTGTGTATTTTTCTTCGCCCCATTGTCTGACATCTTGTTGCAACTTTGTTTACTTTGTTAGCAATTAACAAACCGAGCCTGCGTTCCCAGGAAGACAGCGGATTAACATGATAAAGTACTCTGCGCATGTCTCAAATTTTGGGCACGTTACGGAGCAAAGGGGAGGGGGTCCCATTCTGTGAGGTCTAACATTATTTAGAACACTTCCATTTTGCACATTATCATTATTACCTACATTATTTAGGTCACTTTCTTGCACATTATTCAGGGCTCGACACTAACACTTTCCCGCTTTCCATTGGAGAGTAAATTTTCGTCTTGGAAAGTAAAAAAACGAAAATGAACCAAAATACTTACCCGATCTGGAAAGTAAATTTTGGGCTATGCTGGAAAGGAAATGTTACTTTTAAAAGGCATAAGTGAAAAAAAGTGTGCAAATAAAATGATAAAACAACCGTCAGACTGATATTCTATCTTTAAAAAGACGAATTTCCACCGTTCTTGCTGTCCGCCATATTGGAGGAAATTGGAGGATTGAAAGAGCTCCTGAGGAGGTCTGGGTACGATAAATACACATGGTATGGTGTAATTGAATCCGCCATTTTGAAAATGAGTTTATTTCGGTTCGGGTTTTCCCGTGCTGCGACATCAGAACGCAGTGGTGATGTTCAGCCTACAGAAGGAGATAAAGAAGTTGAAGAAAGCCAAACTGGCGAAAACACTTCAGGCACTGCAACATCTAAAGAGAGGTATGAAGAAAAAAGGAAAATGCTCGGCCGTGGGTTTCGTAGAGATTGGATGAAAGAATATACATGGCTGGAATATAACGAAGAGGAAGGTAAGATGCACTGCAGAGTTTGCAGAGAGTTCCCAAACATAGCAGACAAGAGTAGCTCTTTCTTCAACGGAAATAACAGTTTTCATTTGGGCAATATCAAAGGCCACGACCAAAGCCGTCGACATGTGAGGTGTGTAGAAGCGAAAAAAGCAAGAGAAGTACCAGAGGCTACGCCAATACATATTGGAATTACAAATCTTAATGAGCAGACTCTAGATAAACTTGAGAAGTTGTTTAATACTGCCTATTACATTGCTAAGAGCGGAAGACCGTTTTCAGACTTCGATCAATTGTGCATTCTTCAAGTTAAGAATGGTGTTACATTAGGAGAAACTTATCGAAATGACAAAAGATGTCGTGAGTTTATAGAAGCAATTGCTGAGGTGATGAAACGGGATCAAAAGGAGACAATGAACAATGCTCAGCCACGCTTTTTCACCTTAATGGGAGATGGTGGAACTGACACCAGTAACAAAGATTTAGAAATAATTTATGTCAGAATGCTATGTGATGGGGAACCCGTAAATAGGTTTCTGACTATTGTTGAACTGCCCAATGGCACAGCTGATGGGGTGATAGAAAGCTTTGAAAGGGCAATGGGAAAAGTTGGAGTAAATGACTGGAAAAATGCTATAGTGTCACTGGGTTCAGATGGTGCTGCAGTGTACACTGGAGTTCGCAATGGTGTAGTTGCAAAGCTTAAACAATCCATTCCATGGTTGCTTGGAATTCATTGTATTGCTCACAACTTGGAGTTGGCTATCCTTGATGGACTCAAGGAGGAACATCTACTTTCTTCTGTAAAGGAAATGCTTCAATCTATTTATAAACATTACCACTACTCCCCCAAGGCACTTCGTGAACTCAAGGAACTGGCAGATGTTATGGAGGAAAAAATCCAGAAACCTGGAAACTTAAAAGGAACAAGATGGGTACCACATTTGCATCGTGCCCTTAAGGTTTTTCTCAAGGACTACAAAGTGATCTATGGTCATTTTAATAATACTGTTGGAGCTGCAACTAGTAGCACTGAAATGCAGGGAAGAGCAAAGAAGATTCTGAAAGAGCAAGAGAAATTTACAACAGTCATCTTTGCAAATTTCATGGTGGATGTCTTGGATTGTCTCTCCAAGCTAAGTTCTCTATTTCAGAAAGATGGTATCACCTTAACTCAAGCAAAGGATGGTCTAGACAACACCATACTTCAACTCACAGCAATGATAGCAAGACCAGGTCCATGCCTTCAAGAGACTGTTCAAAGTATTGGGGATGGCAGCGACTATCAAGGCATTACACTGAAAAAGGGTGTCGGTGACCAAGACTTGATTAGATTCAATACAACAACTAAGCCACGAGTAATCAATTGTATTATCAGTTATTTGGAACAGCGATTTCAGAATATCAAAGGTGCAGATCAAACTTTGCTTGCCATGTCAGTATTTGATACTACCCTCTGGCCAGATGATAGGATGGCACTAGCTACATATGGGGAAGACAAAATCCGTCATCTTGTGGAACATTTCAGGCCCTTACTTGAGAAGAACGATTTTGAATTTGATGCTGTGTTTGGGGAATGGAGTGGTCTCAAAGCATGCATTTGTAACAACTATCTGGACCTCAATCCCCAAGCTTTGTGGAAGAGAGTTTTTATTCACCATAGTAACAGATTTCCCAACATCCTTATGTTGGTTGAAATTCTGCTGATTCTACCTCTGTCAACAGCATGCTGTGAGCGAGGCTTTTCAGTAATGGGGAAGATTAAGTCAGACTGCAGATCATGCTTATCTGTTGACATTCTAGACTGTCTCATGAGGATTCACATTGAAGGGCCCTGTGTTGCTGAGTTTGACCCTCAACCTGGACTGCAAATGTGGTGGGCTGGTGGAACGAGGATGAGACGCCCCAATTTCAATGACTAAAGATTACATTGTATCAAATAATATCAAATAATAAATACTATGAGACATGGTAAGAAATATTTTTTTATTATCATGGTTAGCAACTATGATACGGCAATCCATTTTGGAAAGTAAAATTTTGAGATGGAAAGTAAAATTTGAAATCTACTTTCCAAAGTGGAAAGTGCTGTCAAAAGTTAGTGTCAAGCCCTGTTATTTAATGTTAATGTCACTGTTCCGTTAAATCGAACCTCCAAATAGCGTCTCCGTAATTGGTTAATAATTCGATCCATAACTTATGTAGAATAAAGACCACCAGACACAATTGGCGTTAAATAGGGGGACACCGCTCAGTGATTGGCGTGACAGGTGACTTCCATTGTGTGACCTTTTAAAGCCTCACTTCTTCTGGCACTACGAGCTGCAACCTAGGCCAACAACGCGCTGCAGCGGCAGCACACCTAAGGCCAGCAACGCGCCACTCTGAGAAGAGTATTGGCAGGTCTAAAAACTAGAGCGCTACGAGCTGAAAACTAGGCCAGCAACGCGCTACAGCGGCAGCACTACGAGCTGAAACCTAAGGCCAGCAACGCGCAAACATAAACAACTAAACGACCTATTGCACCTCACCTATCTAACCAGCGGTGCTGGATCGGACCGGAATATTGGCAGGTCGATAACGTGAAAAAACGATAGAATAAACTGGTAAACTAAGCTTGGGGAAGTCGCTGCGCAGACTTAACCGCCACAGATGCACGCGAAGCCGGTATCCCCCCAAGCAAAAAACAAATAAAATTAAAATAACTTCTAGGAAAAAATGAACATTTATTATTTAAGAATGCTAGCCATCCTGGGGGCTGCAGACAGCAGGACCTGTCGTGGTGTCCTTATATACAATTGGTAGCAGTCTGAAGACCAACGGCCTAGAACTTTAATCAACCAGTCTGGCAAACCGGCAGCAGCCGCTGTGGAGGCGGCGCCTATGCGAAAACTATGACCCTTAAGACTATGATAGGGGAGCCTAGCGTGACGAGCGGCGTCACGAAGCAGGCAGATAACGGCTGACCTAGTGAGAAGTCTACCGGATTGAAAAGAAAAAAGTGGACCCGGACAAGGACACGCGGATTGAAAATACTGTTGCATGGCGGCAACGGCACACACGGGTGTGTCTGCCCGGGCAATGAGAAGAGACTGACCCGCTCGGAAGGAGTCGGTCTTAGACGATTTAAGAGTAACAATAATGTGTTGCAGGCTAGCCAGACTGGGGTGAAATGACACACATTTGGTACTTAGGTCAAAACGAGGGCGAAACGTGTGAACCCCTTGGTAGGTGAATTCACTGCAGCGCAGGAAGCCATAAAAGGCAAGAGTGAATGCGGCCCAAACCATTGAAAAATCTTTGGGACCCAACCAGGCTTGGAGAAAGGGACGAATAGCAAGTAAAACCCCCAGGGTAACGGGTTGACGTAGGATCCGTTGTTGCCCTTGGTAACGAAGAATACCTCGCAGAACTTTTTTAAGAAGCAGTTTACCCACTAGAGGATCGCTGTGCCCACAGGAAATGTGGAGATTACGCACAGCTGCAAGATACAATTTGATTGTACTATGACGGACTGACCTTGCTAAGTAGGAAGCAAAGTAAATAAGGGTTCCTTCAGAAGTGGGGAGAATGTCACCACCCTCATGAACTAGACGGTGCAGGAGACAAAAGCGTATAAAACGTCTTTCGCCAGAGCCATAAGTACGATTGGTTCTCCAGGCTAGACCCCAATTGGCATACATTAAGACTTCGTCCTTCAGAGGGTCATTAACGAAGGTGGGATGATGCAAGGGTCCCGATCGGCCTTGGGAGCAGCTGCCCGGAAACGCACCTCCTGAAAGCGTGAGAGGGCGTCAGCGATGTCGTTAGAAACCCCTGGGACATGGCATGCCCTAACAAAAAAGTTGTGTTTCATGGAAATCAGGACTAGGAACCTGAGAAGGTCCATGATGCGTGGGGCCTTTGAATGACCGGAGTTGATGATAGAAATGACGGATTCGTTATCACACCAGAATTGTAGGCGTTTCCCTGCAAAGTGGGGGTACCAGATGGCACAAGCGACCACTATGGGGAAGAGTTCTTGCCATTCTATGCTAATTCCCCGTTCTTTGTTAATGACCATGTGGTTTGGCCACCTGCCCTGAAACCATTTCCCATTAAAGTATCCCCCAAACCCTACTGTACTGGCAGCGTCGGTAAAAAGTTCTATGTCAGGGGAGGGGGTAACGGTTGGGTCAAGGAAGAAGGAACGACCGTTCCACCCAATAAGGAAGGCTTGCCACATGGTGAGGTCCTTAAAGAACTCTTTGTTTAGGCGGATGTGATGGAAGCGACTACGGACCCCCCTAGTGAGATTAATAATGCGCTGTAAAAACGTTCTACCCTGGGTGACGACTTTGCACGCGAATTGTAGGGTGCCAATGAGGGATTGTAACTCCACGAGGCGTACGGACCGACGGCCCCGAAAGGACGCAATAAGATCCCTGGTACGGGTAAGTTTATCATCGGGAAGGCGGGCCTCCATCCGCGTAGTGTCTAGAACAATCCCCATAAATTCTAGTACCTGGGAAGGGCCCAAAGTTTTGGCGGCCACTACCGGGGCTCGAAGTGACATAAATACCCGTAAAAGGGTGCTAAAGGAGGTTAAACAATGTACCCGGGAGCGTTCAGCCACAAAAAAGCCATCTAAAATATGGAGTACATTTTGTAGGCTGTAATTGTGTTTTAGGATCCATTCCAGCGCATCAGAAAGTTGGTTGAAAAGATAAGGGGCGCTACGGAGCCCGAAGGGAAGGTAAAGGTCCACATAAAACTGGGCTTTCCAATAGATACCCAAGAGGTTCCAATCATCGGGACGAATAGGGATGAGGCGAAAGGCTGACTTAAGGTCAGTCTTAGCCATGTAGGACCCCGGCCCCAAGGACTTAAGAACGCGTATAGCGTCATCCACCCGGACATATTGGAGAGAATAGGGGTCCTTTGGGATATAGTCATTAACACTATGCCCTTCTGGGTAGGATAGGTGGTAAATGGTCCGCCACTCAGAGGTGTGCTTCTTAGGGACCACGCCCACCGGGTGACATTGCAGGTTGGGGAGAGGGGGTGAGCTAAAAGGTCCCGCTACCCTCCCCAAGTTAACCTCCTTAGCAAGATTACTGGTCACTACCTCAGGGTGTTGGGAAGCGGAAATTAAGTTGCGAGATACCCTAGGGGACTGGGGACCAGTGTAACCTACATGTGTGCCAAATCTTAAAGAATTAAGTAAATTATTAACAAAGGTACGATTAGGATGGCGTAAGAGTTCATGTTCAAGGACATCAAGCTTGATTGGAGTAGACACTGAAGGTTGCTGGGAACGAGACTGCTGGAGTACTTTACTTCTTGCCACGGTTGCTGGAGAGCTGGGCCCTGGGCTCAGGTTGTCCGGATTTGCAGCGCAGGATTGAGTGCGATGGAGAGCGGCATCTGCTGCACACATGCTGGAATTGGCAGGACAGGCGGGTGCAACCGCCAGGTTTGTTAAAGTTGTAGCAGGTTGATGAACCGGGACTCCTGGCTGGGCGGCGGGCGGGGTCAGCAACGGGGCAGTCTGTTTGACTGTGGTAGGGGCTGGAACACAGGAAGCAGTGAGGTTTAGCTTGCCCCGAAAAGGTGACAGTCCACAGCTCCAGGTCCACGAGACCCCAATTAAGGGTCAGGTCCTGGGAGGCGCGGCAACGAAACTGTTCATCGTAGTGGAGCCAGACGAGCCCCCTAAACTTAGCTTCCACTCTACTGATGATTTGTAAATACTTAATTAACTCCACGGCCCTCCGAGGGTAGGCGGTTACAAGCACGAGCATGAACGTCGAATAGGCGTTGACCCACTTGTGAAAAGAATCAATCACAGCTTTCTTTTTGCGGACCATCGTGATTGGGGTACCCGTGGTGCCTGGGACCGAGTCTTCCAAACGAAACTGGAGGGTAGGGGCCTGGGGGTGAGTTACCGAGTCTGGCAAAAGTAATGAAAAGTCAACGTACTCACCCCGCAGGATTTTGTCCTCCAAAGAGGGATCCAAAGGACGATGGAGACCAAGAGGAGAGGCGGTACCCGCAGGACGTGACGAGGGCAGGACAGGGTGAATTTCAGTCGGCTGGCTGCGAACGTGGCTGAGGCCGTGTGTTGTAGGACGCGAAGTTGGTCGTCCGAGAATGGCGAGGCTGGCGACTTCGATGCCGCGTTTGTGGTCTCGCGAATGCTTATTATGTCGTCAAGTGAGGAAGCCCCGTCGTCCGACAGCGTAGAATTGTCCTCATCGACACTTTCGTTCTCGGAAAGGACGGGTGGATCTGCGGCAGAATGGGAGGCTCGCGTGGATGGTGTTACGTTCGCAGTCGACGCTCGTTTGCGCCTGGCTGGCTTCCCGACCCGATTAATTGTGGCGGCTTGCGCGGAGCGATTGGTATTGTTCGCTAATGCAGCTTTTAGACGAGAAATTAGCTGCTGCCTGGAACCGTCGATGGGGAGGTTGAGCGCCTGAAGGCGGAGGCGAAGCACCTCACTTGTCAGAGAAGAGAGCTTTTCTGCTGGCTTGCGGGTTGAGGAGCGAGTCGAAGCACGATGGCGAGCCATTTGGAAACGATAACTTTTACAAAAACTTGACAGTGAGTAAATCAACTGAAGGTAAATGTGACTTTAAACCTTTTACATTGCATTTTATAGCTAGACAGTGTTCGTGGCCAAAACCAATGGCTGAGGCTGTACTATATAGTGCCTAGATTTCGCATGATAACAAATGAGACATGAATAGAGTATTTACTGATTTAACCACTGAGAAAACGCGAACTAACTAGCAAACCAGACAAGGTTGCAACATGCTTACAAAAGTAAAAGTACTATTGATAAAACAACCTTTGTACGTCTGGGTTGCGAGTCTAAAGTACAGTACACAAATACAATAGCATAAAATAGATGCCCCACGGGGCCAAGAGCGTCACGCTCCATTAACTGCGTTTTACATTTGTATTGTAAAACTTTCCATTTCCTTCTTCATTGTTCACCATCATTCTGGGCATATACACGCACATAAGCATCCTCGTTGGGGTCACTGGAAACATGACCCTCAACCAAATAACCCCCGCTATCCACAAGCTGACCCCCAGGATCATCAGATACACTCTCAAACTGACCCTCCTCCATACTGGCAACTCCCTCCTGCAATTCGGCACTCTCCTCCCCAGCAGAACCCTCTGTGAAGAGTGGCGCACTTCCAACGGCGACCTCCCCGGCAGAAGCAGGATCAGGGCGTCATCCGGGTAATGCACTTGAACTTCAGAGCTGTTCCACGGATTCGGGCAATTGCGCCGACAGCGGTCCTTGTTGGGACAGTTGGCCGGATTTATGACCTTTGATAGCGCATAAGTTACAAACAAGGGGCTGGCCCCTATACCACAAACGACATAGGTATCCACCGATGGTGATCTGACGGAGTGGAATCGATAGCCAGAGATACCAGCCGCGTACCTGTATACACTTTGGGGCACGATACATACGCTTGTTTCCTGATGTGCTTCACATCTCCATAGTTGGCCAAGACATCCTTCACCATTTCATCAAGTTCCTCAAAGGGGTAATCAAACACATGCACCATAGTCAGAGGGGGCCACCCCAGAATGGGACACCATAAACTGGCAAGGCGCACCACAGTCCATTCCTTGGCTGCCCTGAAGCCATCCTCGGTGTGAAAAGTGACACAAATGACTTCGTAGGTAATCTGAACACACTCTACCCCTTGAAATACCTTCAAAGTCTCTTTCATAATATCCTCTTTTGCCAAACAGCTCAATTTGCGGCCACATTGAACATTAAGCGTGCGTGGGAGACGCATAATGACGTCCAAAAATAATTGCTCAAGCACGAACGCAGAAAAAAAAACGGAAGAAAAAGACCGCAAAAAAGGCTTCCGAAAAAGACCGAAAAGGCCGCCGAAAAAGGCCTCCGAAAAAAAACAGAAAAGCGCGAAAAGTGCCGAGGAAGACACGAAAAAAGGCCGCCCGACACCCGCAAAAAGTTGACACGAAAAGCTTGAACGCAGCGAGAAAAAACCGAAAGAAAACCACAATAACACAAGGCTATTGTGAAAAAAACAACAATAACCAAAAGGTTATTGCCGTAAATTGCGAAAATTAAATATCACAACGAAAACTTAGCGCTTTTGTTGTGAGTACAATAAGCCAAAAGCACAAAAGTGCGACTTAAGCTACTAATTACTAATATAGACAGACAAAAGCCTAATGCTTTTGTCTATAATTCAAAAGAGAAAAAAGCACAATAACCAGCCGGCTAAAGGTGCTAATTACAAACTAAAACCAAAACTAAACAACCCAAACAGAATAATTAATGGCCCGTACAAAATCCAAAAACCAAGAAAACCACACAATTTAGGACCCAAAAAGCGAAACAAAAACGATAGCAGGAAAGGGAAAAACTAAACCACCCCAAACAGCGAAAAAATAAACCCACAAATCACCAAATGAGCGCCGAAATCAGACGATCAAAAACCCCAATCCAACAACAAAAGAAATCAAAAGCGGATCACACCACCGCTTAGAGTTATTCCACGCGAAAAAGTAAAGACCCCAAAAACGGGCAAAAAAAGCCCAAAATCTCAAAACAAAATCGCTAGTTAAGGCATGCAACCCCTTAACTAAATGTAGATATGAATATTTCTGACTCACATGCCAAAGAATCGCTACAAATCACACCAAGGTCCGGAGCTCCAAAAAAGCACGTCTATTCCATACTTGAAACAGTAAATTTTAGTAAAAAACTTAATGCATAGTGTTCAGAAGGCATCCCATGCAACTGGATTAGAACTTATATTGCATGAACAGCTACTATCCCATGAGATCATGCATATTTTTCACAACGCTGGTGATCAATATGTATCTGGAAAAACTTACATAAATGACTACTTAAGTGACAATAATTTGTAGAATGCTCTCTTGCTCCATCTCTTTATGACTGTCATTGTTTTTAAACATAAAATTTACCCTTGAGAGCTGTAGTGAAGAAAAATCACTCTTAAACCTGTTTTGACATTAGGAACATTAGGAACATCTTTCAAACTGCAAGATCTTGCTCTTTCTCCTGAGCCAAACAGCTTTCAATTAAAGTACTGATGTTATCCAGTCCCAACTAATCTGCTATCTGCTTTGGTGCTGGTATCGAAGACAAGTACCCATTGTGGCAGATAGCGAAATTGTCAAGTAGCAGTTTCACTATTCATCTCCTTTTATGACTGTATCACACCTTGCTTTTACA
>JAJLRJ010000007.1:25460933-25540933 GCA_024195265.1 Dendrophyllia cribrosa | reverse complement strand
ATGACTCAATTTAGTGCACTTTTTCCAATTAGTCCCCCCCGTAAAGATGCTATGCCACAAAGCTATCTTATCAAAAAAGTGACATTACAGTAGATATAATAGCAAATTTTATTCCGACTATGCTCATTGCTCGCATTACTTCTCACCCCTGTGTATTATCTGTTAAACCATCGAATACTTGCTAATTCTTCAAGTATTTTCTTCAAATACATGGAATAACAAAGAATAACAAATGGAATGCTGCTGTGCGTTCCTCTATGTAGACGACACTGTGATTTACTGTTATGGCTCGTCTTCCCAGGAACTGAGTAATAAGCTAAAATCGTGACTTGTTGGCTGTAGCGAAATGGCTAAACGATCATGCACAAGCTAACTTTGATATAGGTTATATCTGATTCACAAACTTTCCAGCCTAAAAAAGGAAGCCTTAAACAAAACCACCTTTTTGTAATGGAGATCCTTCGTCACCTTGTTTTTCATCACGGTCTGCATGCTTTCTTTCGGCAAATGGTGAGTCAGCTTTGCTTTGATGTGAAGTCCGCATCTTCTTTAATTATGATTTCCGAGGCAAGCTTAATGGAGAATTCATTTATTTCTCGTAACTTCCACAAAATACACCGCACATTATACTTTTTAGTCAGCCATTTTGAAGGGAAGAAAAAGCTGACCAATCAGAGCTTGTGAAAGAACGCCACAAATTAACTGCCAATCAGCTGTCCTGTTAGATCAGCCTCGACCAGGGTCTTCTCCACTCGACCCGCCATTTTGAATATGAAAAAGCGGAGAAGGCCTGGGGACGAGGTTGCGTTTTCGTGACCTCGTCGAAAATTCGCGGTCATCAGCGAAATGTCACCAGCAGGAAACGAAATTTCGCTAGGCAATACAATGGCAGTTCATCAGCGCTCGTGCAAAATTCTCCAAACGACTGAGACGATCTACCGGTCATGTAAGTTACACGAAAATTACCGAGCACATA
Source organism: Dendrophyllia cribrosa (assembly GCA_024195265.1). NCBI lineage: Eukaryota > Metazoa > Cnidaria > Anthozoa > Scleractinia > Dendrophylliidae > Dendrophyllia > Dendrophyllia cribrosa. Next base: position 25,539,957 of record JAJLRJ010000007.1, on the reverse strand, counting down.
TATATAACACAGTGGCTATTCGTATGGCTCCTATACGCAGACTTCGACTGGCTATTGGAACAGGAGTCCAAAACTGAGATCAAGTTCCCCCCACTTTATCCTCTTTTTAATAGCTCCCTCCTCCTTTTGACACAAATTTTTTTTGCCCCCTTCACCACCATGCCCTAAATTCCAACATCCCCCTACCCTTTGAAAACTATACATAAAGAGCAATATTAATGCATACTATTTATTAATTTCTGCTCCCCATTAAAGTTAAATACATACCAACTTTCAACCGTTTCCTTGGTTGAATAACACTGTGAAAGCATTTGTTAAATAATGCATCAGTAAGATTGGAGTGCTTGTTCACAATATGGCTCAAAAAAGAGCTGAACCTTGCTCAAACAACCTTTCCATTGCCACTAAATGTGGTTGTAGCACTCCAGTACAAATGATTTTCGCAGGGCCTTATCCACTCTGTGAGTGTTACACAACCTTTCTCTTTTGACAGCTTTGACAGGACCTTCCGTATTTCTAGGAGACCAAAGAGAAAGGAATATTGATTAGATCATTGAAACTGTATTGATTACACAGCTGCTCTGAAAACAAAAACAAGAAATAGAAAAAGTGAAACCCTTCCTCAAGTGGGTTTTACTGCAACAGACAGACTACCTCACAAGAAGAAATAAATAATGTATTTCAATGCTAATTCACTAAATAGAAATGCAACAAGAGAGAAACAGGTAAATGACAGAATAATTATTCCTCGCGAAGCGAGGTTTATAAATTTGTTGGCCCTCGGGAGCTAAGCCGCGCGAATTCGAGCGAAAAATATATTTATATATATATATTTATTTTCTTGATGGTGTCCGGCAGTTGCCTGGCAACAAAAATCGCGACCGCTGACAATGGCGCACTCTCATGTTTATCCGTGTTTATTCATGGCGGGTTTACCCTTACTCATCGTCGTTGAAACACGACCAATTTCTGATGTAAATCAGAAAGAACAACAACGCTGGATTCAACAAGTGGCTGGAAATCCTTGCCCGAGACAATTAACCACCGAAACTCCGCTGGAGCGAGAACGGCACAATCACAGGCAGTTATTGAACTTTTAAAAAAGGAAAAATAGTTTTGCAGCAGTTATTGTTGACGTAAAAAAATATTTTGTGCGTCTCGGCATTCATAAATAGCTGTTGTTTCTTCGCTTATTGTAAAACCTACATGTACTTGTACGTTGTGTTTGACTTTGACCTTGAAATCTTGCATTGAGTTATTGAGCTTCAAAGAAGGGGCAATAATTTTGGAGTAGTTGTTTTTCTATGATATTTTGTACACCTTAGCATTCGTAAAGAGTTGTTGATTTTTATACTTTATTGTATTTCCTAATTTCACTGCTAGGTGTTTTTCTATTTTGAACTTGAATGCTTGTATATTTCGAAATATTTCAAGCAGTCAGAGTGTTCATGTTGTATAACTATATTACAAGTGCATCTTAAGAACATTGCATCAAATAAAGTATTCCTCTAAAGATGGCGGATCAAGACCAAAATACTCAGACGTGACAGAACCATATAAAATACTTCGTGCATTCTGCATTAACGCACACGTTACATACATTTTACCCACAGCACTCAAACCGATTTTAAGGTTCTTTTTAAAATCTAAGAATTTAAAATAGTTAACAATGTCCCCAAATATCCACTCCACGGAAGAGCGGACTGTGCTCATCGAGGTGCTGAAATCTTGTTGAGCTGGGGTCAAGACTGCGCCCTTGTAGGGCCTTTGTAGGTGTGCTCGTATCGGATAGGCGGGGTCTCCGTAGACACAGAGAGGGCGGCCTGTTACGGGGCAGTTGGAAAACCTCTGCAAGTCTTGCAAAAATCCCGAGGCAGCTAGCATAAAACTGTCATGACGTCTTCCCTCAATTGGGCCGAACAGGTTCCCCACTAATCCATTAGGTAAAGCGACAGCCTGAAACTTGATGGAGTGAACACGTTTATGGCCATTGTAAATGACTCTCTGGTTTTCGTTAGGCCTGCAAACTGGACGTACAGTTCCATCCACGAATCCCCAGCAGTTATCCAGGGCAGCTCCTGCCTGTTCTATGACATTAGCATACTGAAGAAGCTTGGGAGGGGAGAGCAAATCTTGATTATATCTTGTACGGAGATGATGCCACCGACCGTAAATTAAGTCCATCATGTGGTTTGTTATGATGGAAAGTTCAGGAACCGGTCTTGCAAAATGACAAACCAAATCTCCATATCGGCAAGGATAGGCAAAGCGTTTAAGATACATGCATAATGCAGGCACCGAGGCTACAACTAAACCATTGTAAGTTGTTATTTCGTCAGGTAACTGCAGCTGTTCAGCAAGTTTATAAATGTCCTTCCTGTCGAAACGAAACTCGGCCTTGCATTCGTCGTTTGTTTTCTCGTCTAAATCGAATCTTTCGTAGTTCCAGTACGGAAAGTCTGGATTTGTTGACTTGTAAGCATCGTATAAAAGTACAAATTCTTGCTCGTTTATAAATCTGTTTCCATAAGCGTATGTAATGCATGCTCTCATTTCTCTGAAGTTGGACATTTTGGTTTGCACAACCCAGCTTTTTCTTAATCGCGAAAAGAAGAAAACAAACTTCAGAAACGGCGGGAAAATATGCCTGCCGCGCGCCCACCAACGTCATCGTCTTCATTAGGAATCGTAAATTCAAATTTCTGCAGGACGGCGACGCGGGACTATGACGTGACCCAATGGCGTCGTCGTGCAAAAGTCATCGATTCGTAAGCTCCCTATATTGACAAGGGAGCGTCTTGATTGGACGAAGGAGACAAGGCTGACATTTGCTTCATAGTTCAGTTGATAGAGCATTGTGCGTCTTGATTGGACAAAGGAGACAAGGCTGACATTTGCTTCATAGTTCAGTTGATAGAGCATTGTGCCTCTTGATTGGACGAAGGAGACAAGGCTGACATTTGCTTCATAGTTCAGTTGATAGAGCATTGACAAGGGAGCGTCTTGATTGGACGAAGGAGACGAGGCTGACATTTGCTTCATAGTTCAGTTGATAATGCATTGTGCGTCTTGATTGGACGAAGGAGACAAGGCTGACATTTGCTTCATAGTTCAGTTGATAGAGCATTGACAAGGGAGCGTCTTGATTGGACGAAGGAGACGAGGCTGACATTTGCTTCATAGTTCAGTTGATAGAGCATTGAGCGTCTTGATTGGACGAAGGAGACAAGGCTGACATTTGCTTCATAGTTCAGTTGATAGAGCATTGACAAGGGAGCGTCTTGATTGGACGAAGGAGACGAGGCTGACATTTGCTTCATACTGTAGTTCAGTTGATAGAGCATTGAGCGTCTTGATTGGACGAAGGAGCTAGACAAGGCTGACATTTGCTTCGTAGTTCAGTTGATAGAGCATTGTGCGTCTTGATTGGACAAAGGAGACAAGGCTGACATTTGCTTCATAGTTCAGTTGATAGAGCATTGTGTGTCTTGATTGGACGAAGGAGACAAGGCTGACATTTGCCTCAGTTCAGTTGATAGAGCATTGTGCGTCTTGATTGGACGAAGGAGACAAGGCTGACATTTGCTTCATAGTTCAGTTGATAGAGCATTGACAAGGGAGCGTCTTGATTGGACGAAGGAGACGAGGCTGACATTTGCTTCATACTGTAGTTCAGTTGATAGAGCATTGAGCGTCTTGATTGGACGAAGGAGCTAGACAAGGCTGACATTTGCTTCGTAGTTCAGTTGATAGAGCATTGTGCGTCTTGATTGGACAAAGGAGACAAGGCTGACATTTGCTTCATAGTTCAGTTGATAGAGCATTGTGTGTCTTGATTGGACGAAGGAGACAAGGCTGACATTTGCCTCAGTTCAGTTGATAGAGCATTGTGCGTCTTGATTGGACGAAGGAGACAAGGCTGACATTTGCTTCATAGTTCAGTTGATAGAGCATTGACAAGGAAGCGTCTTGATTGGACGAAGGAGACGAGGCTGACATTTGCTTCATAGTTCAGTTGATAGAGCGTTGACAAGGGAGCGTCTTCATTGGACGAAGGAGACGAGGCTGACATTTGCTTCATAGTTCAGTTGATAATGCATTGTGCGTCTTGATTGGACGAAGGAGACAAGGCTGACATTTGCTTCATAGTTCAGTTGATAGAGCATTGACAAGGGAGCGTCTTGATTGGACGAAGGAGACGAGGCTGACATTTGCTTCATAGTTCAGTTGATAGAGCATTGACAAGGGAGCGTCTTGATTGGACGAAGGAGACAAGGCTGACATTTGCTTCATAGTTCAGTTGATAGAGCATTGAGTGTCTTGATTGGACGAAGGAGACGAGGCTGGCATTTGCTTCATAGTTCAGTTGATAGAGCATTGAGCGTCTTCATTGGACGAAGGAGACAAGGCTAACATTTGCTTCATAGTTCAGTTGATAGAGCATTGAGCGTCTTGATTGGACGAAGGAGACAAGGCTGACATTTGCTTCATAGTTCAGTTGATAGAGCATTGACAAGGGAGCGTCTTGATTGGACGAAGGAGACGAGGCTGACATTTGCTTCATAGTTCAGTTGATAGAGCATTGAGCATCTTGATTGGACGAAGGAGCTAGACAAGGCTGACATTTGCTTTATAGTTCAGTTGATAGAGCATTGCGCGTCTTGATTGGACAAAAGAGGCAAGGCTGACATTTGCTTCATAGTTCAGTTGATAGAGCATTGTGCGTCTTGATTGGACGAAGGAGACAAGGCTGACATTTGCTTCATAGTTCAGTTGATAGAGCATTGACAAGGGAGCGTCTTGATTGGACGAAGGAGACAAGGCTGACATTTGCTTCATAGTTCAGTTGATAGAGCATTGAGCGTCTTGATTGGACGAAGGAGACGAGGCTGGCATTTGCTTCATAGTTCAGTTGATAGAGCATTGAGCGTCTTCATTGGACGAAGGAGACAAGGCTAACATTTGCTTCATAGTTCAGTTGATAGAGCATTGAGTGTCTTGATTGGACGAAGGAGACAAGGCTGACATTTGCTTCATAGTTCAGTTGATAGAGCATTGACAAGGGAGCGTCTTGATTGGACGAAGGAGACGAGGCTGACATTTGCTTCATAGTTCAGTTGATAGAGCATTGAGCGTCTTGATTGGACGAAGGAGCTAGACAAGGCTGACATTTGCTTTATAGTTCAGTTGATAGAGCATTGCGCGTCTTGATTGGACAAAAGAGACAAGGCTGACATTTGCTTCATAGTTCAGTTGATAGAGCATTGTGCGTCTTGATTGGACGAAGGAGACAAGGCTGACATTTGCTTCATAGTTCAGTTGATAGAGCATTGACAAGGGAGCGTCTTGATTGGACGAAGGAGACAAGGCTGACATTTGCTTCATAGTTTAGTTGATAGAGCATTAAAAGTCTTGATTGGACGAAGGAAACAAGGCATAGTTCAGTTGATAGAGCTGACCGGACAGAATCCTGTTCAGTTTTAAATAATGAATAAAAAACCAAGAAAAAAAAAGAATCAAATAAATAGTACGATGGAACATTTTCACGGTACGGATTTTTTTAGCTGGATTTCCCCTCTTGAAATGGCTTGTGTTACGCACTCCTTGTAAACCCGTTTAGGTTCCCTATCGTGAACAATGGATATGGTATCATTGTCTGGATCGAATTCTTGTACCTCTGCCGTGTACCAACCAGGTTTCCAGCCCGTTTCTTTAACTTCAGTACCGGACCAGCGAACGTGGATCCTTGCGCCAATTTGTGTAACCTCGTCATACAGGTCACTGTCGCAATTAACCTTCAGGACTTTTAAAATGCCCTCCTCGATGCTCTCCTTAACTTTCATGGTATATCGCGTTTGTGGCTCGCTGATGTACTCGATCGTGATTTCGTCGAGTTTCTCGGTATATGCTCTGACTACAGCTGTATACCAACCAGGCTCCCATCCGGACATGGCATCTTCCTCTTTCCAGAGTACTGCTACTCTTGTCCCAGGTGTGTTAATTGCTTCTATGTTATCCGGGTCACATTTGCCTCTATTGACTTCCCTGGTTGCTTGGATGACGTTTAGAAGATCTTCGAAGATATTGGGAAGGTTAGAGAGAGATGTCCCTTCAGGAACTGCCAGATCATCGTTTCCCTTCCTATCTTCGTTTGAAACGGAAGCACTTTCTCGTGGTCTTTTGGAAGAAATGGTGGCCTTTGTCTCTCTTTGAAATTCCCTTTCGCGGTAAATTACCTTATCTTTTATGGCAATGACTTTGATTTGCTCTGAGATCGCCAGCCGTGCAACTTCGATTAGTTCTTCTAGCCTGGCCAACTCTCTCGAGAATAAAAGATGCTTTGTTCCTGTTCTTATAGCCAATACGCGTAATGCAAGTTGATCCTTAGTGCCTAAGGTTGGTATGTTGTGGAAGTGAAGGACTTGCTTTAGGGTACTAATTGGTAACTTACAAATTTCTTTCGTAGTACATGGTACAGATGAGATGTCACCAGTGTACTCGTCAAGTGCGGGTGGTAGGCTCGATGACTCAGTGCTTGCAAGGCGTTTGACAAGGAGATGCTTGGCACCACTAGAGTCTAACCCTTGCTGTTTGCATTTTGATTCGAGGTTTACTTTCTTTTCAGTAAACAAGGGATGCTGCCTCCAACGTTCTCTATCCAAGCAGTCATTGTAGCTGTTTTCCATTTCGTCCGCCATTTTCGATAATTGATCTTGTACCACTTGTATTGGACACCAAGTTAAAAGACTTACACTCGTAAGGATACGTGAGGGTATGCTTGGGATACAGAGAAAGAGAAGATCAAGAATTCTTGACGGAAGAAATAAGTCTGGAGTGTTGTCCCATGGTCCATTAATGAAGTCACGACGCTGTTCGTATGGCAAATAGTGCATCTCACCACCACTCAAATACCATCTGACGTAATCAGGAACTGGCTGGGGGACATATGACTGGAATAATGAAGAGTCATCGAAAATCGCTGTGGTATATTTGTCTTTCCATGACGTCCGGTAAGGGGAACCAGTGTCATTATTTAGCATTTGATAATCTTCCGCATAGTCGCCTTGAAATGAAGCATCCAATCCCCAGAGCAGACTTAGTTCTTGGCTGATGTTATTCTTCTTCGCCTTGTAGGTTAATGGACATTCAACTTTTCTTTGTTCGTTCATGGCAAGGAAGTTGTGCATGTCATCTCCATCATCGAATACATAATTCTCGTCTCCCTTTAAACCCCTCACACACAGGTTCGGCTGCCCGCCAAATTTCTCTTGGCCAAAAACGACGCGGACCTCCTCTGCCATTTCCTCCATTTCCTTCTTGTGTTCTTCCGTGTGATGATCGTGCTTCGGAGCCTCGAATGGTCCATGTTTGGCCAATGCTTTCTCTTCTGAGGCGTGTACTCGTTCCACCGGATTCCGTTTGCTATGGTATTCGGCGAAGGACACCTGGCAAATTTTCTTAAGCCCAAGATACCTGAGAAGACGAACAAGTAACATTTGGACTAACGGACTCCGCGGCATATCCACACCATTGTCCACAACAAACACAAACGACTGTTTCAGTTTTCCAGTGTTGGGATAACGGAAGTGGCAATCTAAATGCGGAAGCGTCATCACATATAATAACTCATTAATAGAGCGAAAAACGGTTTCGTTTTCATAGAGGGATATCCTAAGAACAGTTATTGCCCGTCCAGTCCTCTTCTGATGTATCGTTGTCTCCTCCCTTCTGTATGACCTGAACAGTACATCCGCTGTATTTGAACCGAAATTGTGATTAAATTTAATTTCGCGACGAGTTTCTTCGGTTTTTAGAAACAGATGACTCATAGGTGTAATGGCGTTGTTCCTGGACTGGTCGTAAGTATGATCTTGATACTCGCAACGTCTCCATGTTTTATTGTTGTGTCTGTCGTTTGGGCGAACAACCTGCTTCGTATCATACGAATCAACGAACGTTTCCGATGGGTTTTCAGCCGCCTCATCTAGGATGGCATTGACGTTGGCAGAGCTCCAGTGGACATTGACAACCGATACTTTTATAGCAGCCGTGTCGGGAGCCTTGTGAAGGGATATGCATGCATTTATCCCTCTACCTTCGTGGTGTAGTTTTGCTTCATGAGTGCCTTTTCGGAAGTTCTGCGTATAGTTGTAACAACAACTAAGGCTGATTGAAAAATCCTCAGGAGCTAAAGATAGAAGGGCCAGCCTTGCATCCACCATGTTGGTCTTGTTGTCAGCTGCACGGTATAGCGTGTCGTTTTCCAGCTTTGAATGACTTTCAAGCCCACCACCGCCCCTATTTAAACGATCTCCCTCGCCGAATTCGTACTCGAGAATTGCGGCAATGTCTGGAAATTCTTCGACCTTCAATTTTCTCCCGGATAAATGTTCTGATTTATAGTGATGCCTGAGTTCTCTCTCTTTGAGAAGGTCTTTCTGGCGACGAAGAAATCCTCTCCTTTCATTCGGTGCAAGATCAGCTAACTCCTTCTTTTCCTCAAGCTCTTGCATGGCGGTTGCAAATGTTTCCAGTTTCCCCGGAAGTGTTAGTGCGCAATTTTGAATTGATTTCTTGTTGGTTGTTCCTTGAAGTTTGGCCACGAACTTTATACTAGTTATCCTGGTAAGAAGAAATTTTAATGTGTCCCGATCTCTTTTTGTGTCCAAATAGTGCAACGCTGTCTTGTAGCAATCTGCAATTTTCTCCTCTATGTGAGCGTTCAGTTGGGATCTTACATTAAAAGAATCAAACATTTTCTTTATGTTATTTACAACGTCTAGTAGTTGACAGTCTCTACTTTCCACGAGAAATGCTTTTTCCCAAATGTAAATTTGCAGAAGGTTTAGATGTTTAGTTAGCATTTCATAAATCCCAATAGACTTTAATCTTTTGGCATCATATTCTTTTCCATCATAGTCTATCTGCTGTGAACTTTGTAAGATGATTTTTCCTGCGTCCTGGGTTGGCAAGATGGGAAACTTTAAAAGATGCTCTCTGACCGCCTTGATAGCGAGTAGCCTTTTCTTCTCTTTCGGAGTTTTTTCTTTATTGATTTTTCCTTGGAGCGCATTTAAATTTTCTTCCAAGCTTCCACTTACTCTACTCCTGTTGATCGCTAGATTCGCCCCCTTTTCATCTTTTAACATCGTCTTTGTTGCTCTCATATCTGTTCGCGTTCTGTTTTTACTTTCCCGGTGTCCACTGTCGATATACCAAGTTTGTCCAACACACAAAGGTAAGGAGGCAGATTCTCCTTGATCTTGATCTTTTCTCTCTTGGTGAGGTGCAAGTAAGGTGGCATCGTGATATTTTCCAATTTTAATGCTACCTTGTTTTCCTTTTCCTTGCTTTTCCTGATCTCTCTTTTCTGTGTCAACTTCTTTGACGTTAGACTTTCCACTTTTCAGGACTGTGATATGTTTAAGTAGCGTCGCAGATGCAGATTTGGTTTGCGAAATCTTAGAAAATTGCCGTTTCTTATGACGAAGGGATGGCGTATGCAGGAGTGACAGGAGTGCAGGAGTCGGGAATTGCAGTGGTAGACTGGGTGATTTTAGCTCGTTTGGACGGGGATGAAGCATCATATAGCGATACGGGCAATAAAGGTTTTTTTCGTGGACGAGGTTCCCCTACGTTGTTATTTTCTTGTTGCGCGCCTTGTTTCTTATGCTCACCAGGTGACTTCGTGGGCGACGCTGAATCGTGGACTAATCCTTTCTTTTTCTCGGTAACATCGTCTCCCTTGCTCTCGACATGCACAGATGACTTCGTGGGCGACAATGAATCATGGACTAATCCTTCCTTTTTCTCGGTAACATCAGCTCCCTTCTTGCCCTTGGCATGCGCAGATGACTTCGTTGGTGACGCTGAATCATGGACTGATCCTTTCTTTTTCTCTGTAACATCGTCTCCCTTCTTGCCCTCAACATGCACAGATGACTTCGTGGGCGACGCTGAATCGTGGACTAATCCTTTCTTTTTCTCGGTAACATCGTCTCCCTTCTTGCCCTTGGCATGCGCAGATGACTTCGTTGGCGACGCTGAATCGTGGACTGATCCTTTCTTTTTCTCGGTAACATCGTCTCCCTTCTTGCTCTCGACATGCACAGATGACTTCGTGGGCAACGCTGAATCGTGGACTAATCCTTTCTTTTTCTCGGTAACATCGTCTCCCTTCTTTCTCTCGACATGCACAGATGACTTCCTGGGCGACGATGAATCGTGGACTAATCCTTTCTTTTCCTCGGTAACATCGGCTCCCTTCTTGCCCTCGGCATGCGCAGATGACTTCGTGGGCGACGATGAATCGTGGACTAATCCTTCCTTTTTCTCGGTAACATCAGCTCCCTTCTTGCCCTTGGCATGCGCAGATGACTTCGTTGGCGACGCTGAATCGTGGACTGATCCTTTCTTTTTCTTGGTAACATCGTCTCCCTTCTTGCTCTCGACATGCACAGATGACTTCGTGGGCGACGATGAATCGTGGACTAATCCTTTCTTTTCCTCGGTAACATCGGCTCCCTTCTTGCCCTCGGCATGCGCAGATGACTTCGTGGGCGACGATGAATCGTGGACTAATCCTTCCTTTTTCTCGGTAACATCAGCTCCCTTCTTGCCCTTGGCATGCGCAGATGACTTCGTTGGCGACGCTGAATCGTGGACTGATCCTTTCTTTTTCTTGGTAACATCGTCTCCCTTCTTGCTCTCGACATGCACAGATGACTTCGTGGGCGACGATGAATCGTGGACTAATCCTTTCTTTTTCTCGATAACATTGGCTCCCTTCTTGTCCTTGGCATGCGCAGATGACTTCGTGGGCGACGATGAATCGTGGACTGATCCTTTCTTTTTCTCAGTAACATCGGCTCCCTTCTTGTCCTTGGCATGCGCAGATGACTTCGTTGGCGACGCTGAATCGTGGACTGATCCTTTCTTTTTCTCAGTAACATCGGCTCCCTTCTTGCCCTCGGCATGCGCAGATGACTTCGTGGGCGACGCAGAATCCTTTGTTAGTTTACCATTCTTATTGTTCTCGCTGTGTGACCTTGTCGCCAACCGCGGTGTTTTGGTCCTTACTCCCAACTTTGATCTTTCGCTGTTTTTGCCACTAACGATCTCAGCGTATGTAGGTTTTACTTCGTCTGTACCAAACTCCGCCAGTGTCACAAAATGATTGGGTTGGAAAACCCATTCGTTGTCAAACGAGCTATCACGTGACCACGTAAGGTAACATTTGGTGCTACATGACCCATTCTGAGCCTCCCTTGGTTTAATTAGGCCATGAAATAGTGGTCTTAAACCAGGAGAAGAATTTGGATATACTGTAAACACATTGCATTTAATAACTGTCGAGAGCGCCATCATTTCGAGAAGCCCTGCCCATTTTTTGTTTGTGCATGTTGACATGGCTTGTTTCTTTAATCCAGCAATCCTGTCCCGCCCATCCGAAATCGCCACTGACAAAGAGACCATGAATCTTGCTGCGTCACTCATATCGATGTCCACTTCATTGTATCTGAAACAAATGATTAGTTTCATTACTAAATACTATATGCAGAAAATAAATCACGGGTACGACGATGTCACATTTATATAACAGACTTCCTCTCGATTACTGACTTTTCTGGTTTTTAAAAAATTCCAAGTGTTAAATGAACGAATATCTTTCAATTACCGCTCGCTTATGTAACGCCATGCGTCGGGTGTGATGGAAAAAACACAACTTCACGAAATTACAAGCGGCAGTATAACAAGGACACTTTTTGCTTTCAACTTTTCCTCCTACTGCACACCTTTTGAACCGAGAGGCATTTTTGTCCAAATTTGTAGCAAATTTTTGAACAATTTTGCTAATTTATGCCAATTCGATTAAAATATTCTGGTTTATTTGCCCAAAAAAATATTTTTGGAAAGCTTATTTACTACCCTTTCATATGAGATATAGCTTTCCACACAATTGTAAATATCTGAAGAGAAAAAAAATAAAGAGTAATGGTGTCCATTTTGATCCTTTTTTGACTTGTTTGAAAATGAGTTAAAGGGGCATTTGTCACGGAACGAACATCTTGAAAAAACTTGCCATTTTTCTCAAGTTCGTTGGTTAGCAATCCGCCTCAATCTTCTTCACGCTTATCCATCCATGATCCATTTCGATTTTGTTGGACAAAATATGCTGTGTTCTGTTTGGATGATTATTTAGACATTCCTTTGGTAGCCTGCAGAACAGGCGTTATTTTTTTAAGCGTTTTAGGCGAGTGCGAAGCGCGAGGGGAGAAGAAAAAAATAACGCCTGTACCGTATTTACTCGAATAAGCGCCGCATTTGGGACAAAAAAGTTAATAAGCGCAGCGGCCCAGATGCGACGCTTATTCGAGGAATTCAGGAAAACTAAAAAACCACTACAAAGCAACTCTAACACAGCATTGGCGTACCCTCCCATGCTGCAGATCGTAGACTCAGATCAAGAAGGGGACAGTGAGATCGAAGTTGAGTGTAGACACCACTGGTAAAGCAATTGAAAAGTGCCAGAAGAGACGAATGGTGACAATCAAAAGACGCTTCTGTTAGTTACTGTAAAATTGTCGTACAGATAGAAAATATACCGTTAAATTAAAAGAAAAAATTTCTTTATCGCGTCCAATTTTTAAATAAGCGCCGCATTGGAGGCGCGAAAAATTTAATAAGCACCGCGGCGCTTATTCGAGTAAATACGGTATGCAGACCATTGTTCGTGCTGACTCCAGCGTTCATATATGAACGCGGCTGTCCAATTGGCTACTTTATATCATGTGATTATGATGTGTGATATTGATGTGTCACCAGAGTTATTTATATTAAACGTGACAGGCCTAGCAAAAATCCTGCTCGTCGCTAAAAGCATTTTAGCCCAGCTTTAGAATAAGTCTACCCCAAGTACGTGCCTGAGAGATTTTTCCTTTTGGATCTAGTCTGCAGAACAGGCGTTATTTGTTTTAGAAAAAATTACGCCTGTTCTGCAGGCTATTTTAGATCAAAATAAAGATATAACAGGCCTATTGTTCTAAATGTTGTCGTTTCTTTGATCTTAAATAAATAAATAAAAATCTCTAGCTGTGATACTGACAGGAGGAATTTACGCTTTCAAGAGCGTTTGGAATATTTAGTCATGCCGTCGTTTGTTTGCTAGCTCTTGGCATAACAACGGAGTTTTTAGCTCCTCAGAGTTTATTCTGCGTTTAAGTTGACGTGTTTCTCGGAGCTAAACAGTACCTCCATTGTCAGGCGTATGGCATCATTGCATCCGGCTTGAAATATTTGAATCTCCAGCATGTGTTAATCTTGTAAATTAATCTTTAATTGTTTTTTTAATTTTGTGTTTCAAGAGAAACACGTCAACTTAAACGCAAAATAACTCTGAGGAGCTTAAAACAATCGCAAGATGCCACGATTCCAATATAGACCACGACTATCGCATAAGACTTGGATCTTAGATTCTTTTAGCCGTGATGAAGAAACACTATCTGGCAAGTTATGCTAACCGCAGACTTGCGTTCACATAAAATCACGGACTGAGAAATGAACTGATCCTAAGCAGCGACTAATTCCTACTTAAGCGGCTACTACTCATCTTGCAACACTTTTAAAGTGAGCCAAAGAAACTCTGTTAACAACAGGCCTGTTATATCTTTATTTTGATTTAAAAGGAAAAATCTCTCAGGCACGTACTTGGGGTAGAACTATTCTAAAGCTGGGCTAAAATTCTTTTAGCACGCGACGAGCAGAATTTGTGCTGGGCCTGTCACCACCTTTTACAACAACAGCGCCGTGATTGGTTAATGATTTGAGGGTGTGTCTGGGGGCGGAATGGCGCAAACAATGGTGTGCATGCAGGCGTTATTATTATCGCCCCTCCCATCGCGCGACTCGCGCTCTGCGCTCGCCTTTCGCTCCACGCGCGCCCGCCTCAAAAACGAAAAAAAAAACTTACGCCTGTTCTGCAGGCTATTCCTTTGGTTAAAAGACAGTTTTTGAACTTAGCGTGCAAGAGCTAAATATAGCGTGACACTGTTCCTTTAAAAGCTTTTTGGCGAGCTCCAGAGCTCGGCATTTTTAATTGGCGGTACCTTTGAGCATTTCGTACATTCCGCTCAAGTCGTTCGCACTGCAAAACATGAATGATAACCGTTTTTTGTTTATAAAACACAGTTTTTACTGCAATCGCTTGATTGAAATAACAATCACTTCTGACACTTTTGGTATCATATCTGGGTAAATTTCCTCTCTGGTTACCAGGATCTTGGCCATAAAACCGAGATACCGGTATCCGGACCAGCCCAGACAGTCAGTGAGGCGAGATCCCGGTAGGGGGGTGGTAAGATCATGATGACTGAGGCCTCAAAGTCGAAGTCGAACTTGAACTAGAAGTCGAACTCGAAGGCCATATATCCCAAACATATCGCGTATTCGCAATAATTAAATATACAGACGTTATGTTTCTGTCTCAAAAGAAAAATAACGTCTATAGTAGGCTAAATTTAAGACGATTCCTACGATTCCGATGAATTCCTTTCGAGCTTGAGCTCCTCTCAGTTCTAACATTTTGCCGAGAAAAACGCGCTTGAATAATTTAAAACTCTTCTTCACGCTGTGTCGAAAAAAAGACGCCGATGTTCAGAGATTAGAATGCTACATGTAGAAGTTTGAAAAAATACCATCATGTGAAAGATCTGACAAATTACTACCTTGTTATCCCCCAAACATTTTTGGGATGTTTTGCAGTGCGAATGTCTACAGTAATCTTTTTTTTTTCTAAACCCTAAAAATATATATTTTCAATTTTTTAGTACCCTGACACTTGACCCTTGACAAAAACTCACACTCCCAATTTAGCAACATCCTGTTAAAAAAAAAAAACAGGGAAAAACAGACGCTTTCGATTTACATGTAATATGATGGCGTGAAAATTAATGGAACCGCGTGTGTGCGGACATAATTTGAGCTCTTTGAACCCGCGCGGCGTACCGCTTTGGAAACACGGACCTAACTCAGTTAATTAAGTTCAAAATAGTCCGAAATCATCCGAGAGATATTTGTTGTTGCTACAATTCTGAGCAGAATTTATGCACGTAAATGTTCACAGGAAAATCTATCTTCTTTAATAGCCAGTCTGAAATTTGACTTCATGACCACGGTGTGGATTTGATTGACATCGGCAAGCACATTTCAAACCATCATCATTGGAAAATAAAATCATCTCTTCTCTCTTCTAAAGCTTCTCTTAAACAGACCCGATGTATATTTGAAAACGCCATGCTCTATTCAAGGTGAATGAGCGAAGATCACCGATGTGTAGGGGTGACGTCTTGAAATACGAAATAAAGTCCGTAAAATTCGTGCCAAAGGACAAAAGAATACGCAAGAGGTGAGTTTATTTCATACGCTTTATTGAACTAAACGAAATCGACATTATTTTACACCCCATACAAAGTCTTATAAATTTTCAACGGCCGCCATGTAACCCTGGGGCATGTAACCCACCCAATACCGCTTTCATGGAAGGGTCGCGTCCCGACTCACACACCGCAAATAATTAATCCTTTGTTTTCTCGTAACGTGAGCTTGGGCTGCCTGTGGTACGGTTACGCCGGGTTTTTACCCACATAACGAATATAATTGCCTACCTGGGATGATTTGCATAGAAATCCGCTTGGAGGTGTAATTCCGCAGCGGTCAATAGACGTAGCAAAACACTTAAATCTTCATTCCCCACCAAGTTGATGGAAGCGGCATTAAATAGACAATTTCCATTGCCAGTTACAAATGTGGGAGTTAGTTGGCCGTTAGGAATGTCTTCAGGCATCAATAGTGTGGCGAATGAATCCTGTCTCTGAAATTTTTTTTCCCACGTGTGCCACGGTGTTAGAGTGTCTGGCACAAAACAACGGTATTTCAATTGCAAGGACATGCACAGTGCCTTATTGTCATCTCTAATTGCATTTTTGAGACGCTGTAGATCTCTTACAACGATTCCATCATTGATCTCCATTTTAACAGAGAATGATAAACAGATAAATCTACGCTACTTGAAGAAGGGGTGCTTTTCAAGAAAAGAGCGGAAATGAAAGAGTGCAATTAACACATGTTGCCAAGTTTGTATGATTTTTCATGAGTTATATATCAGGCCTTTTGATTGGCCGAGACACCATAAGCCCATCACAAGAGCTGCCCATCACCAAAGCTGTCAAACTTAAAACAGAGTGTTTATTCTGAACTCGTTCATTCAGCTACGATGGATGAATTGGACCTCTGGTTCCAAGAAAATAATTTGTGGTCGTTCAGAGATCTTTTCGTTAAAAGCGGCTACGATGAACTAGAAGTAATGGCAGAAGTAACTGACAGAGACCTTCAAGATTTGGGGGTGACCCCACCAGGTCATAGGAAGAAGATTTTGATGAAAACGGCAAGACTGCGAAAGAAGTTCAAGTTCGAAGATATGGGTGCTACAAAAAGCAAATTATCAGCACAAGGAAACGTAGCAAGGTTTGATATTAATTTGTTTGAAATAAGTCATTTATACAATGGGGACTTGGGTTACAAAGTTCAGATGCTCTCCAGGCGTCCAAATGGCAGTATCCTGGTCTGGGTGCCGGTCTGACAGAGACTTTACTTGCGCAGTTTCCAGTTGCGGTGTATGCAAATTTCTCCGAAAAACAGGAAAGTAAGAGCGAAATGTTTTTAGCTTTCGATGAATACACTAAAAAGCACACGCAATAAATAACGCAGTCTGTCAATGCTTCTCTGGAGGTTTCAAATGGAATTAAAATAAAACAGAGAAGTTTATGTTTTAGCCGGCGTTCAGCGCTCTCAGTGAGTAGTCAGTTTCTTGTCACTTTGTGCCTGAAAAAGCGGGGTCCAAATTTTCAACCTAAACTTTGAAACGCACTCTCTATAAAATGACGCAGTCTTTCGACGCTTCTTTAGAGCTTTCAAACGAGATGTGTTCTTTTCAATAGGCCAAACATTTTAACATTTTTGACTAATTTAGCACTCAGTGACCACTGAGTAAGGCCCGATTCAGACGCCGGACTTTTCATGAGCCGAACTTAATTCGAATTTAGGTCGACTCATGTATTAGGTTCGGCTCATGAAAAGTTCGGCGTCTGAACCGGGCCTAAGTCACGTTTCGTGTCAAATGTAATAAATGACAGTTCGGCTGGAAAGCGAATTCCTAGTTTTGAAGTTTAGACACTGAAAAGCGCACGCAATAAATAACGTTTCAAAACGAGATGTGCTTCGTTTCAATAGGCCAAATATTAACAAAGTTACATAATTTTTTTACTATGAATTTTATAGCGCTCAGTAACCGCTGAGTAAGTTACGTTTCCTGTCAAATGTAATAAATGAGAGTTTGCGCCTGGAAAGCTTATTCCTAGTTTTTAAGTTTGACACTGAAAAGCGCACGCAATAAATAACGCAGTCCTTTGACGCTTCTTTAGAACTTTCAAACGAGATGTGCTTCGTTTCAATAGGCCACATATTAACAAAGTTACAGAATTTTTGACTATAAATTTAGCGCTCAGTAACCACTGAGTAAGTTACATTTCCTGTCAAATGTAATAAGTGACAGTTTGCGCCTGGAAAGCGAATTCCTAGTTTTTAAGTTTGACACTGAAAAGCGCACGCAATAAATAACGCAGTCCTTCAACGCTTCTTTAGAACTTTCAAACGAGATGTTATTCGTTTCAATGGCCCAAATATTAACAAAGTTACAACATTTTTGACTAATTTAGCGCTCGATGACCACTGCCGATTAACGTTTCCTGTCAAATGTAATAAAGCAAAGCTTGGGCTTGGACTCCCAACCTTCGAGGGACAGAAATCCCCCCAAAATATTTAACTCGACCAAAATAAAGTTTAGTGTTTAATTTATTTCTATTTAATAATGTAGATCCTTTCATTTGCAGAAAACTAGGATATTTTATATTTCAAGCATTCGAATTAAGAGTCACTTGTACCACTGGGCAAGGGCCCACTGCGATCAGTTAAAAATATTAATTAATTTAACTGACCTGGTATTTGTTATATTACTATTACTTATTACTTACATTACTTTATTTTTGTTTAGGCAATACCATATGTAAATTGGTAATGCTAATAAACTTGTTGTTGTTGTTGTTGATTTACAGATTTATACTAAGGGCAAACCATAAGAAAAATTATGGGGGGGGGGGGTGGAAATTTTTCAGCTCGCATGAATTTTTTTTCCTCGATTGGCTGCACAAATGTTTTTCTTTTGATGGTAAGAAAATAGTTGGGAGGGTTGATGCAGGAATTTTTTTTCATTCTCATGTTCCGTCCGTAATGATATATGGTTTCCCATATTACTCTTGAAACTGGCGCGTGTACGATTTTTTTTTCTGAAGGACACCCGCGAAGGTTGGGAGTACCCATGATGATGACGACAGCGACACACTGCCAGGATCGCCTTTAGCATCTTCCTCTCTCATGGAGAGTACCCATGATAATGACGACAGCGACGCACCGCCAGGATCGCCTTTAGCATCTTCCTCTCTCGTGGAGAGTACCCATGATAATGACGACAGCGACACACCGCCAGGATCGCCTTTAGCATCTTCCTCTCTCGTGGAGAGTACCCATGATAATGACGACAGCGACACACCGCCAGGATCGCCTTTAGCATCTTCCTCTCTCGTGGAGAGTACCCATGATAATGATGACAGCGACACACCGCCAGGATCACCTTTAGCATCTTCCTCTCTCGTGGAGACAGAAGGTTAGTAAGTTCACCCAAACGTTTGCGGGCGACATTCATATATGTTTTTAATATTCATATAGATTTTAATAACTATTTCTAACAAGATCTGTGAGAGGCCTCTTCGTAGGGTTCCAGGTGATAGGCCTTATGCATGATGACGTCACCAGCTCAAAATTCACCACCAAGCCTCGTTTGTACGAAATTCCTTGCAAACCTTTGACAAGTTCGCGTTATTTTTGAGTGGGTATTCTTTTCAACTTTGCTCCTTTGAGAATACATTGATGAGATTGTCACAGAGTTTACACTTCGAAAGCGAGGCTTGGGGGTGAAATTAGCTAGTCTGACGTGAACATGCATAAGGGCGGCAGCGTTCATGGGTTTGTGCTCGGTGCTAGTCCTCACATGCAACTGATCCTAGGGCATTCTGCTCTCAAGCTTTGCGAGGGTGAGTTGCGCCATCACGTAGGTGGGTGAGTTGTCAGGGATGTTCCGATTTTTTTTTCTAATACAGTTATAAACTTTTCTCAAGTCGAACATCTTACATTACAGAGCACTTTTTCTTCAGTATAAACAGTATTTCCTATTTTAAGAAAAACATTGCAATTTGGTCACGTAACAAGTCTTTCAATGACAACTGATCCTGATAATTTGTTTTTTAAAAGTTTTCAGATGCACTTGTAGGCGAGGATGCGACTTTCGGACTGGCGCAGTTGTAGAACATTTTATATTCCGTGTCTTTAAAAGTCACACGAATTGAATTCCGTGGACAGTAATCAATCAAAACTACACATAACTCGTAAAATGTTGGTAGAAGTACCTGACAACTAAATTGAAATCAGGATTTTCAAAAACATTCAAGGTGTATTTTGTGATAACGGTTTGAGTTACTGCGTGTGTAAGTTACTATTTGACATTTATACCTCCACAGAAATTTTATTTTTAATCTATTCCATTTTCCCGTTAGGTAATGGGAAAATTGACCATTTACTCCTACGCTGAGAGAGATGCAAACTATACCTGTTTACTGCGAGAGGGATCCTTTGGGCGGTATATTTTGAAAACACTCACAAGGTTACAGCAACAGGTTGTAGAAAACAGGAAAATGGGAAAATTATAAATCAGTACAATCGGAATCCTAGTTAAAATTGACTTTAGGGCCTGTCAGAATCAGTTTTTATTGAATCCAAGCCCTGTCGGAATTGCCCTGAAAAAATTGTGAATTTTAAAATTCAGCCCTATCGGAATCCTTAAAATTGATTTTTGGGCCTGTCAGAATCAGTTTTTACTGATTCCGAAGCCTGTCAGATTCTGCCCTTCCACCGGGGGGTGCGGAAAATTTTTGGAACGTCCCATTTTGACTGTCCTCTTTAATTCAGCATAAACTGCTCCAATCGTACGAGCGCTTCCTTATCATTTCTGATTATTATCGACAAGTACAGCATACCCGTAAGCTTTACACACTTTCGACCCACTTGTATTATGTCGACTCGTCTGCTTGCTTTTAGAAAGTTTGAGCGTTAGGTAATTCGCTTTTAACGTTTTTGTAAACCGTTAGATACTCCAGTCAACCGTTAGCCGTTTACAACAAAGCGTTAATCTGCCCGTTAAAAGCGTTAGGAAAAAGCGTTCAGAAAATGCAAGCTACCCGTTAAAGTACAATGCACTTGATGATGCAGCTAAACTGTTTATCAAAAGCATGTTTGGATTAAGCGAGGACTGAGTTCAGTTACTTTCCAGGACACTCGTGAACATCTTGACTGCATGAACATCGTTATCGTTGTAGTTTCCGTTTAAATTGCCAACACTGTAATTGTCAGAAAGTACTGAGCATGTGAACTATAGCAGCCAGAAATCTCGGACTTTACCTTTGCACATTCGCAACTTAAATGTCTTTCTTTGACAGAAAAGAAACTCTATTGAAGTATGTTAATTTGTACCTTACTTTGTCCTTGAACTTGTACTGGACGCGTGTGATTTCAGTGTTTAGCCATTTTATCAGCAGATCAGGTTTCGTATTCAGACATTTCCCAAGATGTAAGGTTAAGAGCTTTATTTCACCGTAGGATGTCACAGTCGAGATTACACTTTCTCATTCAGTCCCAGAGTAGTTAATTCACATCTGTGTTCATTCAGCTTCATTCAGTGCAATTCGCTGCAAAATGCAATGTTCCGACTAAGAAAAACGGCCTACGTAAAGCCAAAGCGAATAACTGAAAGGTACAAAACAATAAACTCACACAAGTGTGGATCCTCGTAGTTCAATCCGGCGTAAAAAAGGAAAACGTCTAGGAGCAAATAAATCTGGCTCTTTTAACAAAACAAAATGGCCCACGAGCCGAGCACATGGTTGCAACACTCGAAAAGGCCTATGGGAAGTCCCGGGCACAGGACACCCAAGAAAAGAAATAACAGTCATTTTCACGAAAAAGTTATGATTCAGATATCAAACAAACCTTAACCTTGCTTTCTGATCTCGGTCCAGTCTAGCCAGGCCCTTGAAGGGTATTTTGTGTTCATTTGTAGTTGAAGCTTGCCATGATTAGAACAACCTCCATCTAGTTACATCTGGGATACAAACACAGGCAGTATTTTGGGCCAGCGTACTACTTAAGAAAGGTTGGCGTGACAGCGTGACAGTTGCGATATTTCTTTCTTGCCATGGAAGAAAAAAAAAAGGTTAGGTAGAAACATTCCCATTAGCTAGAAAAATTATAGACTAAGGAAAAATTCGATATTTGATCTAATGTTACCCTTTTGATATATCGTTTTGGTTTGTCCCGAGATTTCTCGTAATGATTTTTTTTTCACTCACAAAATAGTTTGCATGTTCTTACTCGCTGTGACTTTTCATTAAAGTTGTGGATTCAGAGAACACGAGGTCGAGGTATTTTAACTCTTGAGTTCTACTCAAAAAGGTATCACATGTATAAAGTATAACTTTTCACTAATACCACTATCCCTATATCCCTAATTATCGAAGTGGTTGATTTCCGAATAGAACGGATGCACACGGGGGAGGGGGGGGGGGGGGTTGAGTGAGGGTACAATAATCTGTAACAGCCTTACAGACGGGACTTAGGCCGCCGTCTCAAAGGATAATTTAATTAAAAAAAAGTTCAGTAACATAGCATCAGCAATTATCGAGTGTCTTATTCTGAATCATTTACGTGTCATTCCGCTCCATTTCGTTTCGTTCCGGTTCATTCCGCTCCATTCCGGTTCATTCCGCCTCGTTCCGCTCTATTCCGCTCCATTCCGGTCCATTCCGGTCCATTCCGGTTCATTCCGCTCCATTCCGCCTCATTCCGGTTCATTTCGCTCATTCCGGTGTTTAGTAACGCCCCTTGGAATATTCTAACTTTAGTGGTCGGTGGTTTGTCAAGCCTGGTAGTCTTCCCTCAGTGTTCAAATGTTGGGAGCACAAGCCATATCTTATTCCTAAGTCCCAAAATAAGAGGAAGTTGAACAAGATTCAGCTTCAATCGAGCGGAACAAGTTGTAAAAAGCAAAAAGGTGATCAAAATCCCCCTGAATGCACAACTGAACTTACTGAAGTTTGTGTGGAGGCTGAAGGAGACGACGTGAATGAGACAGAAGCTGAAAAATCTGAACTGCTAAGGGCTGAAATTGCTTCACTAAATGAGCAGATAAAAATTGCCAGCACAAAAATCCAACAGTTCGAGCAAACTGTGCGTGAAATGGAGTTCTGTATTGAGAATGTTGAAGACAAAGACATTTGCTTTTACACTGGATTTCCGAATCGTGAAGTTTACAATGCAGTGTTAACATATCTTAACCCAGGTCCCAAAGGTGAAAATTTGGTGTACACCCGAAATGATTCGAGACTTGACATACAGTCTACCCCATTGCGAAAGATTGGACGACCCAGGAAATTGACTCCCACAAATCAATTATTTCTATTCCTCTGCAGGGTAAGGATTGGGCTTTTTGAATGTGATCTGGCTTATAGATTTAACATTTCTGTTGGGACTGTAAGCAACATTATTGTCTCGTGGGTAAATTTCCTATATCTTAGACTTGGATCAATAAGCATTTGGCCCAGTAAACAAACAATACTAGAAACAATGCCTGAGTCATTCAAATCAAAGTACAAAGAAACCAGGGTGATTATTGATTGTACCGAGATCAAGGTTGAAATGCCCACTTCACTAGTTTTGAAGTCCCAGACTTAATCAAATTATAAGAGTGCTAACACATTGAAGGGGCTTGTGGGAATCTCCCCAAGTGGTAACATAACGTTTCTCAGCCAACTGTACACCGGTTCAATCTCGGACAGGGAAATCACTGAACGCTGTGGCATTCTCAAAATGCAGTTTCAAGCTGGTGACACTTTGATGGCAGACAAAGGATTTGACATTCAAGATCTGCTGGATCCAATTGGTGTGAAGTTAAACATGCCACCATTTCTGCACATGCAAGACCAAATGCCCGCTCAAGATGTTGTGGAAACACAGCAAATAGCTGCTGAGAGGATACACGTGGAGAGGGCCATAAATAAAATAAAAAACTTTCATATGTTTGACCAGATTATTCCCTTATCTCTGGCTGGTTCTATTAGCCAGTTATGGACAGTATGTGGATTACTGACTCTGTTTCAAAACCCTATAATTTCATAAATGCACCAAGATTGTTTTCTTGCTTGTTTATATTAATATAGACTAATAATGTTGTTGTTACTGTTGTGTCAGAGGTTTTTCTTTTCTTTCTCCGTCTCTACCGGAATACCTGTTCACAGGAGAAGGGAGTCTAGAACACTTGTTGAATGAAGCTGACAACAATGGTAGTTTATTTAAACATCAAAACACAACAATGTAATAACAAACATGCGTTTCTACTGCAAAATTAATGAATTACAACATTTAAGCTTGTAATTTTAATGATAAGTGGAGATTTAACATGCTTGAAAAAGAACCTTTTCAGTAGATTGACTGGTCACAATTTCAGCTCTTTGGATTATCAAATTAAAGCTTCATGGCCTCCGGCATTACATGTTGTTGGTAGAAGTTTGTCAGTTTGACAATCATTGAATTCCAGAACAATTCATCAAACTTTATTCGCTGTACAATAAGGCCTTTCTGGAAAAACACCACAAAGTCACACCATTTCAATCCTGAGAGACCCATTTGACCTTGTACTTGATAGTAATAATGGTGGTCTTTTTTAAGTTCAGGCTTCCCATCAATAAGATGACAATAAAAAGTTGGGTCAGAACATGCCTCCTCGGGTGTCAAATTTCTTAAGGTAAAAGGACATTTGATCTCCATTAAGCCATAACCAAATTCCTTATCTATCACCCTTCTGTCTGGTGAAGCAGCTAGCCATGGCATTGTGTTTGAAATAACAACACCAAACTCCAACACCTGTACATTATTACCTATAACCTTCAAGTATTCAGCATATCTGTTTGCTGCTTTTGATTCATTTGACACACCATATCTGATAGAAGCTACACTGGAAAGATCTTTCTGAGATAAAAGATTATTCTGGACAAATTTCGTTTGAGAGAGGCTGAGTTTCCGTTTGCACACTAGTCCAAAATTGCTGCTAGTTAACCTGAATCTTCTGATTTGGAACCATAATGGGTTATTGCTTTGCCCTCTGGTTTCTTGTCAGTTAAGGATGGATTAGGGACTTTTAATTGACTAACAAACTGGTCCTCATGAGCAGTAAGAGGCCCTTGCAATCCCACAACTGGTACATCTCTAACAAGGGGGAGGTCAGGGAAGGAGTCATCAACAGCTCTGGGTCTATGTAGAGCTGGAAAATTGGTTATCACATTAAAATTTGCCTCTGTCAGAGCTAGCTGATAGCTTAGCACACTCCCACATGGAACCTTGTGTCCATTTAATTTAGTGGGAATTGTTGGTGGTTCCTCTTTATACACTGTACAGAATCCTAAAGAAGGATTAATTTGCTTAAGTGACTCAAAAAGCTGATTTACCCCTTCATTATTTTGAACAGGGGGTTGTCTGGCTTCATACAAGGTACATCTTAAACCCTCTGAACGTTTGTTTCGGTATTTTGGGTTGATAACCTGATATCCCATGATAGGTTCTGGGTTTATGCCCTGGGTTCTAGGTTTGTGCCACTGTTGTGGATTATCCGTACATGTCCCCATTTTGGGAAATTCCGGGGCTTTTAATTTGATGATGTGATCAATAAGATATAATAACCCCATTATGTGGTTGCAGTAGCCATTTGCCCCTGCTGCACAAGGACATTTAGCATTGTTTACATCTCCAGTTACTGACAGTGAAACTTTAACATTGTGGGGTCTATCATTCTTTCTCTGCGATTTGAAACACTTCCCTTTTACATGTATTTCATTGTCTTTAACCTGACAACAGATATCATGACAGTAATTTTCATAGAAAAACTTGTATCCCTTTTCAAGGGGTTTTTCAACATAGCTTTTTGCATCTCTTCCAGTTTTCTTAGCATGCTCAACAATGTTAATATAAGAAAACTGCTTTGGAAGAACTGATGTATCGCTGCTCCAGTTCTCCTCCATGTCTGTAACTGGATCTTCGGGCTGCTCGTTATCTGGATTAGTCAGCTGTGTGTCCCCAGTGCAAAGATTGCATTTTGCTTTCTTTGCTCGTGTGTATGCCTTCCCAGGATCAGGATCGACCAGAGTAAGATTTCTGTCCAAGTTCTGCCTTACCCTAAAATCCACAATAAATAGACATGTCGAAAAAAAGAATAAACAAAGAAAAATTCGCAATAATGGTGTGAATGGAGTCTCAAATACAGAAACGTAGACTACAACTAAGCCAGTTTAACTAGACCTAAGCTTAAATATGACACCTAAACATGAGAATCGAGGCTTAAGCTTAAATAAATGACGACCACATTAGGATAGATTGTGTAACATAAAAATACTGGTCACCAAAAAAAAACAGTTACCGGGAAACAAGTTCAGCCCTTGTATCTGCAGACTTGAAGCGTAGTCCACGACAACTTAACCAGAACTTCAACTCGTTCTTCTTGCATTTCTCTAAATCTCCTCTTGATATTATTGAGCCAGGAATATCTTCGCACGAAAGCTGGAATAAATTACGTATAAGAGATCTTATAATACGATGGGATTACAAATACGGATTATAAAACAAACAAACCCTCTGGATAGATCGTCGAAACGTACCTCTGTACAAGAACAATCTGGCCGCTGCACAGAGCACGCCATGTTGATCGCGAGTAAACAGCAAAGATGGCGGCTGAAATGCCTCCGCGATTGACGTCATTCATTTAAAATTCAAAATGGCGCCGAGACTTATTAAAAGGGTGTATACAAATCTATTTAAGAAAAAGCCACTCATTTTTGTGTTCATCTTCCAAAGTATCATTAGAGGTTCATTTCAGTAGAATTCGCCTTGTTGGCATCCTTCACGTTGGCCATGTTGTTCCACATGCAGGAATGAGCCTAAGATATAAAAACAGTGATTTAAAAAGTCAGAAAAAAAGTTGAGAAAAAAGTCGGATAAAAACCAAAAGCAATGTGAACGGACTGGAACAACATCGAGAAACTGAAATGCAGGAAATAGCTCGCACAAGATTCTTCCAAGGTAAATCTTGTAACGCCCTCTTGTGCATCTTTGCTCCTCGTCACTAAGCTTTAAGAGGTCCTTCATATTGCAATCACGGAGGCATGTTTTAGGTCCATTATCAGGAATATCAGAGGCTAACTAACTGCATGGACACTTTTGTTCTGTTTGTCAGAACGCATGTCTTGCACTTTTAGCTCCCAGTCATTGTTGTCAAGGACAAGAAACGTTTTCTCTTCTTTTACCATCTGAACAGCATGATCCAGGAAGTGACTTCCAATATATTCCTGGATTGTGTACTTCATGGAAGGAACCATTAAAATTCCATATCTGTTGAATCTTCAAAACTATATGGGGGGGGGGGGATGTGATGTACATGTATTAGCAGTTGAGACATATAGAGTCTTGATGTGGACCCATAGAAATAACAACAACAACAACAACAATTTATTTCGGTATTCCCATATAAATACATGGTATTACCTATACAAGTAGTACGTATTAAGTATTACATGTAAGTATAACAACAACAACAAAGAAAAAGAAAGAAACGGGTATATCTGATTATTAAATTAACATAGATTGTCGATTTAACATTGAATTATAAATATAAGCAGCGGTAGTTCTACAGACAAAAGGATCAGTGCTGTTAAAGAGAAACAAGATTTTAGAAGTATTGTCTAGATTATTAAAATTTTGATATCTATCATTTATTTCACTGAAATATTTCTTGCGTAAATTGTTGTGATGGCAGGTGAATAGAAAATGTGATTCGTCCTCAATTTCATTTAAGTTACAGAAGGAACAGATTCTTAAATGTTCGGGTGTCTTGTTGTGTCTGCCAGTTTCAATTCTTAATTTATGGTTTCCAAGGCGAAATTTATTTATTTGCCTTTTGTGAAGGGGATTTTTTTATCGAATCCAAGAAGTCTGCGGCTTTATGGCAATCCTTTTTAAAGGAGGAATAGAATTTAAGCTTTATATTTAAATTTAACAAATGTAGTTGATGACTAACTGAAGTTGTGTTAACAGTTAATCGAATACGTGTAATAAGGGTATTTGGATTTTTAATATCTAAAGTGGAAATATTTTGATTCGAAGCTTTACATAAAGAATCAACTTTTTGCATTAAGCTCAATTGATTTTTTCCTGCCATTTCTTTAGACAGGTAAAGGCATTGTTTGGCAATATTATCCTCTGGTAAATTCTCCAAGTGTAACCAAAATTTAATGATATTTATGTCGATATTTCCTTTTAACGATAATCTGCCAAGTTCATTTCTACATGCAACATTTGGGCATTGTTTATTGACTCCTAAGAAAAGTTTGGAAAAATAGATATGTGTTCGTTCAATTATGTCTTTTTCCCATGAATTATAATCAATTTTATCATAAATTCCCCAAACTTCTGAACCATACATGAGAATAGGAAGAAACAGGGAATCAAATATTTTGTTAACTATATCAATTGGTAATTTTGAGAAGTCTAGGTAACGGCGTGTTGCAAAAATAGATCTTCTAGTTTTCTCCTTTAAATTTATTTTGTGATCTCTGAAATTTCCATTTGTTGAAAAATTGACACCAAGGTAAGTATAATTACTAACAATTTCTATTTTGTCGCTATTAATGTAAAAGTGTTGTTTATCTAAAGTAGATTTTCTAAGTTTCTTTTGGAGAATAAGAATTTTCGTTTTCTTGGGATTTATATTTAGTAACCAGTCAGAACAAAACTGAGCTAATGTATTTAATGCTGTTTGTAGTCCTGTGGCTGTGTGAGAAATCAAAACTAAATCATCAGCATAAAGGAGGCAATTGAGGTGTGAGCCATCAGGTAATAATACTGGATCTGTATTTTCTCCATCAAGGAGAGTAGGGATTTCGTTTAGATAAAGGTTAAAAAGCATTGGCGAAAGGATGCAACCTTGTCTAACACCATTTGCGTATTCAAAAAATTCTGTTCTTTGATGGCTAGATTTAATAGAACATTTAGATTTTGAATAGAGATTTTTAATTAAGTCATAAAATTTTCCCCCAATCTTGTTTTTCAATAATTTATAACATAGGCCATCGTGCCAAATTGAATCAAAAGCTTTTTTAAAGTCAATAAAGCAAGTGAATAATTTGCCTTTAGTGGTATGTGTTACATGTTTATCGATTAATGTTCGAAGGGTAAAGATGTGATCAGTTGGCGATGGTTTGGTAGAAATCCAATTTGGGCGCGATGTAAGATGTTTTCTTTAATTAAATAGTTTTGTAATCTGATGTTAAGTACAGAGGTGAATAGTTTTCCAAGACAACTGTTAATACAAATTCCTCTGTAATTCGATGGATCTGATTTGTCGCCTGACTTGTAAATAGGGGTGATGATACCTTCACACCAAGTGGAGGGGAAGAATCCACATTTTAGTACAAGGTTAAAGAGTTTACAGATTGCAGCTTTCAAATAACTCAGGCCTGTTTTTAGCATTTCATTGCGAATTCTATCAGAGCCAGGGGCTTTTCTTGATTTTAACAGTTTTGTGGCATGTTCAATTTCTTTTAAGGAAAATGGTTCATCTAAACAATTGTGATTATCCTTATAGTCTTCTAATGTGGAAATTTCCTGTTTTAAAGAACGGGTTGGATTTGGTTTCGAATGTAAATTTTTGAAATGTGTGAATAAGTTATCAATAGGTACTTCTTCTTTAGTTTTATCACGGGGATTGTCTTCATTTATTGATTTTAGGTAATTCCAAAATTCATAATTTCCTTGGTTACTTATAAGGTTATCAATCTTAGAGTTGAGGTGCACCGTTTTCTTAAGCTTAATTAACTTCTTAAAGTCACGGCGAGTTTTGTGGTATTCTTCTCTTAACTCTTTGTTACAAGGATCTTTGTGTGTTTTGTTAGATAGTACCTTCAGAGATCTTCTTAATATTTTGCAATCGTTATCAAACCATTTTTTGGAGAGTTTATTTCGTGGCGATTTCTTTTGGCAGGTTAGTTTTAGAGAACGCATTGAAATTTTATTTAGCAAATTAGTGAATTGTTCAGTTGCCAGTTGAACACCGTCATTGTTTGAGGCGAAATCAGTTTGTTTGAACAGCGACAGTTTTGATTGAAATTCGTCCATTTTCAGAGTGTTGAGGTAATTTTGTGATGAGTTTTTATCCCAGATATATTGTTTTTGTAAATTAAATAACTTGTGCTGTGATTTAGGTATTGATTGAGATGAAATTGATGGAGAACACTTAATCCAGCAAATGATCTGAGAATGATCAGAAAAAATGGATGGTGGTTTTACAACAAGACTCTCAATCAAATTCAACATTTCGTGACTTGCAATAACATAATCAACAGTGCTTATTCCTTGAGGTGAATGAAATGTGATTTTTCCAAAAGAGTCACCGCCTAAGACTTGTGAGTTCGTAAAGCTTCATGAACTTGCTCAGCGTGCATAAGTGGAGGCGGTCGATTGTTTACGAGGTTGTAAACTGGTAGACTTGGGGTTGCAGGAATTTCGGCGGTTTTGCGAAAGCGGTTTTCTGTTTGATTTGGAGGTAGTGGGGATGCCTGTTGAAATCTCCTGGAGATGCGGTTGAAAATACAATCTTTAAGATTCGCTACCAGGACTCCAATTTTTTTCCTTTTGATATGTTTTCTGTCATGTAACATTTCTTGAGTAATGTTTTCGTTGTTTACAAAATGGACGTTGGCATATGAACGAAGATGACTGATTTTATTGTTCAATTGCGAACGTTTAGCATCGTAGCCGTCATTACGGGTAATTAGAGAAGAGATGATTATCTTTGTGGTCGGATACTTCTGTGCTGCAAGATCGATGAGCGTTTGAAAGTTGTCGAAGCAGGATTCAAGAGTTGAATTCTCTATGTCATTTGTTCCAGTGTGAATGACCAAAGTGGAGGGATTATCAAAATTATTGGTGGTTATGGTTTCAATTGCAGAAGCAATTGTCGAGGTAAAAAGTTTGTCCACAGTTTTGTTATAAATAAATTTGTTAGAGTCAATAAATTTGCCATTTGAATCCATTAGTAGTATAATCCCAGACTTGTGAACGTCTTCTGTCACGCGGGAATCTTCGGTTGGTGGACGAAAAGGTGATTTCTGACTGTCATGTACAGGAACTGTAGTTTTGGGTTTTGAACCTTTCATTGTGGTGTTACCGTTTGTTTGATGAGTAGGCGAGGCCTGGTTTAAATTATCTGCAGGGAGGTGGTGAGGTGTTGATGATTTGTCTTTGTTGTTGTGTTCAGATAATAAAAAGAAAGGATTGTTACTAAGTTGTCCTAGATCTCCTTCGTCAATAGATTCCTTGTATTCAGTGGTAGATTGATAAACTTCATCCTGACGTTTGCGATTTTCGCTCTCCGTGTTTTGTACTTTCTTGTCCAGGGTTTTAACTTGTTTTTTGAGAGAGTGAATTTCATTTTTAAATTTTAAATTCTCACATTTCAAGGTTTCATTGTCTGATTCAAGGTCAATTACACGAGCCGACAAACTGTTGATTTCTGTTTTGAAAAATTTTCTAATTGAACCATTTTGTCTTCAATGTGGGTGATCTTAGCTTCTGGTGTTTTCATAGTCACTGCATTTTTTAGTTCTACAACATCGGACTCCAGTGTTGCAACAACCGACTTGAGATCGACGAGTGAAGCTTTACTTTTGACTGAGAGTCCTCGCACGGAGTCGAAGGAATTCCTTCTCTTCCGGTTAATTTTAGATCTTGGTGTCTCGAATATGGCGGCTTGTTGATTTTCTTCATGAATTTCGTTCTCGTCATTGGAGTAATTTCCGTCAACCAGTTGACCGGGGGCAAATTTCTTGACGATTTTTGCTTTTTTGTTTGGGCGGGTGATTTGATATACCTCTTCTAAGTGTTGCAGCGTGATTTCATATTCTAATTCGCGCATGGTTTGATCTTCTTGTCCACATGCTGCTGTTCCGTGGAATGTAGAATAAAGTTGATCTGCTCTCTGTTTTAGTCGCACAAATTCCTTCTCACTCCATAAATCAAAGCAAGTACCTTGGCACATAATTACACCAGTTGTTAAATATACGGTGATCGTAAATAGTAAAGTGTACGGTGGCTTCAAAGGGACATCAATAAATTAGACATTTTTTCTGATAATCCGAGTTTGAGTTCGAGTTTGAGTTCGAGTTCGACTTTGAGTTTGAGTTCGAGTTTGAGTTTGAGTTCGACTTTGAGTTCGAGTTCGAGTTTGAGTTCGAGTTTGACTTTGAGTTCGAGTTCGAGTTTGAGTTCGAGTTCGACTTTGAGTTGGAGTTGGAGTTCGAGTTGGAGTTCGAGTTTGAGTTCGAGTTTGAGTTCGAGTTTGAGTTCGACTTTGAGTTCGAGTTTGAGTTCGACTTTGAGTTCGAGTTCGAGTTTGAGTTTGAGTTCGAGTTCGACTTTGAGTTTGAGTTTGAGTTCGAGTTCGACTTTGAGTTCGAGTTCGAGTTTGAGTTTGAGTTCGACTTTGAGTTCGAGTTCGAGTTTGAGTTCGAGTTCGACTTTGAGTTCGAGTTTGAGTTCGAGTTCGAGTTCGAGTTCGACTTTGAGTTCGAGTTCGAGTTCGAGTTCGAGTTCGAGTTCGAGTTCGACTTTGAGTTCGAGTTTGAGTTTCGTTCCCAGGCGACTCTCGTCACCAGAGTCTTCGTGTTTTTCAATATGGTGGCCATAAGTTGGAGTCCACTGCAAGTTTAAATTTGAGTGTAGGTTCGCGTTCGATTCAGCGGGCACATGCTCATTTAGTAACAGCTGACTCGGATGACCTGGAACAAAATGGTTCTTCCAAACTATTTGCCAATATCAGGCGTTAACGTCAGGGACCGTATCTTTGAAAACTTGTTAAAACTCACTATCAATGCTCAGTTGGTCAGTGCAAAGTTTACATTCATTGATTGAAGTTGAGCCTTAACTAGCAAATTTTATAGGTAACGAGACCATCAAAGCATACTTCAATGCTGGCTTTCAGTATCCTGAAATACTGGGTTTCTTATACATCATTAATGGCGTGTCACTGAGGTTAGTGTTGTCCTGATACTTTGAGTATAAGATGACAGAGGTTTCATTTGTCACGATAATCATATATGCCTCATATGCAATCATATATACCTACAGCTTAAGGCAACTAAAGCGTATACTCAAGGCTTTGGGACTGACACGAAGAAAACAGCCAAGTGAAATTTCAAATGTTGTGGATGCTATTGAGGTGGGCATACATATACATATATAAATTTAGTATGTGTCTTAGTGATTGCACTATTTATATATATATATATATATATATATATACAAGTATACCTATACAGTTGATTCAGTTTTTAACGTATAGATTTTAATACTTAGATAGAACTTTCTGGAAGTGGAAGCTGTGTTGGCTATCGTCAAATACATCAACGCCTCCGAGATGACCATGGCCTTGTAGTGGACAGGTATATCGTAACTGATTATCAGTTAAATTCTGTGGACCACGAATATGGGAGAGGAGCTTAGTAAATGACTGTGGCTGAGTAACAGTAACATTCAATCGGTGACTGACTACGCTCACCTGTTCTTATTCCTTATAGGAATACAGTTCGTTTAGTCATGGGTCACCTGGATCCAGATGGAGTGTCAAGAAGAACCAGAAGAAGATTTATTCGGCGCACGTATCGCTGCAAGGTTGGAGTATTACCTAACTGAGGCATCATTGTATTCTTGGCTTTCACATGACGTCATAAAAATTTAAAAATATAAAGAAAACGTCCTACAAAGCTGTTTCTAGCATGGTGTGTGGATGTACAAGTGTTATAATCTTTCACAAAAAGTTTCAGGTTTTTACGATGTTTGCCTCCGATTATAAATTATTATAATTATATGATTATAAATCAGCTGAAAGTTATTGTTTGCATTATAAGTGCTTATAAGCCGAGTTAATTGAGCTTATAGCAAATTAATTATAAATGCAATATTTTTGGATGTGATTTTTGGTGTAATTAAGACTTTGAATTTTTGGCCGCCATCTTTGTGTCCCTAGAGAAACCTTTGAATGCAGAGGTCCACACGACACAGAAATTAAACTCGCTGGTAGTTGCCGGATCTTCCTTGTGAAAGATCTCGTGCCAGGCGTCACTTGAATGTGAAAATACAAAACTGAATGCAAGGCTGGCACTACAGCAAAGGGCAGATTTATTGAATTTATTCAATAAATCTGCCCTTTGCCGTAGTGCCAGCCTTGCATTCAGTTTTGTATTTTGTGTCCCTCTCAGGGGCACAAAGATGGCTGCTCCATACATTTCTTACTAAATATCTAATACTCGTTCGCCTATAACTCTTGAATGAAATGCTTTTGCGCTTCAAAATTTGGCCAAGATGTGTAGTTTTAAACTCTTTACAATTCCATAAACATTTTGGATTCGAAATCTATTTTTTAATGCTTCTGAATTTTGATATGACGTAAGTGAAAGCCAAGAATATGTTGTGGGTCAAGATTTTCCTTGGTTCAAAATTTTATTTTACTTTGTTTTTGTGTATGAAAATGCATGATAATGTATGATAATGTATGATAATGAGTTTTAAACAAAGGAAAATAAATTTTGAACCAACGACAATTTTGGCCCACAACATATACAATCTTCTTTTATCAATTCACAGAGCATTAATATTTTCTCAATTACTTTTCGATGTATAAAGCAGGAAAATAAATAGTATATAAGCTATGTTTATTTATATTGAACATCCCACTGATGCACCTCCCACAATCTGCTTTTACTTATATCAGTTCTTATGTGACTTATATGTCCCTTGCTATAAGATCGTATTACAAGATGCTATTGCAAAGGAGATCGTGAAGATATAGAAATGAATAACCGGTAAACAATGCGTACTAGTTAATGGCTCTTTAATTGTTTGAACGTTTTCACTGTTTACTCGTTTGGAAGGTAAACTCTGTCAAACAGTAATAATAATAAAAAAGAAAGAATAATAAGAAAGGAAAAACCGAGAATCGAACGCGCCCAGTCAGAGTTTTGACTGCACACGCTACCACTATGCCACGTTGACATATGACCATGTCCAGTCTACAAATAAGTATACAGCTGTTTCAAGAAAGGTTGTCGGAAAAAGCGCACAAGTGCACGCGACAATCCCGAAAAATAATATGGGATATGATCAATGAATTTTAATAAGTCAAATAAATACATGAAACCCGCGATGCCTTATCCGTACAGGGACGAGCTAAGATGGTGAGCCATATGGGATAAATTAGTTTTTAGGATATAGCGTGGATGACTACCCACAAGTCACGTGCACTTTTACGCTTTTTTCGACAACCTAAATTGAAATAGCTGTATGTATTAACTAATGCCGCAAAAGTCTGGCAAACCTGAGAATAGAAAAAATTCAGTATTTGAATAAAAAGAAAGGTCAATTTTCTAACACTTCAGGGTCCAAACTTTTTGTGGCACATTGATGGATATGACAAGCTGAAGCCATTCGGTTTTGCGATTCATGGAGCTATTGATGGGTATGTAGACTATGTAAAATTTTTAGTGTGGTTGCTTCCTTGAAAGGCCCAGTACTTCACCACATCAATAAAGTGGTTGCTTTTCCGTAATAAGGCTCTTGAGATATAGAAGTGTTGAATTTGTCACTTCCTTGTACAAAATGTCTGTAGTAAAATCGCCACGCATTACCCTACGCACTATTGATATAATAGCTGGTTTATAGTTTGCAACATAAACATGTTCGAAACCGGAAATAAAATCGAAACCATCAACAAATATCTATGTCTTAGTCGGACGGGATTATTATATTTGATTGCCCATTAAGAGTAAAGAGGCTTTGTCTTTACATTTCGTCATACAGATACTTCAGAAAAATAATGTGGCTTGAGGTGGCGCGCACTAACAATGACCCATATGTCGTTGGTAACTACTATGTGGAATGTGTTGAGCAAATTGGAGGTTAGTTGCGATCAATGAATTCATATGTTTCGGCATATATTTTATTAATGCTTTGTTATATTTCGTCCTTGGCAAGGAGCCCCTATGGCAGTGAGAGGTGATTGTGGAACTGAGAATGTGTATGTTGCTGGAATTCAACGGTTTCTACGCAGAAATTCTCGAGACGACTTCGCCGGTTTTAAGAGTTTTATGTATGGCACTTCAGTGGCAAACCAGGTTTGTACATTTCTACTGTGTTGCCGCAAAATAATTTTTGCAATATTTCATTTGGCTATGATCGAGTTCATGTTCGGCGAGATTGAGTTGAATAATTGATTTAATATATCGACAACCACTGAATAATTATGCAAACTTATTAACTGAAAATAACCTATTTCTAGCGAAAGAAGCATTTTCGCCATCTATTTTCCGCGAGTTCTCTATTCGCGGGATAGGAACGGATAGCTAACGTAGGGAGCCAATCATACTGCAACACAGCACAGCATAGCACAGCACAGCACAGCACAGCACAGCACAGCACAGCATAGCATAACTGGCAACGGCTATTATCACGATTGGTGATTGGCTCGTTTTTTATTTTCTGTTTCTAATGCAGTACATTTTTTTTCATGAAGAGGATTGAAGCATGGTGGTCTTACTTTAGAAGGTCAAGTACTACATGGTGGATAAACATGTTTAAGGTAAGATGTCTCTTCTCCCATGTAGCTAAATAAAGGAGTCATCGAATAACCATCAAAATTATGGCGTGCTATGCATAATCCATGTGTTTCACTTTAGCATCCATTGACCTTGACCTTTATTTAATCCTAGGAACTTAGAGATGAAGGATTATTTGACGACTCTGATGTTCTGCATGTGTAAGTTAAAATAAAACGCATTCTTTGTATCTCGTTTTTCATGGGTAAACACATGCAGACATACACCTTGTTGGGTGGTATAGCATAATTCGCGCGGAGATCTTGCGAGTTGCGTAGTAGACGAGAGCAGTGAGCAAAATGTCTGCGCACATTTCATTTTAAACTATGAAATGAGGGCTTATTGTTCCACGGAAATTTTTTTTCATCCGAATTCGCTTTGTTCTAGACCCGTCAAACCAGAACACTTCACTTCAGTGTAGTACGCTCTCATATTTTGCAC
Organism: Dendrophyllia cribrosa; assembly: GCA_024195265.1. Lineage (NCBI taxonomy): Eukaryota > Metazoa > Cnidaria > Anthozoa > Scleractinia > Dendrophylliidae > Dendrophyllia > Dendrophyllia cribrosa. The sequence goes on along the minus strand of JAJLRJ010000007.1, from coordinate 25,503,553 downwards.
GTTATCTTGAAATATATGTTGTGGTGCAATTTCATCCTTGGTGCAAATTTTATTTTCTATTGTTTTGGGGTAAGGTATTGTATGATAATGAGTTTTAAACAAAGGAAAATAAAATTTGCACCAAGGATAAAATTGAACCACAACATCTACAATTTCTTTTATTTTTAGAGAATGTTTGCGATTCTGTTTTATGCAACCTATTCAGACTGAACTCCATCGGGTTGCGCGCCACTGGAACACTCACAAAATTCGTCCATACTCACACCAAGAAACGCCTCATGGAAAGCCAGATGTGTTGTTCTTCTTACCACAACTAAAAGGTACATACAAATGATTTGAAGTGATTCTTTAGCTTTGCATTGCGCATCCTTTCGGGAAAAATTTCATGCGTCTGGTATAAAATGAAATAATTTACAGTGGTAGTCCCATAAGAAACGCGCTATTCTAAATGCAGAATCGTAAGTAAATGACGCACATACATAGTGAAAGATTGTTGGCTACTTTGCCTATAAAACTCTTGCAAATGTTCCTCATTTTGGTTTCTGAGTATTGGAAAATTCCTTTTAAATGGCCTTACTTTAATGTGTTGCTGTATTGCTATAGTGCATGTGCTTATGGTTATTGCTTTTAAATTGGTTCGAGGGTTATGTTTAAAATGACAATGCTCATCTTTAACCATTTCACTTTTACTTAGACACTAGGGACTACAAAACTGTCGCTGACCGAGAGGACCTTGAGGTCGCAAGAGAGTTGTGCTGCAGAGACCGCACAGCATGGGGGTGTACAGACGAATTTGCTGAATTCTTTATTATGCTGATGGAAGAGAATGGTATTTCTATGGAAATCAAAACCCCTGAAGAAGCGAGAGAACTTTACTTAGTGCTACTGACGCTGTCAGAGAATGAACTGTGAACTGATGCCTCTACCCATTCGCTAATGTTTCGAGGGGCGACGTTTATAATCCTTTTGTAAAGTATTTTGAACAGTAACTATTTAAACGAGTTAAGGTGTTTAAACGAAAGGCAGAGGGATTCTCTTTCGAATTCACAATTTATTCTCTTAACATGCCATTCTACACAGTAACTTATTTTCAAAGGGTTACTTTAACTCCAAAGGTGGAGTAAAATTTTTAGGTACAGAATAATCCCTTTTTTTTTCCCCTTTTTTTAGGTGTTGTTTTAACTCCATATTTACTCCAACTCTAAATACATCTTCAACTTCTTTTCGGAATAAAAATAGCTCCAATCAAGTAAACCGTGGCTCTAGTGTTAGGGGTTAATTTTACTCCTTCCTAGAAGTTATTACACTGCGTAGGGTGTCCTGTGTAATTGACTGTAAAGCCCGAAATAAACCGCGAAAACATTTTTCGTAAAAAGTCTGTTTTTGTCAATTGAAAAAGTTTTAATTCTCAGTCAGAGTCCAGACGACCTCGTTTTTTTTTACTGAACACCATTTGCTATGCGACAAAATGTAAGCCGAACTTGAAAACCGAGATGCAAGACAAAAGCGTCTTTCATCTTTGACCGGCTTTCATACACCGATTGCAAATGTATGGCGGCCGATTTATTATTCTTTTACGTGTATGTTAATTAGCCTGACTAGCCTCGTTAACATGTGCAAAGTTCAAAAGAATATTTACTCTAAAATGAGGCTAGTCAGGCTAATTTACATACACATAAAAGAATAATAAATCGGCCGCCATATTTGCAATCGGTGTATGGGTTTAACATATGAAGTACCAGACAACCAATAGGTAATACGTAAACTTTTAATAGCAAGGTATGTAATGGAAAGCCACATTGCCTTCAAAAGTTTTCAAACTTCAACAGTTGTTTTAAAGTGGTACTATGATCAAAATTTTGCACTTCCTTTTCTCTTCAGTTTTGGAAAGTAGAAGTGCTGAATACTTAACATGCCAAATTTTAAATTCAAATTCCAACAGGAAGAGCAGTTATTTTAAACGTAAAGTTAAGCTTCGGCTTGCCGCCATTACTCGATTTAAAAATGGCCGAGAACCACATAGAGAGCTGGATCTAGTTGAGTCGAAAGGAAGATGACGTCATATTCGCAACACAACAATGGCCGCTTCGTTGTGTGGAAAGGCTGATCTCGCATAAACAAGACCTTTATTTTAATCTTGGTGGTTCTAGGGCCTGCTTTATGCCGAAGATGTTTTTGTAAACGTTCGGGAAGATGCCTCCTGTTAATTTTGTACAACACGGACGCCGAAACATTCTCAAAAGGCTGAATTTCTTTACACAAATCGTCTACCAGCCAGTTCTGTGAGAGTTCAACGCGCCGAACCGCTCAACATGGATACTTTCTTCTGACAATAAAGTATAACAGGGGAAACTCAACCGCTAGGAACCACTTTATAATAGTTTACTACTACTACTACCGCGAGATTTACTTTCCAAGGGAATTTGAGAGACTGAGTGAAACGCGTGAACCAGGAGGATTCGAAAATAAACTGTTGATTGTTTTCATGAATATTGTGAAACAACTTACTGGGTGAGTGGCGTACATGTATGCATTTTTTGTTTCTTAAACGTGTACATCAACTGGCTATATAGGTTCTGAGGCTTGAGTTTTTTTTAAATACTCCATAGATACTACATGTCATACAAACTAATAGCTTATGGCATAAATTGGCCTGGTTGTTTCTGAATATTCTCCTTTATATTTGTACCACATTTTCAAATACACTCGCATGACACTGTGTATTTTCTGATTACAGGAACTGAAAATATTCTTGTTGCTATCCAATTTATTATCTGTGTTCTTAGTTTTCTATTTTAAAGTTACATGAAATTGTTGCTCATTGACACATGTTAACTGCTGTATTGTTGTTGGTCATTGTTATTTATTCTGCAATATTTTCAGATTAAAAAATTAATAAAGCACAGTGCAGTGGGACTGCATCCTTGATGCATCTTTTACTCTTTTTTTCGCATTTTAAAGGGGTAATGTCTAGGGGATTTTGTTTTTGTGTGCAAAACTACTAATTATTTATTAAAACTAACTACCCTTGGCTCTTGGATAAAAGTGATTCCCTCGACAGAGAACAAGTAATAGAAATTCAGTTATTTTTCCAATACACAAAGGAAGATTTATTTATTTTTTTTTTTCAAGTTGCAATCCAGTCCATGTGCAGTCAAAGACGCTTAATTATAGTTTCATTGTCAACAAAACTGAAGCATTATTTTTGATTTCCTTTACAAATGTTTTAACTAGAAAAGGTGGCATTACCCTAGGTACTGTATGAAACATTTCTGTGTACAATCAGGATAGCATACTCCATTTAAATTTGTTCCTTTTAGTCATATATACAGTGTATGTTTGGATTTAACATTGAAATCAACCTAAAATGAAACTGTGAGGCAATATCCCCCAAGATGGTTTCTTCCAAGCACTCAGAGTGTGTGTGAGTGTAATCTTTGTGTGCTTTTGCAATACCTCTTTTCATTGACTTTCCTGTTAATGGAGAATCTGACCCCGTAAACAACTAAGGATAAAGAAATGTGAACATATCAGATAACTAATGACCTGCAAAGCCATCATACTTTCTTATAAAGGTACAGTTGAATGCTATTAGTTCTCTTTTATAACAACACTGTTGGAAGGGCAATTTTAAAGAAAAAAAACCACTGGATTTAATTCAATTGGGACAGAGGAAACTGTCTGCAATAAGCCCATATTGTAATTATATTAAGACTAGTTTATTTTTATTTTTAAGTGAGGAAACCTGACTAATTATAAGCCTCGTGGTTTCTTTCAGGTCTCCTCGCCATTCACTTTTTTCTCTAATCCTTTATTATTTTCATCTTGCTCTGTAACATGTTGTATATATGGGAAATAAAGAATGAATGAATGAATGAATGCAATAATCAATATTATTGTCAGTATTAAGCAGTGTCTATAAAGCAGAGCTCCATACAAAGTGTACTGTATACAAGCAAGATTAACTTTTTTGTTTATAAAACATTTAATTTACTTTAGTAAGCCTAGTTCTCATTTACTGCTATTTTCTGTTTTTTTTTTCATTGAGCTCCTGGCTCAGCACATAAAGGGTTTATGTAGAGTTTTGACATTCTTCACTCACAAAGGTTTTTTTTAGCCAAAAATGTACTCTTGCTCAAGTAATAACAGGTTCATGTAAGATAAAGTAACATGGAGCCAATCAGGCCAAAAGATCCTGTATTTTCACAGAAGGAAAGGACAAAATACATTTCAGGTCAAAATATACACTGTATTTTCAAAGGTGTGGGATGCTTACAGTATGTCTAACCAAATCTCTTTTAATTAAATCAGCTAATGGTTACCAGCAACAAGAGCAACAGAAATTATGGTATTTTGCTTTTAGATAATAAAACACAATTTATTGTAAGTGAAAAATCATTGTCAAAAATCAAAATTGGCCCTTTATGCACCTAGCTACTCAATGTATCCTGGGTGTATTGCAGGTAAGGTACCATCAAATAAATGATCAAGGTGTTCATTTACAAACTAATGTACTTGAGAAGGCATTTCTGGTATGTACTGTAAATATTCTGCTTGCGATGTTCTCTAGGATGGGCCTTCATACAGTGTCTGCATACCGGTAGTTCAACTGAACTCAACTTTGCAGGCAATTTATTTCTCTAAAAAAAAATCGGGAGGGGGGGGGGGGGGGGGTTTAATAGAGGATTTTCAGTATGTCAAATATGCAAGATACAATGCATTTGGAGTTTTTTATGGTCACATGATCTGCTATTTTGCAGGGCCTTCTCTGAGGCTATGAGAACCTGGCTTTCATAAAGAATAAGAGCAAAATAAGAAACCACAGTATTGCCTTGTGATCTCTTGTGCTAAACTACAATGTATTCCTTTCACCCACACACTGTTAAAACATCAGTAAGTTTTAAGGCAACAAGATGATAGTAACATGTAACAAAGTATTAATAAATTTCATTCTGCAAATTCCTTTAATTCTTAGAAAATCAAATAATGGTTATATACATGTATATCAATATGTTCATTCTTTCAAAACTTGCACATTAAACTTTTATATGCCTAACCTTGTGTGATTTTGGGAGAATTAAAAAATACACACTGACAGATGCTACAGCTCTTCCAGACTTAAGAACACAGTGCTTATTATTGAGTTGACTTGATGTGATTTACTCGGATTTATGCATCCTTGGAGACCGATAAGGAAATTTAAATGGATAAAATCGATAAGGACAAAATTTTCCTTCTGCCCCAACTATCTGCTACTGGGACTATTGAAGGGGCCATGGGGTTTACAATAATTCAAGATGTCAGCTACAGCTGTACATGTACCTGAGCTGTACCGCTCTGCAGTGTTATCAACAGTAAGAACAACATCGTTTACTTTTCTACAACACCAATTTATTATTTCAGTTTTGCACTGTAGAAACTCAAGGAACTGAATCCAGTGAGAAATAGTAATCGAGCAGTTGACTTTATTTGTTCTTTATGGCTAAACTTCAGCGTGGAATGCTAATACACGTATTGTAAACAAAAGTCAAGATTCGATGCTTCTGCAAACAGCCATTATAATCCGCTTACCAAACTCAAACGGGGAAAAGTTCACCATAAATATTTAAAAAAAATCCTTATCGTACCATGTATAAACGTCCACTTCCTGAGTAAATGTTCCTTGAAATTGACGGTCTTCTTCGGCTTCTTCGGCAGCTTATTCTCTGAAGCCATACGTCGCCAAATCCTCATGAAACGAAATAGATCCTGAAAATTTATCGAGTTCTTCGCCAAAATTGTCCTTCGGAAAGCTTTCCGACGAACTGGAAAGTAAATTTTACGGCGAAGACGTCTCCAAATCCTCTTCATTTCGTGGTTCTTTCGCTGTTGTCCAAGGAATGACCACGATCTTCGTTGCGAATATGACGTCACGAGACAACTCACACATGAGACCGCTTTCGAGAATAATCACGGGCTTGACTTTTTAAACTGAGTAATGGCGGCCGGATTTTCGGTGGTTTTCGGCCAGCAATATCTAGATTCAGTAAGCTTATATCATTCTAAATTATAGCGATTTATGTTATTATGAACTCCTTGGATAAACTGAAGTAAAAAAAAGTCGAAAAGAAAGACAAAAATTTTCGTCGTAGTACCACTTTAAATTTCTTTCCAAAAAAAGAATAGATTTAAACGATTTTACATGTAATTTCAACCATATCTTTGGCAGCAATATATCCAACTTGCAAATCTCAACAACTATTTCAAAAAAACGCCACGAAAGAATGTTAACACTGTATCCAGTCCAGAGTAAAGAACTATTCCGCACATGTCTGAGAAACTGCTAGAGAACTACTTTGTTAATTATCACTGAGTCCCCTAAAACGTTGCATATCTCTTGTACTGACTGATTGTGAACAACAACAACAAACAAACATGTATATGAGGATAACACTGCTTAGGATACATGAACGTAACAAGATTTCTAACACGACAATGTCACAAACGTAAGTTTTTAGCGCACCATTTCACCCTTGAGCTTGACGCCTAGACTTTTCATTTACCACTTAGTCCATTAAATCCCAAAACGCTGTGTTTGTCAAGTAATAATCCAGGTTGGCGGAGAAATGTGCGAAGCTGTTATAACCTTTCGGCAAAATCATCAGACAAAAGCAAGTCTTTGCTTTTGGCCTCATTGCGGCTTCAGACATGTTTTCAAACCGCACTGCTATTTTCCTGTTGGGTAAGACAATGTCACAAGATGTGTAGAAACGTAGAAAACGGCATAGCATTTTGGTGTCTGCCGCTTTCAAGTATCGCACAAGCCAGGCAGCAACTTGTTCCTCCTTCTTGTCCAATATCACGCAATCAAGACTCGCTGTAACATTTGTAGAGTTTGGCGTCGTTTCGCGGTAGATCTCCCCTATTTCGTCTTTCGTAATGTCTCTCCAAAAGTTTCCCATCCCTTGTTCGACCTTTCCGAGCAGAAAGAAAGGCTTGTGGATCATTTCCGATCTAGACACCTGCTTGATAATCTGAGGGAGACTGCTGGCTGTCGGAAGAGACGTCACATTGTATTCAGACAAGATGTCTAGTATGGCGTCAGTGGGAAACGAACAATCATCTTCTTGAGCTCTGCAGAGTATTTGGCGTTCTCTCTCCGGCAAGAGAGAGTAAAAGGAGCTGACTAGACATTCGTCGCTGACTTGACCAAACAGCATCTGGATCATTTGTGCTTCTGCAATTTGCACTGGAAATGTCCCCGTCATGACAAATTGATGAGTTATAATTCTTCCCAAAGCCACGTAATCCTCGTCTGCTAAGGAGTGCCGTGGTACGAAGGCAAATTGCTTATTACCTTCACAAAACCTTGCTAAGAAACAGTCCCAAAAGGTCGAAAACACTTCTCGCAAAATACCTTCTCCAAAAGCAGTTTCATCTAGGAAGGACACGGACAAATTAGTGCACAAAATTTCCTCATCTTTGTTAAGTGATAATAACTCTTTCACAACATCATGGCGATCAATCAGAACAATTCTGGCGGGACGTAGACTGCCAATGTGCTTGATGCGTTTATCTTCAAGGGAACGCATGGTGTCGCTGTTACTGTTGTCCCCGTCTTGTAAAAGCTGCACAGGGGGGCTGTATCTGACTGGTTCGATCTCATAGGTGGAATGATTGTCTGGCAAGGGCGGCAACTGTTGTCTCATTTCTTCGTCAACATCGGGCAAAGTCTCGTCGTTTGTGCCTTCAAATCCTCTACCGTCTAAAAAATGGACATCATTTTCATCCCTGCAGAGCGGTACGGGTTCTTCCGCCACTTTCATGTTGAGCATGCTGTTCTTAACTGTGATGATCGGATCTTCGGGGTACAAAGTTGAAGACGGGAAAGACGTCATCAAACGGAAATGTTCCGGTGTAGAAGCTAGGGAACCGACCCAGTCATAAATTCCTGAAATTGTTCCGTTTGGATGAAATGCTCTGGTCACCACACCCAAGGTGTCATGGCGCACTGAAACCTTCACTTGAGGATCGTCGCTGATTGGTTCCAAGGGGCATCGCAACTCACGCGTCTGCCGAAGTCTTTCAAGCCGTTCTGCCTCTTCTTTGGCCATTCTCACGTTCAATTCCAGGTTTGCTTTTCTTTCCTCTCTGCGTTTTTCTTTTTCTTTGTCTGCTTCAAGGGAAGCATTTACCATCTCCTCTAGGTCTTCAAAGAATTTCTGACGCTCAGTTGATGTTCCAATAAGCCCGTCGTTTTCTCTAAGAGAGGGACTGGTTGGTGGGTTTGGCTCAAGATGTTCTTCACGTTCAGTCGATGCTGCAATAAGCCCGTCATCATCGCGAAGAGAAACACTGATTGGTGGGCTTGCAGCATTTTCCTCAAAGGTTGGTATCATCAAGTTGTCTTCAGAAGGATCGTCTTCTGTCTCGTTGTGTTTGGTTAACAAGTAAAGTCTTGGCGTTGGCAACCCTGTAATTTGCTTGTATTTCTCAGCAGTAAATTGCAAAGGTTTGTCTCCGTCTCGCATAAAGAGTATCAACTCTCCGCTACAGTTTCCCATAGCAGTGGTCATTTCGTTTGCCGGACCCAGTGGGCTCTTTCCGTTGGGAAAGAAAAGATTAAGCGCTATTTCCTGGCAGTCGTTGAGCGATGCAAGGCGTGGTACGTTGTAAGAACGGGTGCCACCTCCACTGTTTTTCCTTTGTTGAACAAACCCACGGCCGGCTCGCCAATGTTTCCACCCAAACTCGAACTTGAGCGTTGTAATCTTGGCCATTTTTGCTTTCGATCCGCCGTCATTTTCTGGTTTAGTTGTGTTACTGACGTCACGTTTCTTAGCTCTTTTACCTTTACCCTGGTCAATGATATCTTTGATTTTAGCAATTTTCTGCAGTCTATCCTCCGCGTTGTTCTTGTGATTACAAAACGCTTGTAACTTCAATCGATCACCCTTGGCTGTTAAACCAAGTTCCTTAAGGTCCTGGTCATTCATGACGACAACTGCATCTTGGTCTATCTAGAATTCAATGTAATTGAACATAAATTTAACCAAGAGAAGATCAACAGATAAATTAATAAACAAACCAACTAACATATATTTGTCATTTGACCGTAAAATGGTTTAATACGATCAATTATCACACGACTAAGACAGAGGGCCAATAACAAAATCAACCAATCAGAATACTCGATTGCCGGTCTAATATTCTCTAAGTATTGGACCCGGCATTGTCCCGAACAATTTCGCATGATCCTTCCGCCGGCAGGAGTCGTGTAATCAATCTCTTATTAACCAAGCTTGCTCGGGACCGTACTGGGAGAATATCGGCCCTCGGTCTTTTCTGTACGCGCTCGGTCCGTACTGTCAAGACCTGGCCGATATTAGGGAGCTTAAGCACAAGGACTTTTCAAGACGATGCCGCCGTCAATGAGCGGTTGAGACTGGGCTAAGTCCATTGCGCATGACATACCCCTGACAAATAACGTCGTCTTGTCGGCAACGACGTGAGTTTGAAGAATTTGACGGCGTTGTGAAAACGTGAATAATTTATGAGATTTTATTGCTTCTGTAGGTTTTTTACTTTTCTGTTTGGTTCATACGATTTCAACGATTTCAATCGATGCTCAGTTATATTTTTAGTTGAGTTTAAGAACATTTTTAGAAGATAGAACATGGCCGCCACAGAGCAACATGCAACGAGCAAACTTCCCTTCAAATCGTATTAAAGTAGAATGAAATATTTTATCTGCAAATGAGAAGAACAGACATATTGCACCAATCGCATTTTAACATTTTAAAAGAAGGATAATAAATGGAAACCTGTGTCGTTATTTCATTATTTGCATGTCGTTCATGTTATCCAAGTCAAAGCGATCGTACCAATCATAAGCAAAATCTGGATTTCGTGAAGTAAACAACTCGTACAAGATTATGAAATCCTCATTAGTAGTAAGATCAACATCGTAGTAGAGAAGAAGGGTCTGACGAAACTCTTTAAAACTTGCCATAACAGAATAGATACAAAATTTTGTATCAGGAACTGAGAATGGAGGCGTCCTGTCGAAACATCATCCGTGCTTAACAAATTAAAATTTGGCGGGAGAGCGACGACGTCAGACCCAGGCCTTCGCGGATCTGACCGCGGCGTCGTCCTCAAAGTCTCTCGTGCTTAAGTTCCCTATTCTCCCAGTACGGCCCTCGCGCTTGCTCAATAAGATATATTTATTGTGGGTTTATTGTTGTTATAAGTGTAGTATCTGAAAAAGGATACTAGTGCGAGTCCTCATTTGATTGTCTGCGGAATTTGTTGTTTATATACATGTACTTCAGTGTCGTGCAGGCATAAAGGGTACATACGGAACCTGCAAGCTTTACCACGAAATGAAAAAGGAATTAAATCAGAATCTGAAAAATTGACTCTTTAGGTTGCTGTGGACTGCGTTATATAAATCGAATAGTTCGGCAACAAGATGGATGCTAAAAGCGACCGTTCTGGTTAACGACTTCATAACTTATGTTCCCTTCCAGATTTAAGTATAGATCAAAACATTTTGGTAGCAATTCTTCTCAGAAATATTAAAAATAAAATGTGTTAAAAAAGAAAATCACAACTGCGTCCAAAGTTTGGATACCCGGTCTTATTTCTCCTTCTAATCCTTCGTTTTTGTTGACACTCGAGTTATTGTTTTATTGCCGAACACCTTGAATTTCATGGCTTCAAAATAACTTGCTGCATGTCGTACTTTATAATCCTATTGTTGGCGTTTGGAAATGGGATTGAACATTACTTGTTTCTCCTTTTCTTCTTTGATGTAGTACTAAAAGCAGCTTTCAGCTCCCCACCCACCCACTCAATAAGGGTCCAAATATATATTTTGTTGTACGATTTTCCCCCTTTTCTGTTGAGTCGATTGTCCTTTAGCACATACAAATGATTGTTTATACTCTTAGAGGTTTCTATGTACAGTACACTGCCCCTCCTAACTCCACTAACGTGAATAGTGTTAGTAAACTTCAGATCCCAACGTGAGCCTTTGAATCTGTATTTGTGTTGCATTTATCGATTGTTACGATTCTGAAAGAATAGTTTGCGTGCAATTTTAGTGTGTGTCCCAAGAAGTATTGGCCAGGGTTGTAGACGATGATGATGATGATGAGAGGGGGGGGGGGGGGGTACTACCTGACATATTTGGTGGGATTGTGCTGCCCGCTTCTTAAAACCCTTAACCTATTTCAGACCGGAATGATCAAAATCTATACCCAATGTCAGACCAAAACGGCTCGAAAACCGGGTCTTTCTGCATGTACCGGTATCCATGAACCACTCATTGTCTTCTATTGTTTGTGAGGTATTGTATTTTTGGTCTCATTTTGCATTTGTATTATTGTCGTTCTTTGTTCCTTTTGTTTTACGTAATATGTGATCCGGTACATGCAGAATCTACCCGAAAACCATAGCCTTTGGCCCCACACATACCATTGAAACATATATAAGGGTGTACCACCCACACCCTTTTTACATGACATCACAGATCGTTTATTCTGTCTCTGGGGACTGGGGCAGTTATTTTGTTGAGGGGGGATTTAGAAAAAGCTCCATATTGTTTATTTATTATGTACGAAATGTCAGGAGGGTAAGATTTTACACCACCGTAAAGCAAGGTTCATTTACGATATGCATATTTTATATAAAAGATTAAAGCTGAGGCAACTATTGAGACTTATAGATAAACAATTTAGCTGTCAATTGAGACTTACTGTTTAATTGTCTATTTAGACTTAATAAACTTGTATTTCAAGAGGCTCAGTCAGTGTACTTGAGAATTTTTGTATCATCGATAAAATCTGTTCCATTTTGGACACAGACATTACCCTGGGAAAGAGGCACTAGGAATGCCTGGTTACTTGGAAAAGCAATAATTATTTGAATTACATGAGTAACCCTTCATGCGTACTGTTTGAGATTTACAACACTGCTTAGAATGAGTGGGTTCTACTCGGCAGAAGAAACTCAGAATATTGAGGACAAAACTTATTTAATAAAGGCAGAAAAATAATATTTTAAACCATGGGGCATGTGTGAATGTGGGGGACGGGGGAGATTTTTAAAATTATTATTGCAGAGGGTGGGGTGGGTGAGAGTTTAATTTGAAATGACTGTTTTAGATGGGATCGGGGCAAAGTCAATGCACTAGACACTAAAAAAAGAATACCTCCTCCCCCCCACCTTACCCTGCTTCCATGATAATAAATGATCAGTCCCTATTCTGCTAATAATAGAGTACTAAAGTGTGACATCACAAAACCTTAAATTTGGGAAATTATGGTTTTGTATTTGATTAGGGAGGGTTCATAACTTATGTCGAGGGGGAGGGGTTATGTCGATTTTCAGGGAGGGGGGGCATGATAGTTTTCCTGTTAGGTTTTAGGGCAGGGCTATCGAAAATTTCTCCCAATGTGAAAGAAGGTATAAGAGGGGGGGGGGGGGGGGGGGGGGGGGCATAAAAAAAGAATCAATAAAAACCGCCACCATCAGTTTACTCATTTAGCAGGAAGATCTGTAAATGAAGTTTTAGTATAGCTGGAGCATATAAATAGCAGTCCATGTCAATGCTTGCTTTATTATCAGAACATTTATTTGTAATTCCGTGTTCCTCTCTCCTCCACAGTCTCTTTGTGTCACTAGGAGGCTGGGGAGAGGGGATAAGGAAGCACGCAGGGGATGATTGGATGGGGAAAGAGAAGGAGGAGACCGCCCAGTTCCCTCTTCCCATCATCCCCTGTGCATTATTAATTTTTATTTAAAATTATATTAATGGGATACCAGTGGAAGCCCCTGTGGAGGAAAGAGTCCATGTTCTAAAGATTATATTTCAATTGGTGGTGAAGCTTGATGATGGAAGTTCAGTGTCACTACCATCACTCTCATCATCAGGGTATTTTTTGGTGGTGGTGGTGGTGGTGGTGGTGGAGGGGGGCGGGGGAGGGGGGTCATGGTATTTTGCCCATGGTTGTGAGATATGTAATGGGGGGGGGGGGCAGATAAAACAAACCAAATAATAGGGGGGGCTTCCAAAAATTGCAAGGGAAAAAATCTGAACCCTCCCTTAGATATTCAGAAAGGGCATGACGAAAAATGCCCGCTTGCCAAAAATCAGCATCCTAGTGAAATTTGGGGGTGAGATATTGGAACCATTATGCTCTGATGACTCCAAACAAAAACCTTCTAATTTTGCCTTGGTTCATTACGTAATGAATGTAATGCCCTTTCCGAATATCTAATTAAAGCCCATAATTTCTCGAATTCAGTTTTTGTAATGTCATCACTTTAGTACTCTATAATTGCAATATTTACATAGCACTACAATAATATTTATTAAATCAGTTTGCACACAATTTTAGAATATCCGGCCACTTGTTTACATATCTCTCAGTGCTTTATAAAACGGGTCATATAGTAACAAAGGGATCCATTCAAATCCGTGAGATGAAAATATTAAAGTGGAGCGCAACCCGCGACAAACTCCTTCATTTGTCGGAACTCCTTGCACATCAGCGACGCACAAAGCAATAGGCACTATTTTTATTCAATGACATGCAAATCAGTTACAGGTTATTCTGCAAAGTCTAGCCGAAGTGACACTGGATACAACACTAGGCGATTTATTGGCTTTCCTTGAATGTCAACTGTATCGATGAACTAAAGAACTTATTAAAGTCTTACCTTTTCCTGAATAAACCGCCGACATACCTCCTCCTCAACTCCGCACTTCCTCAAGAAGTTAACAACCTTGAAAATGCAGTCGGTGCGTTACTAATGATACTATAAAGTGTTTCTATTCAATATAAGGTCAGAAAAACAGAAAATCTTGCTCTCACCTCGTTTGATTGACTCGATTCTCCTGCCTCTGACTCCGATAACTCCGCCATCTTTACCCACTGAACACTGAGCCCCCAATATAGTTGAACGGAAGTGGGCATAAACTCGATCTCAAACTCGAAGTCGAACTCGGACTCGGACTCGGACTCGGACTCGGACTCGGACTCGGACTCGGACTCGGATTATCAAAAAAAATGTCTAATTTATTGATGTCCCTTTGAAGCCACCGTAAAAGTGTCATGTTCCACAGTTAGATGACTAATTTTTAGCTCGATATGCTTAAAAGCAGAACCATCATCATTAGAATGATCAATCCACTTGAGATGATAAACATCGTTGCCGTCGAGTGGATCGAAGTATTGATCTTGAAGGGCTTTAACCCAGAAAAGAATTCTGTCCTCTGATGTCGTGAATGCAGCACATCGCGCCGATGCTTTATAAAGTGACAGATCAATTTCTTCTTCCTTGAGCTTGTTTTGTTTACCTTTTTCAGATTTTATAATCTTATGTTAAGATGTTTTAAGAAATTTATTTTTCACACGTACTGTTTAAAGATACCTTGTTGTTAGAATTATCTTTAGTTTTATCCCCAGACAAAATTAAGAGGTACCGCAAGAACTATAATTCTGGTCAGCCTATGACTTGAATAGATATTTTACCCATTTTATGATTAGCGCCGGGGAAGCTCGTCAACAAATTTGAATACTTGTAAGCCCCTAAAAAAGCCAGTTTATTTTGTCTAAAGCACCGACACAGTATGTTAATTTTTTTTTGGGGGGGGGGGGGGGGGGGCTGCATGCAATCCAAAGTGATATCTGGGTGGCTAAAAATATTGACCATCCACTCTAAATGCCCTAAGTGATAGTAAAATCCACAATTTACACCCTTTGATGATACAACTAGCATCCCCACCTTTATCACATTTGAATCTCTATCACATGAACTCCTAGACTGCTAAGAAAAATTCTTACCTCATCTCTTCAAAAGTAAAGTTGGACAAACCAGGACATCCTCTGTCTCTAAGCACTGATTTGGTTTTCCTCCTTGCCACTAGTACAAGTTCTCTGTCAATTTTGGAGAGGTACATTTCCTCTTCTGTAATGCACATGACTGCAACCTGAAAAAAGTTTTTTTTGAAATATTTATTGCAAATAATCATAAGAACGAAAATATTTTACATGACTTCTCAGCATTTAGATGAGAATCCAACTCAATGAGATATACACAAATTGTGTGAATGATTAACTTGTAAAAAGACAAAAAACATTTTCGAAATCAATCAATAATAATTGATAAATCTTTTGTTATCAATTTCTATCTGCAATCGATATCAATCTTTGATTGTTATTGTTGATTGTTGTCGATTATCGATTAACTATCGTCCTGGTTGAATGAGAGCTAATACCAGAGGTTTTTACACCAGAAACCTTAATTGGTTGTGCTCACTTATGGGAGCTCTGTACATGTAACATGTACTTTCTATAGCATATAATATTCGCCGGGAAAGTTTTGGTAGTTTCGAGAAGTGAAAGCTTACAAAAGGTGGCAGCACAAAGTTCCACTGAGATCATGTAAACTTTTAATGGGTGTCAATGAATCTGAATTAAAATTGGAGCTGTTAATTTTCAGCTATATTTGCATGTATGATCAGTCAGTAATTAATTTGACATCAGATGATGCTGGAAGCCCTGTAAAAAATGGATAATGAAATTATCTTTTCAAAAATATTTCACTGCTACTAATTAACAAGACAAATGTGATAAAAGGATTACATTAATGCTTTCTTTTAAAATGGTTCTTTCTACAAGTAATATAAATTGTTATAAAATATTTTTAAGTTTGAGTTGAAGAAATAACACAACAATTTTCAATTTGCAAGACATGTTTCGGCAAACTTATACCATGTTCACATGCAGGAGCTCGTTACAATGTGAATATCTAAAGTTGTAGAAGTAGTAACAATTTGAATATGCTAATTATAACAAAAGAACAATAGGAAAGTTCTGTTTCTTTCCTATTGTTCTTTTGTCGCATTATAACTTTGGATATTCAAATTGTAATGAACTTCTGCAAATGAAGATGGCATAAGTTTGCGAAACATGTCTTGTAAATGACAATTGTGTTATTTCTTCAACTCATAACCAATTTTTTGCTATCATGTCCGTTTGGTAATTTTTAAGTTTGCTGAAAATGAAATGTTTTCTTTTTACTTTGAAATTTTTTCAAAAACCTTCATCATTAAGTCTGATTGTTGTTTCTGCATCTGAAATTGCAGTTGCTGCTGTTTCTCCTTCATCATCTGCAATGTAGAGTATATAGATGACATCAAGTCATTGTGCCTTTTTTTCAAATTCCAGGTGTTGTTTTTTTCAGTTCCATCTCATCTGCACCTGTCTTTCATTTTTCTCTTTAAAGAAGGCAATTGTGTCTGTGCCACTGAAGAGGCGTTTCCTTTTGCCTTGGCTATCTGCCCCTCTTT
This sequence comes from Dendrophyllia cribrosa, assembly GCA_024195265.1. Lineage (NCBI taxonomy): Eukaryota > Metazoa > Cnidaria > Anthozoa > Scleractinia > Dendrophylliidae > Dendrophyllia > Dendrophyllia cribrosa. The sequence goes on along the minus strand of JAJLRJ010000007.1, from coordinate 25,487,211 downwards.
TTGGTGGTGCCCATATTCTTCATTGCCCGTTTTCATACCTGTAATGCTTTTGCACTCTCAGCTATTCATCTTTCTTGGTATCTCTCCCCAGTTTTTGAACCTCGTCTGAAGCATCTTTTTTTTTAATGAGATATTCCAAACCTTGTTTTGTCTGTGTCATTTCTGGGCTGATGCTACTGGCTCCTACTTCGTCCTTAAGCTTCATTCTTAGTCTGTCTGCTAACAAGGTGTATCGGTCTCTCACAGCTCTTTTGTCAACGCTGAAAGACACGCCTTCTGGCAATTCTTTAATTGCCGACAGAGAATCCGCTACCTCCACCCATTTTGTGCTGGACTGTTCCTTTCCTCGTGCCTTGGCATTTCTTTACACAGTATACCATCATGGTAATCGCCGCAAACCATAACTTGCTTTGGTATCCTGCAATATAAACAAGGAAACGATTACAGAATGCGGGGCCACTTTGGTCCACCTCATTTACATGTATTGGAATGCTTTGTAGAACGAGGCATAACACAATGGCACTATTGGTAGTAGTAGTGGTCTTGTATAAGAAATAACCTTTCATTTAATTGCATGTCTTAAAATCTTAATCCCTGAAAGCTCTTTTTCCACTAAAGCGGCTTCTGAGTATCCCTTAATTAGTATCCCTGTCTTGAGTAGCACATCGCGCAGAATGCCTATTGTTCTCGCGACATTTACTTACAGCGCCGAAAGTTTCTAGATCTGACATATCGCTCATTATTATTCATTGACGCTCAAAAAGCGGCTTAATTGATTGGTTGCAAGGCACGCACCACTATACTCATTAACTTGAAGTGGGTGGGCAAAGCAAACAATGAACGATGCGCGCTATTGTTGTCAGCTTTTGTTTCTTAAAATAATACGATTACCCGCGTATTACGTGTATTTTTCAGCATCAGAAAAGACAAAATAAAAGGGTTTGAGACTGCTCGATGCACATACAAAATTTAGATTGGTGTCGGCAAATGAATCTTCGATTAAGTTTTTAAATTGCTAGTATTTTTTTGCAAAGAAAATAGAGCGAGCAACGATTGATCAAGAATCGCCGTGTGGGGACACCAACATGAGATTTTCTTTCAGTTCTTTGGCTCGATACTTTTGTTCGTTCCTGGTGGCTCACGCACGCGTCATTTTAAATCGATCGCCACGCTCTACACTCTTTTTGAACAAAAGTAAGCGGCGAGTTCTCTATGTCTGCAATCTTATAAATGATAAAGTATCACTATCTTCAAGTGTGCGAGCGCGAGCGAAGTGATTATGATCGAACCCAATCGCACAATTAATTGAACGTTCGATTTGTTTCGATTACCAACTAATGACCAACTTATCGAAGTTAATTTACCATTTCCCCTTCCCCAGCCCCGTTATAATAATGATATGTCGCTGTTTCTTTTAACTTTCATGATTATCATCTGTAACAACAAGTAAGTTAAATTTGCATAACTCGAAAACTACAACAGCTTTAAACCTTTTGTTTAAGACACCTCACTGCCATTGGCGCATTTCGATCCGGCAACATGCCTTTGACTGTATAAATATCCGAGTTTCCTTTCATTTGGAAGTAATTCGAACTGCTGTAAAAATGGAAAAGCGCTCTTGTCCACCTCAGGGTTTTTATAAAACTCTTGATTCAGCTGTTACAATCTCTCGCGCTGGTGGTACTAAGTGCACCAGAAAACCCGAAGTTCTTGGTGTGTTTGAAGCTGAGCGCTTAGTCGCCAAGAAAATTTAAAATGGAAAGTCACTGTTTTTGGTAAAGTGGCAGGGCTACTGCTCCAGTGAAAATACATGGGAACCAGAAGCTCATCTACCACCTGAGCTGATATCAGCATTTGAAGGTCCAGACCCCGACGTCGTACGCGTGGAAGAAGCTAGAGAGAGGATTGGTCTCGTGTTTGAAATGGGGAATGAAAGTTCCCCTTCAACACGAAGAATCCATCGAGATCCGTCATGATGTGGTTCGTTTCGTGTTCCCGACCATACCAACAGAGATCCAGTGGATGCCAATCGATATTGGCGACCAGGAGCTCGAAGACGCTGGCCTAGCATCATACATGGAATGGACGATCAATGTGAACGGAAACCGATGCTGGGTAGTGCAGTTAACCTTCCGCCTGCTGCTGTCGAAGTCACCCTCGTTTTATCGCGATGGCAAGAAAGTGTCCCATCTAGTTGAACGACTTCGCCTTGTCTTCAGGAAGAAGTACCTTGCTGAGTCTCTCTGAGGTTCCAGCTGAACAAAACAAAAACGGCTTCTTTAGAAGCCACCAAATCTAATAAAGTGAATGACCAATATTCAGTCTTGAACCACGTTACTGATCGAACTGTTCTGTAATTGAACTCGATCGAATTTAATCGAACGATTGGGTTCGATAGTCGAACACAATCGGACCCTAAAGGATAAATTTTTTAGGTTTTAACTACGTACAAAATTCCCTTTTAACCCAGTACTTAAGTTTCACTTTTAACCGTTTAATAAGACAATTAAAAAAGTTGCTTATTAATTGTCTTCGATGATCAAGAGAAAAGAATGGAGAAAAAAATTCACTGATACTCCAACCAAATTTTTTTTCAACGGAATATTATAATTTCCATGCAAAATGTCGGACAGTGTTGGGTTCATTTAAACGTCCCTATACATGCAACATCGTCCAACATGACCAGACTATATGTTGGATCTAACAATGTTGGGTGGTGTTAATAAACCGTTTGAACAGGGCTTTTGCACCGCCATGCATTAAAAATGAAGATACACATTTACCACGCAAGAATTTAAAACAAAGCTTATTTATTACATGCGACTTGAGGATTGTTGGTTAACAAAACAGATAGAAATCATTACTGAAAAACAAATCAGGATGCGGCAGACGGGTACAATCCATTTTTCAAGCTGCAAAACAAAGAAAAGAAACGGAATAGTTATTTCATATAGTTTAACAAACAAACAGGAGTGTTTTATCAAGTCTTTTAAAAAACACGAGGCGCAACTTGATAAAACACGAACTGCGAATTATTTTATTGAACAGCTTAAAAAACTTACGCTGAAGAGATTCCTTTTTTAAGTAATCCCTGAGTTTGTGATTATTTTTCTTAAGAAAATCGGACCGAACAAATCAGCCGTATTTTATCAGATTTAAAGACACTCATTAAGCATTTATCTTCTTTGTATTTTCTGTGTGAATAATTAATGATTTTGAAACAAATTTTCCATGTTGCATGAAATTTTTGCGCTCCATGCTCCATTATGAGAGAGGTATAAACACTTACTTGACAACAAGCTTGCAAACATTGATTGAGTTTGACCTACCATTAACCGGCTCATCTTGCGGGAATTGTAAAGCGCAAAACAACGCTGTCATTAAAATGATTTCGTCCCTAGGAAAAACAGTATATAATCATTGAACATGTCAGTTCAGCACACAGCAGTCCAGACTCTAAATCAGCCGGTGGAATAGATCTAAGTTTAACACTGACAATGAATAAAAATTCCCAATGAGAACTGAAAAGTGCGTAGAAACGTTTGCTTGGCAGTCCGATTTTTTTTTTACACAATGTCAATGGAAAGCCCTGTCTTCTCCTTATGAATATATTTATCTGTCTTTTAAATAGCCAAGCAATGACAAAAAGTTTAATGGCGTTCTTTCCGTTGGACATCTGGATTTATAGCTTGCCCATCATGTTCATGACATGATACTAAGAACTGGTGGAAATCGAGCGGGAAATATTTGCAAGTTAGGGGTCGATTACATGGCGAGGTAATAACGAATAAGAGAAAATATTTTGTATTTTCACTAACGGCAAGACAATTCCTTGCAAGCCAATAATTGTGAGTAAGTGGCTTAAATTCCAGCCGGGTTAAATTTCACGGCGGTGAAAACAGATGTCACGTTTGTCTGCACACAAACACCTAGAAAGTATGTAGAAAGTATGTTCAGCTAGTAAATCGCCCTAGTGAAAACACAACCTTTCTGTCTGCCGGGCATTACAAAGCGACTAGGAAGGTGATTGCGTACCCGACGTGTAACAGTTTTGGTTTCGCTCCACTTTCGTTACTTTTGCTAATATCGGAATGTTTTGCGTTGCACGATCCTAACTGTAGCCATAATTAACCTCATTCAAAGATTTCCAACTTGTAGCTTTAGTTTCTCGTAAATGGCTACCTCTCGATTAATGAAACACTTCTGAAACCATCCCTTAGTTAATTCACACATTTAATTTAGCATATCAGTGCTAGTTCAGGCTTACCATCTCTCAAAAGGGTCCATTCCTGGATTGCTCTGAAACATAAAAACTAATGATCAGATCGCTTGTTATGCAAGAATGTCGATTGCACAAACTTACATTGCATACTACAAGTTACCTGATCAAGCTCTAAGAGCCGGTTTTGTAGGAAGCTTATCAGCTCCTCTACAAAATATCTCACTTGCTCGTCGTTCACTTGAAGCTGATCGAAGCAAAAGAATAGAACTTGTTTTATCATCAAATGTTTGCAAGACCACATTACAGTAGGAAAGAAATGTAGCTTTGCTAATGATTTAAAGTTACCGTAAAATTGTCATTGTTTGCCATGTTGCCGGCGTATCACATCGAACACTTACAGTCAGACCGGATGTTCTTTTGCGGGCAACTTCGCAAACTTCCGCCGCAACTTTGTTATTTTGATTGGAAGTTGTGCGAGCAAGTTGCAACTTTCGTGAGCAAGTTCCTATTTCAAACTTGTTGTCAGTTGTAAGAGTTTGATTGAGTTTGAAAACTGAACGCTCAAAATGATACGCCGGGCGTAAGAGTAATGTTATCGGTAAAGTTATAGAAGTATTTCCGTCAACTTAATATTCTGAACGTAATTAAGTCTACGAAACAAGATTTTTAGTCAGGTTAAAGACTGACGAAATCGTTGTTATTTTGTTTGAAATCTCCTGAAATCCAAGATTATGTAGTACGGGCATCTGAGCTGATACCCTGGGTACCAGAGGTCGAGGTTCTCTCGCGGCACACTTTCGTGAGATAATAATAATAATAATAATAATAATAATAATAATAATAATCAATTTATATAGCGCTTTTTATATTAGATATTCAAAAGCGCTTTACAATGTAAAACAAAGGAGCAGTTAACAGTATAATAATAAAAATAAAATGAATAATGAAATAAAATATATAAACGTCTGGGTATATAACTGTCATATGCTTTTTTGAATAAGAATGTCTTCAACTGTTTCTTGAAAGTATCTAAGTTCGGGGCCATTCTAACTGACAATGGAAGTTTATTCCACTTGGATGGACCAGCAAAGGCAAATGCTCGATCACCAAAAGTCTTGCATTTGGTCCGAGGCACCTCTAACAAAATAAGATCGTTGGATCTCAGATAACTTCTGTGTGGAGATGTCCTCCACGCGTCATTTTTTATCGATCGCCACGCTCTCGCGTTGCGAGTGCGGTAAGTTGAAAAGGACACAACGAATCCCGTGCGTGCGTCAGTAACTCAAAAATGCCAACTTGATATATTTACTGTTATGATAACTGATCTTAATGAACTTTCGAAGGCATTATTCTCATTCCAATAACTTTTTCTTTATGTGCCACTTGACTAAGAGGATAGGAGAAGTGTTTCTATTGTGCGAGCGAATTGATTGTGTCGTCACGGCACTTTTCGCGTTTCATCTTGATTTAATGGTTTGCGCGCGTAAATGATCATACACTGAACTGGGCAAATTAACGGACTTTTTTTTCCTTCTAAGCAGTAAGTAAGTTTTACTCGAAGACAAACTAGGGATTTCTGTTGGGTAAATCTAAATCTTTTGTTAAGGAATTGGCAGCAATTGGTGCATTTCGATCCTGCAGCATAAAATTAGTAGCATTGCTTTTCTTATAAAGTTTGTAAATGCCGAGTTTCCGCCACTTAGCAAATATTCAACTTGCTGTTAAAATATGGAGAAACGTTCTCGTCCACCTCAGGGCTATTACAAGAGCCTCGAAACTATCGCGGTTGCACGTGCCAGAATGTGCGACCGAAAGCCCGAAGTTCTTGGCGTCTTTGAGGCCGAGCGCATCGTTGCCAAGAAAATCTGCTGTGGGAAGCCTCTGTTCATGTTGAAGTGGCAAGGATACTGTTCCAGCCAGAACACGTGGGAACCACAAGCTCATATACCACCTGAGCTGATCGAAGCATTCAGAAGTCCGGAGCCCGACCCAGTTCGTATAGAAGAGGCCCGAGATAGGATTGGTATCGTATTTAAAAGAGGAATGAAAGTTCCTCTTCAATACGAAGAATCAATCGAGATTCGCCACGACGTTGTAAGATTTCTCTTCCTGTGCCTCCCGGTGGAGATCCAGAGAACGCCGACCGATATCTCTTTTCAAGAGCTACAAGATGCTGCCCTGGCCCCGTACATGGAGCGGACAATAAACGCCAATGGGAACCAATGTCAAATTGTGCAGCTGACCTTCCGTTTGCTGCTGTCAAAGTCCCCTTTCTTTTACCACGATGGCAAGGTGTCTCATCCAGTGGAACGTCTTCGCGTGGTTTTCCGAATGGAATACCTGACAGGCCATTAAAAGACCACAAGAACAAAGAAATAAAAGGCTTTGTTAGAAACCACCAAATATAATAAAGCGAATGACCAACTTATCGAAGTTTAATGATTTACCATTTACCCAGTGATTGTTGTAAGAAATAACAAAACTGCCTCAGGACACAATTTTGTAAAGATAAGCATTTCAAATAATACAGCGAGCACTTTAAAAACAAAGTAAAAATATATATATTAGCTACGTGGCTTTATAGAAATGTCAGTCTTCGCACTGGCATCTGTCACGCATTGATGGGTCAGTTTTACTCCAGAAGTTTGCTTATACATTTGGGTGCTCATTAGGTGTCCAAACCTACGAATATAAATGTGCCCGAAAACAGATAGCTTTTAGTAATTTTTGCAACAAAAGTGGTGACTAAACAGTCGCAAGAAAAGCAGTCGAGGCAGCACTGTTATTTTAGCATGCCTATTTTCGTCACAAAATTCTTGTGCAATACTTAAAGGAAATTTCCCAGTTTCACACTATATTCTCTAAAAGCTCTTCATTTATATTTTCATATGGAGCTCTACGGTCATGTTGGGACTTTCGAGGACACTAGGAAGCTTTTCCAAGATGCTGTCTAATTTAGATGTTTTGTTGGCACTAGTGCTTGTTGAGGCTGCACTGGTAGCTGAGCTCATTGCCCTAATTCTCTTCTTTCTTTTCCTGGGTTGATAAAACAAGAGAAAAGAAATTGAGTATTGTGTCTCTAACCTTTGATTATAAAACTAGCCTGGACAGCAAGTGTCTACGTGGAATAATTTTGGTAGTGAAATGAAAAAGTTCATAGGCTCGTCTCGCTTGAAATAATCCATTAATTTGTTGACAGTGTGAGCTGCGAAATCAATTATGCATGACTTCAAATTTGAAAACTTCCCAAATAATTGTTTACGCCGCTGGTTGTCCACCATGTCATACCATCTGCCAATTTCTCGTGGACATGCAGACTAAGCATGAGGTGATTGAGCCTGGCCTCTCTCGTGGTTGAACGCAGGTAGGCCTTTACATGCTTTAAGGTGGGGGTCCACATGAACGCCATATTTCCGCCACTTGAGATGGCTTTAATGGAAATATCTCGTTCACGTTTCAAGCAATCCAAAAACTCTCTGCTCATTTCGTGAATCTATGTTATGGGATGTTTTGGGTATGTTTGGGAGGAAATAGTTTTTCTCAAAGGATTTGTAAAATTTAGAGAAATAAGAAATATTGATTTAGTGAAGTTTTCAAATTAGAATTTGTGGTTCATAATTAATAGACGGACACCAAGTTAGTCCACTAGCAACCTGGGGTACCTTTGCGTGGGTATCAATTGTTCAGTACCACCTGAAACTATTGACCCATTTGCCTCGGTTTTGCTTTGGCGAAACCGCAGATCAATGCCGCTGCGATATCGCCTCGGTAATGACGCGGTGTGCCGAAATGTTACCCCGGTTTTACCAATCAGTGCCGCGGTAAAGTTTGAATAGGCTTCCGTTTCTTTTGTTTAAGTTCATCAACTTCAATAGGTGAGATTTCACACTCCGATCGTTTCACGTATTCACACACACAAAAATATTTTTTCAAGTTAAGGGGTATTTAGAGTCAACTTCAATCTTTTTTCGCGTTGTGAATGCGAAGGATAAAAGTCATGGAAATACCGATCGATTTTAATATAAATGTACATGTATGGCACAAGAAAATAACTTCGCTCGGCTGCTCGCTGTTGCGATCATACTCGATCAAGTTACACAGTTTTTGTTTTGAGCTTTCTCGCGCTAAAATGTAGAGATTTAAAACTGCTTACGATTTAAAAAGTCTATTGGGAATGATATTTTTACTGGCGCCAAGGAAAACGCCGGTTAAAAACGACAAGCCACGATTCATAAATTACTAACTACGCGTTGAAGGAGTTAACATATGAAGTGCATGTCCTGGAGTCCCAGAAATGCGGGAATTATCTGCCTGATAGCTAAATGACGAGTTCGTTCGCGATTTGAAACGTTCATGAATGATTTTTCGTTGCCAACGGCTTTAGAATTATTTTCGCAGACGGTTTCAGTTGTTTTACAGCTCCTGAAGGATATTTTCTTTTAAACTACGATTTATGTGACCCAGACCGCTGAAATTGGGTGTGTAAACAAACATGGCCATGGCGAAGCGATGCGACACGACGAGTACTTTCAAATACTGTAGCATAATATGCAAGGTTCATGATAACAATTTATACTTGCGACTCGCTTCGGAAAAATATTCTCACCGCTTTTGTGTAATGTCATGACACATGTTAACAAAGGCAAGCAACCAATAAAAATCAACTGTTCCCACAGATAGAATTTCACTGCGGCGCCAAAGTGGCTAACGTTACGAGACCGATAATACAAGTTTCGGTCGTCGCAAATTGTGCTCCCTAGTTTTAATAGTCGAAAAGACGTGCAGCACGTAAACACGAGAATACAGTTTGAGTTTCAATGAATCTTCATGAAAACCTTTCATTGGATTGTTTTGACACCGGGATCCGTTGATCCTGAATGAAATAGTGGTATCAACAACCGAGTCGCTAGACTGTCATTGTGTCAAAATTGCCAACAGAGGAATTATAAACATCGAGCACCACGCAGCTATAAACGATGGATGCTAAGATCACAGCCTCGACCGAGACAAACTTCAACTCTCTACGAGTTGAATAGCTTTCTTTTTAAGCTACAACTCTCTTTAATCGTGTGTGATTCTTAATTTTTATGCCACTCACTTGAATAAAGGGCTAAACTTGTCAATTATCCCGCCTCCTCTAACAATGAACAAGTGACCTCAGGACTCTTTGCTTTCCACCCGTCTCTTTGTTGCAGGATGTTGGCTGAGGCTGTATGCAGTCCTGAATAACGGTTGTTGGGGTACTTTGTTCATTCTCTACGAACCCTGTTTCCTGAATAAATATTAACATTTTCTGTTACTAAATTGTAACTTCTGAAAACAAGGGACAATACAGTTTTCATTAGACTGTATGGTCCCTCAAAAATAAAATATAAACAAACAAATTTAACCTCATTTAAATTGTCCATTACCTTGAACCTCAACAGCACTATTCCCAAGATTCGATGCTGAGTGATCATTTCCCAGGGATGTTAGGGCTTTGTCCACTTTTGACAAATACATCCTTGTCAAGTAGTTCTTCCTATTCTTATCATCTGTTAAAATTAAGGACAATGTTAATGTAACAACTATAATGCCAAGTAAAAGGTTAACAAAAAATTATTGGTCATGCTGCAATGAAAGGCAACTTAATATAAGTAGAGCAAAATTATGTCAGTAACGGGACTAGACTGAGGTGTTCCAAGCAGGGTGAATTTTAACCACAGATTACTACCAAGCTAAATTCCAATCTGAAAAACTTAGCACATGCAGGTTTCTGAAAAGTACTTTAAGTCACAATCTGCCAGTGAGTTTCATCGATGTCAACTGCCAATAAAAATTGATGATTGATTCATTGATTGTTATTGATTACCACTGATTGTTATTAGAAATAGGTTTTGCCTTTATACACCAATATATCTGACATTTTTTAATCTATTGACAATCTGTCCCAATGGTTGAGTCATTCTATCTTCATAATATGAATAAGTGCTGTATCTTATGTGAAAAGATAGAAAAGAAAAAAGGGAAAAATTCACTTTTCAAAACACCATGTGGTGAAAAGAAAAAATCACCAAAGGTCAGCTTGCAAGCAATTTAGCAGATCGAGCGATCAAAAGGATTAACATATGTATAAGCACCTACTTACTAATCACAAAGAATGCAGTTGTACAAAAACCTTGAAAAGGAAAAAGAAATGTGTGGGCTTCCATCTAATATAAGAAAGAGGTGCATTTACTTGAATTCCCACGCTGAATACCACAGTATTTTAAAAAGCCATGAATATCTGTGGGCACATCAGGATGTTTCTCATTCAAAAACTGTAAATGCTCACTGCAAAATGCCTTTCCAGACTGCGGGGAATTTGTACACACATAGGGGTAATTTAAAAGAGGAAGACCACAACTAAAGTTCTTTTGGAGATAAATGAAAAAAAAATGAAATAGTAAACCACAATAATATAATTATAATGACCATGACGACCATAATAAAAATATTAAACTATACCTAAGGTCACTATGTTTAGTTACTACTTAAATTAGGGAATTTTACATTGTCACTGAAAATAGCTCACTTGCATGATGACGTCACTTGTGCAAAGAATTGCGGTAGTTGTAGTCACACGATCCAAGATGTCGTCTAAGTTGGGACGGCTTTCCTGGCTGCTTTAATAACAATAATCGCAACAGGGATGTTTCTCTTTATAATTTCCGAAAAACGAGAAACTATAAAAAGTGTGGCTTCGAAATCTTTCAAGGAAAGGTTTTAAACCGACTACTGGTCATTGAGTTTGCAGTCAACACTTCGAAGGTGGCGAGAAGACTTACATGAACAATGTTCCAACAGTATTTCCACTCTCAAAAACACACCAAAAACCAAAACGGAAACCACGGAGAAAGGTCATCCGAGTCAACACATCAGTAAGCACAGCTAATACCGACACTTCTGACAGGTCCAACAAGACAGTAAGGAATTAACAGGGAAGGAACTAACTGGCACTGTAAACAGTGTGGAAGGTGCCACTGCTGGTGCTGCTCTGGTTACTGCTGAACCCACGAATTTGGAGGACAAACTTGAAAAGTTACAAAATGAACTGAAAGTGTTATCTGTCAAAAATGAACGTTTGCAGAGTCAAAAAGAAAGCTTAAAATTTTGATTCCATCGATTTATTGGTTCAGGTGATTATATGAATTGTTACACAGGAATGAGTTCTCGCCACTTTTTGGCCCCTTTGGTGTTTCTGAATGCTGGGGAGATTTGTTCACGCTTAAAGATACTGGAGCTCAAACAATTCATGCATTCATATTCCTGAAGTGGAGAAAAAAGGCCAGAAACGTTCATTAGAACCAAAAGTTAAACTGTTTTTAACTCTGATTCACCTTAGGGTGAATATTCCAGAAAAAAAGCCATGGCTCATAATTACAAGATAAGTGTGGCAGGGGTATCCAGAATATTTGTCACCTGGCTGGATTTGATTTACTCCAGATTAGAACAGCTACCAATGTGGGCCTGAAAGAAAACAATCCAAAAACAGTGCCTGAATGTTTCCGCCAAAAGTACCTATTCACTAGAACTAGAGTAATCATCGACTGTACTGAGATTTTTATCGAAAAACCATGTTTTAGAGCACAGTCAAACACATATTCTTCTTGCAAGAGTCATAATTCTACAAAAGGTCTCATAGGTATTGCTTGAAATGGAGCTGTTACCTTTGTTTCAGAGCTGTATGGGGGACACTGTAGTGATAAGGCATTTTGGAGGACTGTGGTATAGTACAACTTTTGGATGAAGATGACTATGTTATGGCAGATGGAGGTTTTGAGATCCAGGACTTGCTTGCAAAAGAGAAAGTGTATTTGAACATCCCACCATTTATAAGGTGTAAAGATCAACTGAGCACAGAGGAAGAAGATGAAACTCGTGAAGTCGCTTCAGTGAGAATCCATGTAGAAAGGGCGATTGAGTGTGTAAAGAATTGCAACATTTTGACACAGATCATTCCTAATTCTATGGCGGAGGACTTAAACAAAATTTGGAAAGTGTGCTCTTTATTAGGGACCTTACGATAAGACAACGGCGACAAAAAAGGACTGGGTAGAGGCTGTCGGTTGCTGTCTGCGTTCCCGCCTGCGTTCCCGCCTGCGTTCCCGCCTGCGTTCCCGCCAGCGTTCCCGCCAGCGTTCCCGCCAGTGTTCCCGCCAGCGTTCCCACCAAAAGTTGACATTATGAAAACTCGGAAAGATCTTGCAAGATCTTTCTAGCATTCTAGCACTCGTGTTTTTCGTTTCTTGGAGTTTTGGAGATGCCTAAAGTAAGAGATACTATGCTTATAATTTGATTGATGCTGCAGAATGCTTGTATCTTTATGACGTTAATTCTCCAAAGAATCCTGACATTCCCTATTCAAGTTACAATCGTTTTGATTTAGACCAGATGAGAGATGATGAATGCAAGACCGAGTTTAGGTTTTATAAAAACGATATCTACGAACTGAGCGAAGTTTTGAATCTACCAGACCGGAATACACGGAATACACATGGCATCAACGTGGAAATAACTGAAGCACTTTGCATCTATGTCAAGCGGTTTGCCTACCCTTGCAGATACGTGGATTTGATACCAAGATTTGCTAGACCAGAGCCTCAGCTTTGTATGGTCTCAAATGCTGTGATGTATATTATTTATACTAGCTGCAGACACCTTCTGTTGGACTTGGACCAAACATGGCTAAGTCGCTGGCATTTGCAAGAATTTACAGAAGCTATCAACCAAAAGGGGGCAGCGCTTGAAAACTGTTGGGGTTTCATTGACGGAACAGTGAGGCCTATTTCTCGCCCAGGCAGAAACCAGCATGTAATGTACAATGGTCACAAAAAAGTGCATTCAATTAACGGAACAAAAATCAAAAAGGCATAATACCAGAAATTTAATAAACAACACGGTGGATGTAACTGAATAATTTTTTTCTTAAAACTTGCCATATCAAAGAAACATCCAATTTAGTCGCGAAAATATAAGGTTGAAAACAATAACAGTGACAACTTACAATGTAAAGTGAATTAAAATGATTAATTTATAACGGCCGTACATTTTGGTTAGTCAGTGAAGTTTGAGTTTTTTTTTCGATGGCATTAATTTGCTTCTCTCCGCGATAAACACAACATGTCAGCTCAACATGTGGCGCCTTTGGGAAATTTACTGCAAAAAACGTAGAAAACCGACAAGCTGACGAATACACCTGGAGAAAAAGGCATTTAACTGGCCTTTCTGTTTCATGCGAAGAATCTCGAAATTTATTGCAAAGCCCTAAAGCCAGGCAGGCCAGGTAATTGTGTTTTCATATGAATCAAGCTATTAAACTTTGAAATAATCCACTGGTGTGCGCACAAAATTTTTGTCAAGAGTGCAAACCAGATAACATATAGGTTAATTTAACATTACCTTAGCTCCTTTGCCATTTCTTTGATACTCGACATTGTGGTCGCGTTTTCAAACAACGTGAAAACTCATTCACTGGCGTTCGCGCCCTGAGAAGGCAACACCAGCGAGACGGCAAGCGCATGTGTGGTAGCAAGGTAAGGAGAGGTGAGCTCGCCATTGCCGTCGCCGTTGTCTTATCGTAAGGTCTCTATTAATTAACTTGAAAAGAACCACTTGTTACATAACTTTAAAACGTGAATATTTACAACAATCTGTGACTATAAGAAAAGTGAATATTTACAACATTTATAACTGTAACAAAAATCGAATATTTACGATGATTTATAACTGTTACTAAGATTGTTAGCATGTTGTTACTGTGACACCGCTACACTCGTGGTCATGGGTGATATGACGTGTGACATAAATACAGTCGAACCTCCGGTTGCGACCACCTCTCCTCATAAGCGACCGCGACCACTTTTAGAGCTAAAAGTTTGAAATTTTCTTTTGTTTTTAACCTCCCGTAAGCGACCACTTCAAGCTACTTGACAGATAATAGAGCGGAAATTGGATAATGAGGTGTTGTAACATTATCGCATTCCTCAAGACAAGTCCTGTTTTTCTCGTTCAAAACCTATGCCGAACTCAAATTCTTCTACAAATGGTAGGAGGGTTTAGTTTCTGAGCTGTAAACGATGTTTTAGAATGTTCGGCCTCAATTTGGTTAGATAATGGCCATAAAATGGCATTTGTAGCCCGCAAAAGGGTCTTTGGTGGAAATTTGGGTGTTAAAGGGTTAATGTATAGTTTTTTACGCTTGTTAACATGTAAATCACCAGTAATATAAAAGGGCTGTCAAATTTAAAGCTAGCAATCCAATCCTTATTAGTTCATGTTCAGTTCCTTTTAATGTTTAGACAACATTAAAGATTCCATTTGTAACTATCGTGAGACTTGTTCCATTCGCCTTATTAGGTAAATTAACAGAAGCGAACCATGAAACTCTGAATAAATATTTTGGAAAGCTTAAATATTTTTGTGACTACTAAAAGTTGTCACATGGGATAAGTCTCTGCAGTAAGGCAAAATTTTGACCCAATATGGTCTGAACTCTCGTAAGTGACCACCTCCTGTAAGCGACCACCTAGGCTTGACATTTTGGGTGGTCCCTTACGGGAGGTTCGACTGTATAACGTTTAACAAGTTACAAAAACGTAGGCTAAATCAAACCCTCAGTCAAGCATCAGATGTGTTTATGGACTCCAGCAGAACTCGCTTAACATTAAACAAGTAACAATTTTTATACCACACTTCTTAAACAGTGTAGACACTTCTTAAACAGTGAACAATTTTTATACCACACTTCTTAAACAGTGGAGACACTTCTTAAACAGTGTAGCATGGATGAACAGCAACCAGGGACATAAATGCTGACGAGGCCAAGCAGAGATTTATTTCGCGGCACCCAACTCATTAACCCTTTCACCACCACTCAAAGAGAAAAGTCCTTGTAACCCTAGTGGCCGGTTTTCAGGCCAAACAACTGCCAAAAATACGAGTTCTCTTCCTTTGTGAAAGACTGGACACTACGTTCCTTATATGGAAAACTAATTTATGCAAATGAAAGCACATGCTTTGAAAACAAAATGGCAGTCTGTTTTCACAAACTGGAGGTCAAGAAAAGCATTGTAAATCGAACAAGAAAACTTCTCGCGCAATTTTCCCGTTATTTTCAACAACAACCAAAGTGAAGTGAATAGTCAAGATCAAAGTTTGACATGAATTCTAAGAGTTAAAAGAAAATATCTACACAATTGTTCGATCGATAACTGCTGAAGCCGTGGAAGACGTTTCAAGCCAACCGTGAACCATAAACAACAAAATATTCACCTGAATGCAACAGCAATACTTTTAGACAGTCTTTACACAATGGGGTAAGAGTTACAGTGTATGCAGCATTTTCACTGGTTTTGTAAATGTTTTGAATGAAATAAATTTTACTGTTTTAATGCATTTGTTTGCTATGAAATTATCTTTGCTGTGATGTATTTTTTAGTTAAATAAGAAGTTTGCACTGCGTGCTAGCTTCATTTAAAAAAACTTGTATGCCGTCTCTTGCTGTAAAATCGCCAGTTTCAAAACGTCTGGTGTTCAGGGCACTTTTTGTTCAAAATGCGCAGTGGTGAAAGGGTTAAGCTTGCGGACTTGTCCAAGCCTGTCAAGTTACCTGTGATCTGCGAACGCAGATAGATTTATGGCAGTTCATTTACTCTCAGTTTTTGCAGTGGGTGAGCTGTATTTAAAATGCGCCATGACAGTAGTGTAGTGGATGGAGATTGTGGCTTAGTGCCGGGAGTGACAGTCTGAAGGACCGAGTTCAAGTCATGCTCAGGACCTATTTTTTCTCTTCGGACTGGACAATAGGTACTGTTTTTTTTTGGCGTCTGTCAAATATCCTTACATTTAATTTTAAAAAAATATACGTTACCCATTAGCATTTCTTCTTTACGGGTTGGTGCTTAGGTGCCTTTGATTAGACATAATTTTCAGCTTATGTTTCTCAGTAAAAGCACTTAAAACACTCAGGAATCAATGCTACAATAAGTTAAAGGCGCCACAAGTTCAAGCAGTGTACAACTTCTTGTTTTATTATTAATTCCCTTTGAAAATTATGCGATCTTGACTCCAACTTTACTGTATTTATAGAATTTTACTGAAAAACGGGGCCAACTTCACAAATCCAGTGTGGTAAGATATATTACCTTAAACCTAATATGCGCTCTTGGCCCCAATGTTACTTTATTTATAGAATTTGACCGAAAAACAAGGTCAACTTCACAAATCCAGTGCAGTAAGTTATATTACCCTAACCCTAATATGTGATCTTGACCCCAGTTTTACTTTATTTATAGAATTACACTGAAAAACGGGGTCAACTTCACCAATCCAGTGTAGTTAACAACTATTCACCGATGTGGAGGTGGGTAGTGGTGGATATGTACCGAGCTGCGAAGCAGCGAGGTAAAGATCCACCACTATCCACCTACACTGAGGTGAATAGTTGTTTTAGTATCTACTGAAACAGTGAGATAATATAACGAAAATGATGCTTTTTAACTCATTTATTCCTGTCAACGATTACAATTTTCGCGCTCAAATTGCTGGGAGGTGAATAGCACTTGCTATTCCAAGTTTCAGTAGATACTAATAAGATATATTAACCCAACCCTAATATGCGATCTATAGCTGGAGGATTAAAATCTGACACAACATTATTTACAAAATTTTAGTATATTACATATAGATAAAATGGAACCGTTACGAAAAGTCGCAAGAAATGGGTCATTATTTTATTGATTGCCACCAGGGACAGTAAAGATGGACACTTACCCTTATTTAAAGATGGTCAACGTTTTTCAAGCCTGTAGTCGTGCAGGTTTAATACAATGCTTCTAGCTGCAGTAATCAATTCTGCACTGACTACAATAGCTCTGCCAGGAGCACGAGAGTTCATGTCAAGTAAAGCTTTTTTCATAATGGTTCCATGAAATAAAAAGGATCTTTTTTTCATGTATAAATGAACACTAGGTTGCCATATGTGCTCCGATTGTTACCCTCTAAATCCCACACTGCGTTGCAGAATTTGTTTAATTCTGCAGTGATTACAACAGTGCCCCTAGTGCCATGAGAGAGTGTACCGATGTAGAAAACATTTCTCTTTTTAACCTAGAACACAGACATCTTTTTGTTGAGAACAAGGTTTAAATAAAGAATCACAAAATGAAATGGCTTCTTGAAGTTGACCACAAATAGTACTTGGTGTGTGGTAGTCCTCCAGTTATATGGGCAAATTTTTTCCAACAGAAATGTTAAACCAGATCTCCAAGACACTGGCAGCTTCTTGGATCGACAGGTACCATGATGGCAAATTATGACGGCATAAATCGTAAATACGGTTGCCAAGTTCTATACATCCACACAATGCATCAACGATAGTGGTTGAAATATTAATCCCACATTCTGGTGGTGGAAATTTCTTTAACCACCAAGTGTTTCCAGTCAATAAGCTGATCAAACTGCAAGTATTACTGCCATTTCGACCATTGTAACATCCTTGGCATACTTAAGACGGAAATTTCCAGCAGGTCATTCCTGGCAGGATTTCTTTTGGAGAAACAGGTTTTACTGCTGCAGCACCTAGATGGTCAAGAGCATCAAGAATGACATCTCCGGATTTGTTTCCTTCTTGAGCGACCATATTAGTCTCACATATCTGCATGTCAAAATTGAAGACGTCAGAGCATAACCAACCTATGTTGAATTTTGGTCTGTTACATTTTTTCGTCCAAATGAGCTACATTTTTGTATGTGGTCTCCAATTTAATAGAAAACCACAGCCCTGTATTTTTTTCGCTAGTCTGTTCTTCGTTTTCGAGTAATAACATATGCAAAAAAGTCATTTTGGCCAAGTGGCGTGTTTTGGTTGTCTTTTGTTCAAAATCCAAACAAAAGAAACTGATTAAATTCTTTGTTTCGTGAAAGAAAGAATGAAATCAACCAAGCGGCACAAGCGAAACTTGATATGAATAACAAAGGTACTGATCTTAAATTTCACCACTTCTAAGAAGCGTGAATTGTGCGGCGCAATGTATCTGTGCAGGGCCTGGTGAGTCGAAGGTTGCTGGTTCGAATTGCATGGATGACATTTTTCTTCTTCTTTATTTTGTTTGTTTTGCTTTCCTTCTCTTTTTCGCCGAATTTTCGCGCGGCGAAGCTGCTGAAGTTAGCCTCTAAAAGTGTGGAGAGATTGTCTTAAATGAACTCTCGATCGACCATAATATATTAAATAATCTTTGTTGTATGCTGAATCACATCATTATTACCTCTATTGTTCGCGTTGAGGGTACTAACTCGCTTACCAGAAGGTTAAAAACCTTAGAAGTTTGCAAGCACCTGCCTTTAATGTCGCTAGAAACTCCAGATAAAAAACTGTGACATAGTTGCAAGGAGTTGCACAAGCGACTCGATGTGAATAACAAAGGTAACTGATCTTAAATTTCATCATCTCTAACAATCGTGAATTCTGTGGCGCAAAGCATCTGTGCAAGGCTTAGTGAGTCGAAGGTCGCTGGTTCGAATCGCATGAGTGACATTTTTTCTTCCTTATTTTCTGTTTTTTAAATTTTATTTTAGTTAGTTTGTTTTGCTTTTCTTCTTTACTTTTTCTCCGAATTTTCGGCTATTTACGGTAAATTGTGTCTTTGCAATCGTGCCCTTGAGATCGAATCAATCAGGATGTTAATCAATCTAGCTTGTCCTTATTTATAAAATGGCAGAAACTTCCCAGCACCTGTTTATTAGACAGCAGACGACCAGACGAAGAAAACAAAGTGCACATCGCGGCAAAGCGGCTGAAGTTAGCCTTAAAGTGCGGAGAGCTTGTCTTAAATCAACTCCCGATCAACTATACAATATAAACGTATGTCCTTTACTGTAGGTTGAATCGCATCATTATTACCACTATCGTTTGTGTCAAGGGTACTAATTCGCTTACCAGAAGGTAAAAAACCTTAAAAGTTTGCAAGCACCTTTAATGTCACTAGAAACTCCAGATAAAACTCCGTTGCGCAGTCGGCAAGGAGTTGCGTCTTAGATCCAGAGGCCCTGGTTTGAATCACACGTTCCATTTTTTCTTCATTATTATTACTGTCAGTTTCTTTTTCATTCATTCTTCGCATTTGTCCGTTGACAAACAAATTCCGAGTTTGCCTAATTCCATCAAAAAATCGTTTGTTCTCATATCTTTTTATTTTTTCAGTGCCTTTTCAGACGAGCGAGTTTTAAACTGAATTCTTGAATAAGGCAACAAACAAAACAAACTTAAACAAGAAGCTGTACACAGCTTGAACTCGTGGCACCTTTAACTCATTGCAGCATTGATTCCCGAGTGTTTTGAGTGCTTTTATGGAGAAACATAAGCTTGAAATTGTCTAATCAAAGGCTCCTAAGAGCCAACCCGTGAAGAAGAAATGCTAACGTGTAAGCTTACATTTTCACACTGACACGGTTCGATATATATTTTTTTAAATTAAATGTAAGGATTTTTGACGAACGAAAAAAAAAGTACATCACTTTCATAATGTCCAGTTTGAAGAAAGAAAAAAAGGGGGAAAAAAGACTTTTTGAAGACTCGAACTCCGGCCATCTGGGGACAAGCCACAAATTTAATCCACTGCGCTGTCGAAGAAAACATGCTATTTAGCAACTAAATTTTGTTTTTTTAAGGTAGATACGCATCAAAACGTTTGTTCCGTTCGCAAAATCCTTTTACATAGATTTTTATGTTGCACTAAAAACTCCAAATGCGAAATATCTGTAAGCTAATTGTTCTCTATATTCATTTACATCAAATTAATTATTGATCTCGCTGGATTCACGTTAATTCTTGTAATGAAACATATTCCTAACAAAGCATTTACTCACTAAGTTTACAGCTGATGGAAGGAGCGAGTGAGTGAGTGAGAGAGTGGATTTTATTTAGCCACAGTTACCGATAACCCGTTCATTATGCTTTCACAAATACACGGGTTTAAAAGTAAGACTACACTACAGTAGCTGACACTTAAGCTCGATCGCTATAAAGCAAACACAGAACTTGCCAGAGCAAAAATCCCACGAGAATAAGCGGCGAACACAATATCAAACTATCCAATCCATCCACGAACGCCTTGAATTGTCTTGCAAGCGTGCAATTGTACGCTGTAGTTCTCTATGTTGCTTCTCAAGTCAACACGCAGAGATTTTGCGGTATGTATTTCATGGCTGAAAGCCATATAGTCGTCGACATAAACTTAAATATGCGTGCATAAATTTGCATGCGCTAATGTGACACGAAAAAAAAGAAAAGTCAAAGCCGGATTTACAATTCGTGTGCTCCGCCACGAGTAACTAGCGTTGAGCAGCGGTGATCGGCAAGCTGCTGGTAAAATAATATCAAACGAGCGACAATGTTACGACCGCACCTTTAGTCGCTCGTTTGATATTTTTTAAACAATCTTTGTTTCGGTGCCTGCCTGGTGTAGCATTAAGGCCTATTTAGAACGAAAACAAATTAAAATATTACACATCGTTTCTTTGAGTGGTTTGTTTACCTTTGGTAATTACGTTATCGTGCCAGTTCTGATATATTTTTTCTTTCTCTATTGACTTTTTGTGTCATTTCAAAGACAAGAGCACCTAGTTCTCTTGAAGCGAAATAGTTTTGGAGGTAAAGATGTGTGATGTTGCCCCCAACGACAAGAGCCTGCTTGCAGATGCAGAAGTGTTGAAATTAAACTTAATTTCAGATTTGGAAGTTGATTTCGTTAATGCAGATAAATGGTGAATGGTCGGTTATCTTTGTAATAGTAATTGAACTGAGTGGAGTGCAATTTGGTGGGAAATCATGCGCGTGATTTCAAAATCGAACAAGCGCTGATTTGAAATCAAGGACAATTTCAGATCAAAATTGCACAAAACGAAGTTAAGTTACCACTTTATTACATCCATTTTGAAATCGCACAATTTAATCACCCAAATACAGGATTTTAGTCTACCAATATTTTTTTGATCCACTAGCTGGTTTGTAAAAAAGCGGAGCCGGAAATGCTTTTACATATCATTTTTTGATATCTATATACGGAAAAATATACATACACCATATATATGACTTTTACAAAGTGCTTGTCGCACGCTCACTTGATCATATCGAAGGTCAATTCAATTTTTCAGAAACGTTTTTCTGAACTCTTGAAGACAGACTTGAAATATTGTACTTTTGATAGCACATAATAGACTAAAACACTGCTAAAAGCTAAGTTGTCGATTTCCGTTTTGCTTTGTTTTTATTTTCCAGTGAGAAACCTCAATGAAATGAGAAGTGTCAGTTGTCAAAAATAATAATAATATTTAATAATCGAGAAACCATGTTCTGCTTGTGAACTACACTGTGGGTATCTCGACAGGCACCCAAACTGGGACTCGCTAATACAGTTGAACCTCGCCATCTCGAACTTGGATATCAAACACCCCGCTCTCTGGAATTGAATCCCTAACTAACACTGTTTGATGTTGATTCCTTTTAATTGCAGCTGTGGCAGCAAAAATGTAAAATATCAAGCTTTTGCCATATCCCGTAGGCAAAACAGCGAGGACATTGCTATCTTGAAGTGAAGCATTGACCACTTGACGTTGTTCGGGTCTTAGTTGCAAAAGAAACTTCAGATATTTCAAGAAATTCTCACAAGCTGCACAAATAGAACCTTAATTAGAGTTTAATCAGGTTGTTGTATTGTCTTGTCTTGATTATAGTGTGCGCGAACTAACGATGTCATCACCAAATTAAACCTCCATCAATCAGCTTTTTCTGCACACTTTCAACTAAGACATTCTAATTTGAGACATCATTGCAAACTCTTCCTCCTTTCCCCCCACCCTCTCCCCACATCTATCTATAGCAACAATTTTTTTTATTTCTTATTTTTATTTACTGGCTCTAGAGCCAAGGATGGCGAAGATCCTTCAACAGGGTTGTGAATAGTGAGCCGATATTTGCCCTCCATGGTATGATTACTTAAAAGGGAGCCAAAATCAATAAATTCTTGCTGCCATATTTTGGTCTTCAATTTCTCTGGCACACGAGCATCAACAGGTAAATTAACCGAGGGAAAGACTTCCTTGGGATGGGCATTCCCTGGTAAAGAAGGACCCTCGCCTGTTATTGAGAATGGAAGGAATGGACCACCTGACGGACTGGGTCACCAACTGCAGATGCTCTGATGATAGGGACCTCTCTGGCCAAATGCTCAACATTGTTCGTCCTTACAGGAGGCGAGGATTCAGCGGTGATCCCCACAGCAGGCAAGGAAAGGGAAGCCTGTAGCTGCTTGGTTACTTCAGTCGTAACCCTCTGAACTAGCTGCTCAAAGAAGGCATCAGGAAAGGGAGAGGCAATCTGGTTACCGTTATTTCCTCCAACAGGGTTGCCATAATGTACTGGAGCAGCCGGTGGAAGGTCTCCGGTAGTGGCTGGGACATTCTCACCCTGAGCCGGAATGTTGCTTCTTCTCCTGGCTCTTGGTGGGGAAGCCACAAATGCCTCCAAGGCCTGACTGGAGGGACGTTTCTGCCATTGTGAACTTCTTGGAGGCATCTGAAAAATAAAAATGAAACAAAAGGCAGAAACACAGGCACTGACAGGCTAATCACAGCTGGCCAACTCCTTCAATAGCAGATCTGCTGAGGAAAAACATACCCTTTTAAAAATAGAAAATTGAAGGGCATGGGGCAAGCAAGGCTCCAAAAGTAAACACACCAACTCCTCTATTTCTCAGCCGGTAACCTCAGAACGAAGGTCAGCAAGGTCGTTGGTGCCCATTTCCAATATAACAACCTTGGGAGACAAGGAAGAAACAACGCGAAGGTCACGACGCAATCTGGCCACAGTTAAACCGCCGACGCCATGTAATTGAACAATGGCGTCGTCCGAAAGGCCAAAAGTCTCATCAGCCCGTGAATCGAATCATGCCTGAAGGTCAACGCGGAGCCTTCGAACAAAAGAATGACCTAAAACAAGGACTGTGGGAGGAGAGGAAGCCATCCAAAAGAACAATAAACCACAATTATAAAACAACCTCGTGTAATTGAGTCGATAACAAAGACAACACTGATGGAGAGAGACAAAAATCCTATTTGCCAGCAAATATTTTATTTTTGTAACATCAAGGATGTTATTTGCCAACATTTTACGAACATTCCCGCTAAGTGAACATATGTAGGCTAACGTCCAGCTCGGACAACTTTATCATGTCGACGTTTACATACAATGAGCTCTTAAAATAAGCTTAAATGAGATGTTACATGGGACGATTCACAACGCGATTTTAGTGCAACAATGCTGCTCACTCAAGAAATTTAAGGCATGAACAAGCCCTGGGAAAATAAAGATGGCGGCCAAGCGGTGTCGTATGTCACGTTCGCAGTGTTTGTATCTCAACCAGTCTAAAAGGTTTTTGCGGTAGCTTACTCGTGTTGGCTAATACAAGAAATGGTGGGGTTTTACGTTCTCTTCTCTCGCGATTAATTGGGAAGGTGTCTTATTGACTTCACCAATCGTTTGTACGCTTTGAAGGAGGAACTCTCTACAGATGCTGCTCTGACAGTCGAACGGCCGTTTAGGTTTGTTCACATTGTTTTCGTTTTCGTCCAAGAAACTGCTTGTTATCGAAACATATAAAAGTATATATCCAAAAGCACACTCTACAATTACTTTCATTTCAAGGTTAAATGTGGTGTTTATGTTTGAAATTGATTTATTCCGATATTCTCCCAACCAGTTCCCCTCGTTTTATTATTCTTTGTGTGGAGAAGACACATCGCTAAGTTTACAGGCCTTTTTAAGTATAGCTTGTTTGAGTAAATTGTGAATCTGTGTCATTGTATGTTTGCAAAGGAAATTGTCCCAGCTAGGCACATTGATGTACTCTGAATTCAATTCATTATAGAACTGCCATACAAAAATTGCAGTATATATGAAGATTTTATCTAAAACCTTCTGCAAATATATTACTTGCATTAATCACTTATATTTTGAAAGCATTTATTACTTCCTTCTGTTGATATAAATGCCAATAAATGGTGCAGTAGTTAATACACATAGGCATAAAGTTATCTTTACCAAAAGACTGGACATAAAATTATGCACATGCAGACTACATTTGTACCATTGCACTCATGCCCAAAATGGTAGACATGTCCTATGACGCAATGTGATATGTTGGGCCAATCATATCATGCGATTTATTGAGGTACACACGGTTTAAGCCTGGTAAAGAGACTTCGTTGCAGTTTGGTCTTCGAAGAAAATCAAGTATACTCGGGGTCAGGTATGGTAGCAATATTTGACTCGAGTAGTAGTATAAGTATGAAGATAAGCCCCGTTACGGCATTCCCCTGCACTCCCCTGCATTCCCCTCATTAGCTATGCCTAGTCAATGACGTCACAATATGCCTTCCTGCATACTAATTTGGATTTCCTGCATACTAATAAACGGAATCCCTTTTCATGACGTCAATTACCTATACCTTTTGTGTTAATAAATGACTAGGGATAGTGCCTAGGTAAATCATTCATTTGCAAATAATTACCTTCCACGGCCTTAAAACAATAGGAACAATAGACCGGCCCAAAAACAAAGATAAGCCTTGTTACGGACTAGGTGGACTAGGTGACTAGGTGACTAGGTGCCTAGTCAATGACGACACAATATGCCTTCCTGCATACTAATAAACGGAATGCCTTTTCATGACGTTAACTACCTATTCCTTTTGTGTTATTCTGAAACAATAGAAACAATAGACCGACCCAAACTTGCCCGCTTTATACCAAATCACTTCAAAACAAAACACAACTGACACAGATATCATTTACAGACAGATCAAAACAAAATGCCTTGACCAGGACTCGAACCTGGGTTACTACGGCCACAACGCAGTGTCTTAACAACTAGTCCATCAAAGCTGTGGACATTATAACCGAATAAAACTAATTAGAGGTTTCCGAAACATTCAAGTTTAGAAGCAATAAAATTGCACAGTATAAAAAACCGCTTCTTATTCGTATTTACCGCAACATTCTTATTGCCGCTACATCGCTAGTCTCTATGTCGATTTTCAGTTTGCCAGCCATTAACAACTTTAAGTTTTGATAACGTGACTTTACCAGATCGCCTTCAAAGTTCAAACTTTTAATTATGCGAACACTGAACTCTAAATTTGCATGGAAAATTAGCACCTCGGAAAGATTAACAAAGCAACCAATTACATGCGTTACTAAAACAATAAACCCGCACTCTGTTTAAGTTCAAATAAATTAAATAATAACAAAATGCTTTGACATTATGCCAACAAAAGCTGTTTTATTTAGAGCAACTCAAATCCATGTACTCCACAAATGATAAGACTGAATCAAGAACAAAATGTTAGAATGAAATAACTTTACGGACATAGCGCGAATTCACTATAAAGGCCATAGCACAGGCCTAAAGCTTTGTTGTTGTTTTTTTCGGAAACAAAGGTTTCCTCTGAAAACGATTTTACGCTTGGTTCATCTCTGTGTAAGTAAATCCACTTTTTTTAATCGTTTGATTAATGTCTTAATTTAACTGACCAATTATTTCCTCCGCAGTAATAAACTTCAGAACTCGGACGGGGATTGTAAACATTTAACATCCAAGAAATTTATTATTCGAGGCTGTTTTCGCAAATCCTTGATCATATATAAAAAAGTAACTAGATAACAGTGTTTACTGTTGTGATGAAATGATAGGGGTACAGGAGGGGTACAGAAAAGGCACAGGAGGGGTACAGGAGGGGTACAGAAAGGGTACAGGAAGGGTACAGGAGGGGTACAGAAAGGGTACAGGAGGGGTACAGAAAGGGTACAGGAGGGGTACAGGAGTTTTCACCACCACCACCACCACAATTCTATAGTTTTCACCACCACCACCGCCACAATTTTCCACCACCACCACCACCACCACCACAATTCTATTGTTTTCAGCACCACCACCACCACAATTCTATTGTTATCACCACCACCACCACCACAATTTTCCA
>JAJLRJ010000007.1:25395933-25458433 GCA_024195265.1 Dendrophyllia cribrosa | reverse complement strand
TATTGAGCGCGTTTGTTTGGGCACCAACATGGCGGATAGCAACCGTCGTCAAGGCGGAGGTCAGGTGGGTGAAAACCAAGAATACACTTTGATAGAGGAAACTTAAATGTATCATCTAACTGGGTACTGGATTTGCTCAAATCCTGTGTTGGTGATTTTGAAACTCCTTTAGCCCTGTTTTGTTCTGCCAGTTCCATTCGATGAGACCTCTTCAGTTTGGGCACTTTGGTTGTGGACGACTGTGTCTGCTGGTGAGGCACTGTCACTTTCAACTTCATTGCCACTGTCCGGTGACAATGCACTTGTTGGAGGGGCAGTTGAATCCAGTACAGACTGGTCTTTCCCCTAACAGGAAAAAAACGTAAACAAAGAAAGGAATCACTAAGCACTCAGATTTGGGAAAAATTGTTATTAATGGAGTAAACACTGTCACCTATGACTAAAAAAAATTATCTGGTAAAGGTTTAATATATTGATCAATAAAAAGGTCGTTACCAAAACTCTTTCATGCAAAAAAAGTCACCACAAATTTCTCTTACCCCAAAAAAGTCCTTAGATCATTAATTTCAAGCCCCAAAAAAGGTCTTCGCACCTCCCCGTCACTAGTATACCTGATGTTCATAAGTGAACTGGCACTGTTAGACTGTAATAAGTTTTTTCCTTCCGACCACAGCAAAATAGTAATGTAAGGTTGCCGTTAGAAATGGACAAACCACAGGACAAACCACAAGTTAAAAAACGCGGGGGGGCACAACTAAAGAGTGATTCTTGAAACAGTGGGGCCTCAGGAGAGCTAAACCTCAGTCAGCCCCGCCCCAAGAAGCACAACTAGGGGAAGTAACCATAAACATACACGGACAAGACCAACTGCAGGACTACCAGCTAAGGCAACCAAGAGGCTGAACACACTAACCCACCCACACCCGAAACCCGACCCCCCCGACCCCTGTACAACCAACTAAGGCAACCAAGGGGCTGATGAACACACTCACTCGCTCTCACACACACACACACACACACAGGAATAAGCCCCAGTACAACCAGCTTAGGTGACCAAGGGGCTGGAAAAACACACACACTCACCAAGAAAGGGTAAAGCCAACAAAGAATCACAAACTAACAAAAAGATGATCACCAACCAAGCAAGCCACCACACCATTAGTGCCCCAGTGATGGGTGAAGTAACGTCTGCATCTGGGGAACCGAAGGTCGTTATTCATTAGTGTAATAAACAGAAATCTTTAGCTCCTTTATCGTAGCATCAGTGACTTAACTTGAATGGACCGGAAGTTGCCATAAACGTTGTGATGTTGTGTTTATCAATCAATATCTTTTGTTTAAGTGACGTTTTCCGCGCGCTAAATACATGCTAGAATATTTGCCGCGCTATATTCCTGGTTTTCTCACGTGTAATTTATTTGCTTTCGTGGGGTTTCTTTCTCCTTCTTGGTGCGTGCTCTGCGTTATTCGATTTTAAATCGTCTATAACAGAATATCCAAGTTAGAGTTTGCCATTGTTTTTGAAATGTGACCGCAAATACACCTTCAGGTGTAAAAATGTAAGTGGAATTTTTAAATATGTTGTCTTTCCCGTCGTGTTCCAAATCATTCAAATGCAGGCATTATCTCAAAGATTTTTTGTGTTATCACAGGGTCCTCAATCTGTGCCAACAGAACGCTCTACAGTAGATCTGATTCTTCGGGGACATAATGTCTCGCGAATGTTAATAGCTAACAGACTCTTGTGATGACTTTTAAGGCTCCTTGGAGCTTTAGAGTACCTTGCGCATTGCGTGGGTGATGCAGTCCACTCTAGTTCAGTCACTGATATATCGATATGTGATACAACCTCTGGAGTTTCGACCCTTGTCACTCTCTCTCTCTTTCTTAACCGTTAAAAATTTAAACTCTTAACAACCGGTTACAGTATTGTGCAAAAGTAATGCAAACGTAATTTGACAAAAATTAACGAACTTTCGTTTGGAGCGACATTTCGACGATATTTCGGGAGACCTACTGTTGAGCGACAACAATATTTCGCCGCACTATGCGATGGTTTGAGAGTAATTTCGTGACACTAAGCGAAAAATCGAGCGAAATTTCGCGGCACTTTGCGATATGTCTAGTGAATTCTCGTTTGTATTCAGCGATTTGTCAATTGTAGTCAGCGATTTTTCGCTTGCTGTAAATGATACTTTCCACATTGTACAGCGTCTTGTTTCATTTTGTATCTTGTTCTCTTGTAAGCAAGCGGCACATTGTTACACCTCTAATTAAACGAGTTTAAAATTATGAAAATGAAACTTACCTGCTTATGGGCTCCTGTAGAAAGTCAAACAGAAATTATCCAAACGCCAAGTATACGGTGACACTATTTATTCTTCACCGGACATAATTCCCTAAGTTGAATCATGATCACAGTTTGTTGTCACGGCCATTGTTCGGCCATGCGAGTTCTCGCCTGATCCAGTCAGTCATGTTAAAACGCAGACTGTGCAGACTGAGTATTTTTTTATCCTGATTATTTTGTTACTCGTGGTGAAGCACACGAGTTGTAAATCCGGCTTTGACTTTTCTTGTTTTTTTTCGTGACACATTGGCCCATGCAAATTTATGCATGCATATTTTAGTTTATGTCGACGACTATATGGCTTTCAGCCATGAAATACATACCGCAGAATTTCTCCGTGTGTTGACAGTGACAAGCAAAGTAAAGAACTACAGCCGACAATGCAAGGCGTTCATGGATGGATAGGACCGTTTGATATTATTCCTGTGGGATTTTTGTTCCGGTAAGTTGTGTGTTTTATATAACTTGCAATTTGCTTAGCGATTGAGCTTTGAAGTGTCGGCTACTGAATGTAGTGAATGTAGTGTAGTCTTACTTTTAAACCCGTGTATACACGCAAGCATAATGCACGGGTTATCGGAAACGGTGACTAAATAAAATTCTCTCGCTCACTCACTCCTCAATTCCATCAGCTGTAAACTTCGTGAGTATTAAATGCTTTGTTACAAATACGTTTCGTAACAAGAACAACATGAATCCAGCGATAACAATAATGAATTTGATTTATACGAATATAAACAACAATAAGCTTAAAGATGTTTCGCATTTGGAGTTTTTAGTGCAACGTTAAAATCTATTTAAAAGGATTTTTCAACCGAGACACCCATTTTGATGCGTATCTACCTTAAAATAATAAAATTTAGACCTTATCAACTAAGTGTTCTTCGATAGCACAGTGGATAGATGTTTTGGCTTATCCCCAGACGGCCCGAGTTCAAGTCACGCTGGCAACTTCTTTTTTCTTTTTTTTTTACTTCGGACTGGACAATATGAAAGTGATGTTTTTTTTTCCTGTTCGTCAAAAATCCTTACGTTTAATTTTTTTTTAAAATATCGAACCGTTTCAGTGTGGAAACGTAAGCTTACAGCAATATTGCGTTACGCATTCGCATTTCTTCTACACGGGTTGTCTCTTAGGAGCCTTTGATTAGACATAATTTTAAGCTTCTGTTTCTCCGTAAAAGCACTCAAAACACTCGGGAAACAATGCTGCAATAATTTAAAAACGCCATGAGTTCAAGCTGTGTACAGCTTCTTGTTAAATTTAAAATCATTTTAGAACGGTTTTGCGTCAAACAGTCCTGTTAGAAATGTAACTTATGTTCCAATGCTTTCACGGGAAAAACTTCACACAGGAAAACGTACACTAATGCTTCTCCCTTGAACGAATAATAATGAACGGCTAATGCACGGATAGCTAATGGCCTTCAAACCGTTCTATTGGTTGACGAAAGCATTCTAACGGATAGCTTGAAGCGTTAAAAGCTTCTGTTGATTTGTCTAACGGATAGCTTATTCGTCTAACGGATAGCTTGAAGTGTTTAACAACGCTTCGGCAAATTCGTCTAATGGATAGCTTGACAGTTTCAAAAAGGAACAGCTTCCGAGAATAATTAATCAGACTGTACCGACAGTCAATATTCAGAGTGCTAGAGCTTTGAAAACATTTTGCTGGATGATCTTCCATAATAAAACAGCTAGTTTTTCTCTCCCAGAAATGTTATCGAGGATCTTTTTGGCCAGACACGAGCGAGTTCAAGCGACAAATGTTTTTCTCAATTAATAGATGGAGATCACACTGTAACGTGTATGGATCGATGGAACGCTCGCAAAACCAAACGCGGCTTTAATGTTTATTCCCAGCTCGAAGACGCTCCAAACTTACTGTGATGTTTTAGCACGGTGGAATACTTGGAAGTGAAGAAAGAAAACAGAGAATTTGTAGAAGTTTATATAAATATTTGTGACTTTCACTTGTGCCAGCGTGTTTTCAGCTTTCAATTTACCGTTTTGACATATGCAAATTTGGTGCACTTTTACCATTTTTCCCAAGGGAACGCCAAGCACTTTTTTAACTGACAACTACAACAAACTTCAAAGGGTTTAATTTTTATTTTCTGCTACCAAACTTTCCCTACCGTCTTTAATTTCGATTATAATTTTAAGTTCCATTCAAGATTTATTTTAATAAGTAAACATGAAGTGCAGAAATAATTTTACACATGAATTTTGCGTGACTACTGCACTTTGGACTCCAGTACTCCGGGCCGCTTGTTTACATTCCCCGAGCAAGCAGTGAAAAAAGAATTAATGTTTTGCTGTCTCATAAAAGAAATCACGTTTATCATTCCCTGGCCTTGAAGTCAAAACCTTGCTCGATTCAAATAAATGGTAAAACAAGCGTGACTGGTACCATTACTTTGTCTTCTCGCGGACTGCTGACGTTATACGAATTCCCGCCAGTCTGTCGTTCAGCCATTTACTGCGATCCGTCTCGAAAGAATTATTTTGCCGTTCAGTGAAAGCGACTCATCGTAGACTGTTTATAACTATGGATTATTGGACGACATTTCGCCCCGCTTTCAACGAGTATTGCTGGGATGTTAGATTTATACCATGGAAATAGTAAGTGAAGGTTGCCGTCACTGAATGCCAATAGCTAATCAAACGAAAAACGCTATCACCTCTAGAACAGTCATTTCCAACACTCTTAACCTGTCTTAACGGATTGTGATTACCATTGAACAGGTGCTGGGATAATTCTAACATTCAGGCTACTCCTAATGTCAAGCTTTAGCTAACGGATGTTAATTCTTTGCTGATGGTTACAGTATTCGTTCGATCTTTGGCTGTGTGGTTGGAAGCGACGTCGATCGCTTCTACACTATCATAAATACAATGTACACTGTATCACTCTGGGTTTCTAATCATTGCCGCGAATTTTCGTTTGGCCTTCCGAAATGTCGCGCGATAATTCGACGAAATTTCGTTTTGAGGTGGAACTTTACCCGTATTTTCGTGCGACATTTCGCACGAAAGTTCGTGAGAACAAAGAATGAAATTCGTGGAATTATGTTTGCATTACTTTTGCACAGTACTGTATGTGATATTGCCCATGACGGCGAAATGCGAGGCCATTTAAAAAATAACACACGATCGTTTCGAAATCGTAGCAACAGATTTGATCGGACCATTGTGGCTGCTATAAATCCCGGCATAAGCTGATTTCAGTTATTCTACACCGGTCATTCAACAGCACAAAAGCAACAGCACATTTGGATTGAAACACAACATTACGCAAGTCCACTATGATCATTCTAGATAAAAGCGTGGGTTCCCTATGTAGAAAGTAGGTTATCTGAATTAAATATAATTCCTCTTGATGTTTAAACTGATGGCGTGTTGCAGGTGAGAAAAGTCCGTTCTCCGGCCGCCCGACCACCCAAAACGAACAAGAGACTTTCAGAAAGTCTAACAAAATTGTAGTGCAAAGATTTGCAGTACAAAACTGATCAAAAAAAGGAGAGCATATTCACATTCAATATTCCTCGGACAGAACAAAGCGGAAAATCGGCTTTAGGGAAACTGTTGTCAATGCTCGAACTGCACGCCACGACTCGGCAATGTCGTTTATCGATCTAGGTCTTTCTATAGAAAAACACCATACTATTGGGCAGCATCTGTATTGTTACCATTCTCTATTAAATTATTTATTTGCCTCACCACTGAATACATTTCCACTTAATTTTTCTTATCGCCTAATACCTTTAACTATCAACATTCTTCTGTTTTTATTAACCTCGCGTTCTAACGCATTAACGAGATGGCTTGAAGAGCCCTTTGATTTATGATTGGAGTTGTGACGGTGAAATGTGATTTTGAACTCTTGCATTTCAAGGTCTCTATCCATAACAAATATACCATTTTGCATACTTAGATCAATTTACAGTGAACTCCATGCCGATCATGCATTAGGTAACCTGAGCAAAAACCATTAAAGTATAATAATAATAAAAATAATAATGATAATATTACATCAGTAAATTAAATTGATGGATAAAGATTGTGATGGAATGGAATTTTTATTCTCCTTTTGTTCAAATGAGAAACGATAAATTAACTCAGTTGAGCTTTTTTCCATAATCTGGAATCTTTTGTTTTTGTTATTAAAATGGCAACAAAGGAAACAGCATACAGCTCCCACTTGCACTTGCTGACAATAGGGAAAAAAACTATAACCAAATTGTGTCACATTTAAAGCACATTATATGCAATCATTATACATCCTAATTGAAATGTTAAAGCTTTGAGAGATGGCCCACTCCAACTGTCTAATAAGCTATGATAATTTATAGTGATAACACTTAAATAATAAAATAGCCGTATTTTAAAATACATGATATGGTGACATTGTTGGTGTTCAGTACAATGAAATTTCCATCCTTTGGGAATTAAACTGTATTTTCTGAAACCTGTTTTATTGTTTCTGAACACCAACATGGCTGCAGTGCATTAACACCCTATAAAAATCAACTTGGCTGTTTTCTTCTCATTGGCAGTCTGGAGTTGTTGGAGAAACTCTTCAGTTAATTCTGAAGTACTGTCAAAGTCTTCCATAAGGTCATACTCGCGAAGGTTATGCTATCTTTGACAAGGAACTTTCCACTAACTGAAATAACCCTGGCAGTGAAAACAGCCAGAAGTAATCTGTTTTTTCGGGTAGTCATCAATTTTTATAACAGAATATATGGCCCTTCTACATTGCACACCAGTCAACCGAGACAGAATACAGATACACTTCAACCAAGTACACCTACAAAGGCACACATGGTACACAGATTGTCTAATTGTGCATTATTAATCCACATGTAATAATGTTAAAAAATTTTCATTTCCTTTCCTGACAAGTGTATACTGGAGTTACAAGTTGCTAAATAGATAAGATCACTGTAGCTCTTTGAGGAGAATGTTAAGCAATATTAAATAGCTGAAGAAGTTTGAATGCAAATTGGCATCCAGTTTACCAAAAGTAAAGTACTATATTTTAGAAAATGACTTGCTAGATGTACTCACAAAGATATGATTATGCTGTAAAAGGATGTAAAAAGAAAAAAGGCATAAAATAGGCAGCCATCTGGCAATATTTTTAGGGTACCACATACATGTACATTATGTATAAAAAGAAAATTGCATGACAGTACCATTATACTGTGGTTTAGGGATAGCGACAGCGACTGATCTTCCTAGCAACAATATTTTGGAAGGCATTTGCAGTGGCTGCTTTGGAATGTTACTTCTTACAGTGGTTCAAAAGAACTTCATATTAGCCAATTGTTTAGCTCTGACACTCAGCTGGTGCCCAACAACAGAGGATACAATTGACCCTTTAAAAACAAAAGCAAAAAAATCCAAGTTAAAAAACTATTATATAATAAATGGACTGATCAATTTATGCTGAGTGGTTTTTGGGCATATGATAGTTAAAGCTAAGTTTCGATTGCATGTAAGGTACACAACAATAAATTTTGGCCAGTGAAATATCAATAACTGCAAAATAATATTAATGCCGACTACAATTTTCCGTGCTGCATCATGTCAGCAACTACAATGTCTTAACATTATGAATTACTTATCCATTTTATTGTTATTAAAACTTCTATTTTCCAGCTTTTAATTGTAATGTATGTACACTCGTACATTTGTATAAATTCCAAAAGTACTGTATGAAGGGGGCACATGACAGGAGGGTTGTCCAATACACCCAAACTGATACTGTGATCACACTAGGGCGAATCATGTTTAGTCTGATCACAAATGAAATATGTTTCACTGTAAAAAGTTTTCATATCAGGTGGCGCATTGCGTGAATCACGATCAAAACATGTTTACTCTGGGCATGATTGAAATTACCTTTCAAGGTTGTTTTGATCTAAGCCAGGTGAAACACGTTAAAGATGGCGGCCGAAGGTGGAGAGAATAGCGCCCGCAAGGTTAAAAATAAGGGCTTCAACGGACACATGTGTTAGTTAAAAGATGGGCTGATGAGGAATTACAGAGGCAATTGGTTTCGAGTGCACTGGACCGTGGTGCAAAACATGCATTCACAACCTTGTACAAAAGTATAAAAAAGGCACAAAAACTGAACAACACTTCAAGGCAGGATAAAATTAATTTTTTTTAAGGAACTAGAAAACGTCTTGGTACTAAGCCCAGCATTGCACCTAAATTAATCCTGGAGTCCAGCACAGTAACAAGCGGTGGGTATTTATTTATTACAATTCATGGCTAAAATAGAATAAATTACATTACAAAAAAAAATTATAAACTAGAAATAGCCATAGGAGGTCCGCAAAAGAGTCCTAGACCCCATTCTAGGCGGACCCCCAATGTTCAAATCACATTGAAAAGAGGACTAAGCTGAACTTCGGTCGGTAAACTATTCCAGCTATTAACCATACGATTAAAATAAGTGAATTTAAAAGCATTAGTTTTGGCATAGTTTTTCTTCAATTTTATGCCGTCAGAGTCTCTGAGAATGTAGCGATCATCTTCAAGATAAAATTTTAAAATTTTAGTAACATCTAAATTAAGGTAACCATACAAAGCTTAAAAGAAACGTCAGCAATAAAACGTCTTTGTTCGAGAGTTCTCAAGTTCAATTCCTTTAAGCGGGCGTCATAGCAAGAGTCATTCTTTAAAATAAGCTTAGAAGCCCTTCTCTGAACACGCTCAATCAAATCAATGTTTCTTCGAGTATGAGAAGACCACACAACTGAACAGTACTCTAAGTTTGATCTTATAAGGGAACAATATAATGTTTTCAGTGTTGATACATCAACTTTAGGAAGATCGCTGATAAAGATAACAAAGAATAAGGGACCAAGGATGGAACCCTGTGGTACTCCTGAAGTAACAGGAGACCAGGAAGACTGCTGACCATCAATAACAACCCTTTGTTGACGACCCGACAGATAATCCTCGCACCAGTTAAGAAGAGAGCCAGTAACTCCAAAGTTGCTTAGCTTCTGTAGTAAAATTTGATGAGAAACTCGATCAAAAGCTTTAGCAAAGTCGAAAAAGACAACATCGGTCTGGTGACCCTCGTCAAGTGTCAAGTATGTTCAATGTCTGGACGACAACAATATTGAGGGCAAGAATATCAGTGAAGCAAGCACTGAGATGCCAACAGCGGCCACTCCCACAGCTTATCAACTAAATGAAGAGTTCAGTGGTGATGAGTGTAGCCCTTCAACCTTAAGCCATCCAAGAACGGCTGCGGGCGACTCACACAGTGGAAAATAAAATACAGGCAAGAAGTGGAAAGTGCCTAAAGCTTCAGACAGAATGGAGAGCTTCTTTGACAAGTTCTTCAGTTTTCAACAAGAATCGGAGATGGGATTTTTAGAGGTGGAGGACCGCAGGGCCAAACAAGATGCAAAGTGGATGAAACAAGAGGCAGAACAAGATGCAAAACGAGAGCAATTCTCATCTCTAAGTGGAGATGTAAAACAGTAACTAAAGTTATGGCTGCAAACATTACGTTTGTAATAAGAATGATTTTTTTCGGCAATTGCAGCATTTATTTTCCTCATACTATCTCGTTATAATTCAGCAGTTCAAAGTAGCGCAATGTTATAAAGTTTTATGGAGTAAACAACAGTCGCATGAGTTGGAGACCACGTTGGAATGTATAGGTGTTGAATGACTCTTTTACTGTAGAACAATGCAAACTGCGTGTTGGAAAATAAATGGCATTTATTTATGCCTACTGTTCACTCTGAAAATAGCTTAACTTATTATTTACAGAAATATTATTTTACGAAGATAAATATAGCAGTTGAGGAAGCAACTATGTTTTTAGCTATTCTTTTTACTAGCAGTAATCACAGATTATGGAAATGCGTTCGAACGAATTTCCGGCGGAAATGAGCCCCTGAAAAAAAACAATAGGGACGGCCATTTGGAAGACCGTCTACCAAAAAATCTCAAATTTTACTGCATGTAAACCACAGGACAACCAACACGAAATTAGGATTGCTTTCTTCGAACGCGATTATCGGGCTATACTAGCTTAATTACAAGTCAATTAATGATGTCTTAAACCAAATCAAGGTAAATTGTCTGTCTGGCTGTAAGTCTACCAGTATGTGCATAGGGTTTCATCAGCCAGTCAAACAATGGATACACTGCGTCCTCAATTATTAACACAAGTACTCTCTCATCATTAATCATTTGCACCTTGTCAGGTGGGAAGAGGGTCCCAGCTTGGGCAGGAGCATTCAGTGAAGAATTATCCAAAACTTGCGCATCGTGAACTCTCCCTGGCCATCCTATTCAGAGATCCGTAAAACAGCACTTGAGATCCACTACTGCCTGCACTATAATAGAATAAAAGCCTTTCCTATTAGTCAGCAGGGTACACTGGGGGTGCTATTATGAGAAAATGGCAGCCATCTATTGCACCCCCAATTTGTGGAAATCCTTGTTTTCTTGGAAAACCCTCTATCACTTCATACAGGTACTCGCCCTTGGGTATCTGGATATAGCCTGGCAGCAGAGTCTGTACAATTTCATGGAAAACATCTTGTACGATTTGACATGCCATTGATCTACCAATTCCGAATAACTGACTGATATTCAAGGTCGTTGCAGTATTGTTTGAGTAGCCGTCTTACCTTGTTTTGAGTGACAATGGAGAAATACCCTATGTAAGGAGTTTGCAGAAATGTGTGGGTTTTTTGGGCCCAACAAAGAAATCAGAGGAGGAAATAGTATCACAAGTTGAATTGTGTTGTTTGTGAACCTGCTATTACACCGATCATTTGGTTTTCCTAATGTTTTGAAAATCGTTATTGGATCTGTTTTTAAACATTTTACATTTGCTTCGTTACTGACACTTATAAATCTTTTTTTTCTATCAGGGCTTTAGCCACTTTGCTTGCCAATTCATACTTGCCCAAGCCTTATGCCTTAACATTCAATTTCCTCATCACAGAGCAGAGATCTCTTTTGTAAGGCAGGGCCCTAAATCTTGAAGCCTTTATAAATACTGCCAACAACAACTGGAAGCTGTAACGTGACATTTCATTCAAGTCAGATGACAAATTATCCCCATTTGTTTCTTGTATCATTATCTGTGTAGCAATCATTATCTGTGTAGCAATCTATGGACTACCCTGGTGGACTACCGAAATGGACTACAATGTACCCTAACCCTAACCTTTCCCCTAGTACTACAGTACCGGGCAAATGTAAGTTGACAGTCTTTCGAGTCGAGGATCAAGACTCGATCCTTGATCCTCGCGAGGATCGAGTTGGGTTTTGAGTCTTTAGAGTGAAGCATGGAGACTCAAAAAAATCCAGAAAGTAATGAGCTTGTTGCTTGACCGATTCCTCGAGAAAATAATCGAACAAATGCACCGCACTTCAGAGAAAGTGGCAATAGTTATTTGAGAACGTAAACTTCGACGCAACGCGGCGAGATGTATTCACTTGAGGCTCGGTTTCTATTTTTAGCAGGCGAAAATAAACTTGAAATCGCTTTAATGATAAGTTTTTTAATTGCACTGCTTGTGAAGTACTGTGAAGATGTTTCACAAAGTTAAATTGCATTACGCAGGTTTCATGGCTTTACATGAAAGTATATTTACCGATGGATCGCATTTCATCGAAGTGAACAGTCAGCCCACAGGTTTCAAATTACATACGCAAGTTATTTATTTAAGTTGTGTTAAAGTAAGCAAATTTTATATTGTGAAACTAAAAATACTTCGAATGACACACAAACGGATAGCTTGAAGCGTTTAACGGTATGCCAAATTCGTCTAACGGATAGCTTGATAGTTTAGAAAAGGAACAGCTTCCGAGAATAATTTATCAGACTGTACCAACAGTAGATGAACGCAAGACCTTTAGAAACATTTTGCCGACTCAGGAAATAATTGCGCTGGATAATCTTCCATACTAAAACAGCTAGTTTTTTCTCCCAGAAATTTCATCGAGCATCTGTTTGGCCAGACACAAGCGAGATTCAAGCCAGACAACAGTCCTACTCTTAAAATGAGCAAGAATCAAGCGACGAGATGAATAGATGGAATGCTCGCGAAACCAAACGCGGCTTATTTTTATTCCCAGCCCGAAGACACTCCAAACGTTCTGTGATGTTTAGCGCGGTGGAATACTTGGAAATAAAGAAAGAAAATAGAGAATTCGTAGAAGCGCCTAGTCTGTTTATATAAATGGTAATATCAGGTTTCAAATTACTGTTTTGACATATGCAAATTTGGTGCACTTTTCCCGTTTGAAACCAAAAGAAAATATTGCAAGTTTTGAAAACAGTTTCCTTTCCATGAAAACACTTTAATCAGGGAAAGATTACGAGTAGATTGAACGTTATTCATGCGACGCGATGTGGCGATGACATGTTCATGTGGCATTAAATAATAAATTGTCACGTGCGAACGGTGATTGATAAGGACAAAAAGTTTGGTTCCAGCGTGCGGCTTATAATTATTGCAAAATTAGATGGTTTTCTCTGCAAATTTTCTCTCCCCGATGTTCACAAAATGTTAGCGTGCGACTGTGCGAGGAATTAATCGTTGTCTCGTATGCATAATCGACAAAGTTCCGTTCAGATAAATTCTTTGAGCATCGAGGATCGAGTCGAGTTTCGAGTCAATTGTTCGAGGATGGAGACTCCATCCTCGATCCCTGATGCTCGCGAGGATCGAGGATCGAGTGTCAACTTACCTTTACCTGGTACTGTAGTAATAGCACTCATTCGAAATAGTATTTCTAGGGGATAGGGTTAGGGTAGCTATGAGCTTTTATTGTAAAGAGAATAAGTTAGAGCAACTTACCATGTGAGGCTCTTTATGCAGGAGGCAAATGTACCTGATTGTATTGGTTGACTGGATAATGTTTGAGCCATAGATGTGTTATTCTAAGGAGTAGCTTACCTCAAAGTTGTATCCTTCAACAATTCGTCGATTTTTCCCGCGGCCCATTGGAGTGTGTGTCTTCTAATTGCACCTTTAAAATGAGAGATTGCTTGATCAGACAAGATACTGTATCTTTCCATTCACTACACTCTGCTGCATTAACCCCTGTTACCCCATCCAATGTTGTAGGATTGTAGCGACAGACTTGACTAAACGATACACAACATTATCTGGGGGGAAGGGGGTGGGGCTGAAATACCTCTTGTACCGAAGAAAATGGGGTTCAAAATGACAATGTGTCAACAATTGTGGCAATGAGAATGTGAAGGGTTCAAATAAATGTTGCGCGACATAGCACTGGTGATACAAACAAGGAATCAGAGAATTAACTCTGTGTGTAAATTATAGTGCTAAGGTCAATCCATAAATTTCCCTAGTAAGCAAATGAGGGACCACACAAGGGAAAGAAAAAAAATCTTTGACCTTGGTGGGATTCGAACCCACGACCTCCGGATTAGATCTTCCGACACTCTACCACTTGAGCCATGAGGCCGTATGGGAGCAGATCGTGGGTAATAAGGTGGAAATTCGTGGCAATGAGAATGTGAAGGGTTCAAATAAATGTTGAGCCACGTAGCACTGGTGATACAAACAAGGAATGTTATGTCATGACAGTGTCCATTTTGAAATCAAAGAAATGACACTGTCATGGTCATATATTTGTTCTGTTTGAGTCACAGACAGGAAGATAAGACAATTTTTTTGACATATTTTTGACGAGTTTGATACAGGCGGGAAAGAATTCGGCGGGAAACCAAAGCGCTGGCCAGAAGTTATTGATTTTGTTTCTAAAGCTCACGGTTGTGAAATATATACTGAAATTTTGATCAAGAGTTCTACAATGCTACACACTGGAGTTGAAAGTGCTTGTAAGTTTTTCTTTTCTAAAATAATTGAACTTGGGTTTACTTGACGATCTGTTTTTTTCTCTTTTTACGGCAGCTGTCTCGCAAACGAAATTATATTTTTATTTTACCCTAGCTGATGTTCAACTGAGACTGAATAGGTACAGTGGAAGCTTTGATAACGGAAGACCCCTACCTGCAATGTACAGAGAACGAGTGTTGGACCTTTATCATGATGGATTTGGCAACCATCCAATCGCACAGGAAATTCGTTCGAGTGCCGGTTTTGTACAGAAAGTGATAGACCGTTACAATGAACATAGAGGCATAAGAGTTCACTTTCCTAACCCCAAAATCGATGAACAAGTCTTGGAGTTATAGAGGTACAAAAACTAACGAAACCTAACTCGACCAAAATACAACAGAGACTTCTATTTGATGGCGTGGTCCATCCTGTCAATCTACCAAGCGTATCCCAGATCAATAAGGTCATTCACAAAGGACTTGTGATGACGAGAAAGAAACTTACAACTATTCCACTCGAATCTACAACCCCTGAAACAACTGCAGCAGTTGATGATTTTCTCACTGAAATAGCTTACGTCAACCCAACCACCCTGCATTTCTTTGACGAATCCAGCGTAATCAAAACTACAGGAAACAGAAACTACGGGAGCACGCCACTTGGACAGGCTGCTTTCGAAATTCAGCGCTACGTGTCTAATGCAAATTTTACTATAAATCTTTTGTATTCATTTTGCGGCATTGATTTTTACAATATACTGGATGGTCCATCTAATGGATTAGAATTGCTAAACTTCTTTGACGAAGTTGTTCAAGAGCAGCGAGCTGACGGGAGTGCAGTGCTTGAGTGGGGAGACTGCGTGGTCATGGATAATTGTGGCTTCCACCACGGTCATCGCATTGAACCAGTGCTCGGGAACATGTTAGCCGATTGCAGTGTAAGACTATTATTTCAGCCACCTTACTCACCGCATTTCAATAGATGTGAATATTGCTTCAACAAGATAAAGGCATTTTTACGTCGCCACCAAATGCTAGCTGTCAATGAAACCAAAATCGCAATAGCGCAGGCGATGCGACACATTACTGCCAATAGCTCGTATGCATATTTCAAGCACTGTGGATACTTTTAGGCAAGACTTTATTGTAAACCAGATCAGAAACTTGAACTAAGAAAAATGTTACATGACATCTGTGAACACAGCATATCATATTTACCAAGTTTGTTGTTTGTTGACATTGTTGAGTTGCAAAATATCACGGACGTACCACAAGAGGTAAGCTAATAACTACATAAGTAAAACATTTCCAGAAAAATCAACAGATGAATGAGAATCTAAAATTCGCAACGCCATAAAGTCGAGCTATAAAATAAAAGTTATCTAGCCTTGATAAATATTCGCCTCGTTCAAATAAATCAGTGTGCAGGAACTGTTGAGTTACTTTAGTTTATGTTAATTTAACTTGAGTAAAACAACGCGAGAAGTATCAATAACTCATTATTAAAAACATAACATGACAAGAAGAGAAATAAAATGCCTTCTATCCTGTACATGCTTTTTGCGCTTCACTTATAAATACATAGATGTTTGCATTGGAGTTCTCGTTTTGATCTATAATCAGCGGAAGTCTCTAGTCTTCATCTTCACACCAGTCGGGAACCTGTTTTTGAGCGCTCTTTGCAAAATCATCAAATCCCTATCCAACCAGCTTCTGTTCGCATACTTTACTTGGTTTTGTGCTTTCAATCTAGGTCTCATAACAAAGAAAAACGAAGATTTTACGCGCTCACATGCGGCCTTGAAACTTTTGAGATGGGTTTCCTCTTCTTGTGCCTTCTTTTCCAGGGATCTAATTTCACGCTGAAGGTTGGTAATTTTCGTTTTGTGTTCGGGATGCTTTTCTATTATTTTACACACACTGATTTTCGTGCAAGGAGGTTTTGAGCATTTTACTTTTGTGTGCCCACTGAAATGACAATGAGTCGAGCTCGAGTTTCACTTAGCGACTGAAAATGTCTGGATTCACTGTTCAGTTTCTTCAATTCTTGCTTAGCGCTTGCAATTTGTACTTTAAAAACCTGAAGATTTTCTTCCATTTCCTGTCACTGGCAGTCCAAAGGACTTTTCTCGGCATTTTTTGGAGCTGTTGTAGCTGCGAGATGCGCGCCAGGTGTTGGTGTGAAAGACAAATGTTTCGGTTGAAGCGACTCAAATTCATCAGAAGAACTCAGCATTTCCATGTCAGTTCGTCTCAGTTTCCTCGGTAGCGGTGAATCCATTTCACTTGCCTAAAGAAAAATCTGTCTGTACTCCCGATCCTTCTTTTGCACTCCTTAGCATCTCCCTGAAAGCAAAACCATCTGGATCTTCCGACAGATTGATCATACCATGGATCATATTGCCATCCTCGTCGCGATATCTTACCCGAACGTTTGAAGCGGGTAAGTGAGCAAGCGGTGAGCAGTTTTGCTTTATCGCGTGCATAAGCTTAGTAAAGAAGATATCCTTGATCAAGAAAGTACTGAATCTTTCCTCTCCATACTTCACCTTCACCTGGTACGTCGCCATGCTGTTTACTTACAAAGTAAAGGATGCCACGCTAAGAGATCTACTCCACCTTACAAGAAAATCTGTGCTCTGATTGGCCAGTTGCCAATTACCAAGCATCAAACTCGTCAAAAATATGTCAAAAAAATTGTCTGGTGTTCACGGTACTGCGCGCAGCACTGTAACTCATTTTATTTTATTTTACAAACCAATCTTAAAATTCTGATTACAGTACAATACACAAGTTTGGAGCCATGACAAACTTACGCCAAGAAAAAAACGTATGCAAATTAGGCTAAGGAACGATTGAATCGGTCCATGGCTTATTATTAACTGTAACAAAAGACCGCAGTTCGCAATATGAGTCTGGTCGAGGTGTCGCTTTTAATATTTACGGCAATGCTTCATCCCACTTGTTGACATCTAAAGTGCATGCATAGAGAAACATAAACTGCTAACTTGGGCAACTTTTGACAGGAAAAAAATATTTTCCAGACACTTTGGCTCGCGTAGATTTGAGTTATTCATGCGAGGACATTCGACCATGTCTGCCCTAGTGCAAAATATACACCGCCTATTTATACGCAGTTAGAAACACAACTGAAGCCTCGCATAATTTACTATTAAATCGAATTTACTGTTTAAAACATAACAAATTGACATCATTAACTCAAAAATATACATGCACATAACCCTAAAAGAACACTGAAATCAGATCATGACACAAACAACAAGTTCGATAACCGGAAACTGTAATGACGAGAACACAAGGGCTTTTCTCAGTCTAAGCAAATAAAACGAGCATGAAATTGTGTAAAATAGTTTTTGATACTTAAGAGGCCTAAAATCACAACATTTTCCCGGCCTTTTATACACTAGTGTGAAATATGGTACTCGATATGCACATAATATAAGCTATAAAAGAAGAATCTTCAGATGTAAAAAATAGTCCCGGCATTTTACAAAACAGCACATAGTTCGTTTAAGGAGGGACGTTTTGCTGGTTCCTCACAACATGCCAATTTTGCTACCTTTAGCGATTCTGCAGTCACTGTCTGAGGCCACACTTTGCCTGCCTTTACTGCAAAAAAATTCCAGAGCGATGTGCGAATATCGCTTTCGGTAAGCCCCTTGGCTAGTCACTGACAAAGACATCAGTTGCTTTGGGTCTGAAATGAACCGTGACTTCCCAAAGTCAATGATTACTGAGTTCCATTGTTCCTTTTTCTCCAGCACAACATTGTTGGCTTTCAGGTCATTGTGCAGGATACCACATCAATGGATATGCTTGAGAAACTCGATTATTTCCTTTAGAATCCTTAGCCAACTTGGTTTACTCAGAGTATTCCTTCTGATTGCCATGGACAACGTGTTATTTTTGTCCTTTTAGCCATGGAACAGGATGATCAGACGCAGGGGCTTGCTTCAGTTAACTTCTCCGAACAAGAGTGGGAGGCACCGATGGTCACCCAATTGCGCGATCATTTTTGCCTTGTGGCAAACCTCTTAATGTCGTCCAGGGAAGTCTTCTCTCGAACCTTGAATTCTTTAACGGTAGCAAGGTAACATGTCCCAAAAGTTCCCAA
Source organism: Dendrophyllia cribrosa (assembly GCA_024195265.1). Taxonomy (NCBI): domain Eukaryota; kingdom Metazoa; phylum Cnidaria; class Anthozoa; order Scleractinia; family Dendrophylliidae; genus Dendrophyllia; species Dendrophyllia cribrosa. The sequence goes on along the minus strand of JAJLRJ010000007.1, from coordinate 25,440,079 downwards.
GCCCAAGAACTTTTCAAAGCGGGCGATTTCTTCAGAGTGAATTTCTTTTATCACTGGAATACGTCTCGCGTGCGATGGACGGTTGTTAGTTGCTGGCTCCGGCATGGGCTCACGTTCTGGCAATTCCATTACTTGTGGAATGTCCTTTTCCTGGTTTTAACCAGGGGCCGGATTCACGAAGCCCTCCTAAGTTAAGACATATCCTAAGTATTGTTTCTTAACAATAGCCTATTGTTGGAATGACAATAGACTATTGTTAAGAAACAATACTTAGGATATGTCTTAACTTAGGAGGGTTTCGTGAATCCGGCCCCTGGTTGACAGTCACTGGGACGCTTGTTAGAACCATTTTCTTCATTGCTTTTTCGTTCGCCTTCTTGTTTCACCACCTCCTCTTAGCATTCTTTCTGATCGTTTTTAAATAATCCTTGTCCTTAATGTTCTTCTGTTTGTTTCTGGCAATTCCATGGAAATTGAAAATTATTTACAGGAATATCACATTTTTGCCGTTTTATAATGGCCAGGAGGTAATACAGCTTATACCAAGAACTAGGACAGGAAGATCTCTAGACTATAAGCAGTGGATCGTGGCATTGTGAAAAGCATTAATTTCTGCCTCCATGCAAAAGCTGCTGGTAAGTAATTTATATTTAGCTCACAAGAACAAAATGAAGATAGATTGAATCATTTTGTTCTAAGTACTGTGATATGTATGTGTAGATGACAAGCAGGCGTCGTTAGAGACGTCTTAAACACCATAAGCTGTATCCAGTTACCATAAATCCTCTATTAAGCCCCCCTTTAGGAGCATGAAGTACTTTAACCACTCCTACCCCTCTCTTTTAAGCTCACGGCCCCTCCCGCTTTTCTCTTTACAACAAAAATAATAAACGATACACTGTTTTACCACGCATACTAATCCGAGCACAAATTAACAGTACTATAGAGAAAATCGTAATTTACCACCAATATAACACTTTACTGATATTGAAGTACATGAACGCGGTGGAAGTTACTTTTATATTTGGAACTTTTTATTCACTGTTTTTAATAAACCGATAAATTAATGAAGCCCCCCTCTCCCTGCTGATGACCGCTAAATACAGGTTTGACTTTATACTAAATTAATGATGACAAATGTCTTTTGTTTTTCTTTTTAATATTTGTTTTCAGGGAAATGGTGTGGAGTCGAAAGATTCTATGTTCCTGAATAAATTATTCTGCATATTTTCTTTAGCAGTTGATTTTTGGGAAAAATTACCAAAAGAAATCAAAGATCTTAGTCATTTTGATTTCAAAAAAAAGTTAAACGGTATTAATTGTCGAAACAGATATAATGTCCAACCCCAATCGTCTTCTAATTTTCGCTATTTTTTTGCTATTTGTGTGCAGTGTGTGTGTTTATGTGTTTGTAATAGATGTCTACATGTGAATTGAAACTACACCAGACTAGTGTCTAACTAGAAAACTGTATGGTTTACTTAGTCGCTAGGCATTTCCTTAAACGGTATTTATATTTAGTTATTCGTCCTATTGTTTTAGTAATTTTAGTTTAGCTAGATATATATTTTCTTGTAACAAAAAATGTCATGGAAATGTGAAAAAAAAGTAAAAAGTAAAAGTATTCCGATAATTAGTTTTTTACATCGGGATTTCATTTCCTATTTTCGGGGGTTCAGAATTAATTATCGCCATCAGGATTTGGTTTCCCATTTTCGGTGTCTGGATTTTTCAATGTCAGAATCTAGTGCAGCACTCGAAACATCCCTGATAGAAAAGACTGGATGGATTATCCTATCACCAGGCCCCTAGTCGAGTCGTTTTGTCACTCATCTGCATTTGTAATTTATTTAGTATACTTAATAATTATTCCTTTTTTTGATCAAGATTTGTATTTATCATTATTAAGGATTAAAGAATGAAGAAATACGTTGTAACTAAAAATATGATGAATGTGCTATTAATATTATTAATTTAACTTATTATTAAAGCCCGTAAATAAGAGAATGAAATAACAATATTCAACCAAAATTAGGGTATGAGTTCAATTTTTTTTATAACACATTTCATTTCATCACTGTATATGTGTATAGTATGGAGTACGATTTACATCTGTAGCGTAAAACACTGTCCTTAGTGAAAACTTTTAACATACCTTTCTTAACAAGACCCATGTCAGCCGGCACCATTTGACTGTTTATTTATGTTGTCATTGAACTCAATATAATCAATGAGTTAATGTACGTATGTAGATACCAATTTTCGGCTTGCCAGCTATGTTAGACCTAAAACGTTTACATTTCTAATTTTGAACTTATTTTCTTCACACGAAACTGTAACTATAATGTCAAATATTGAACAAATAATACAGTGAGAAAATATCGCAAAATGTAACTGGCCATGATCAATGATGTGTTATTTTGGGGTTTTTTGTGTGCGAAAATTTACAATTGTTATAAAAACTTGGAAACAGCTAGAAACATCCGTCATCAGTAAGGTAGCACAGAAGCAAAAGTAGTCTTTTCTTTCAACCATGCACAGTGCACAAAATATATGCGTAATCCTTTAAGAATCAATTAATTTTTTCTCTTAAAATATAAATAATTTCAACTTTAAAAGATCTTGTTTTTTGAAAACAAGAGACGTTTAATCTGGAAAACAATTTCAGTATTACATGTATTCCTTCTGTGCAACCTCTTAAACAAATGTTATACACTAAAACAGTGGAAAGCGTTGTTGGTGCACTCTGATTGGCTACTAAAACTTGGGATAGCAAGTGCTATTCACCTCCAAGCATTCTGCGCAACCATAGTGATCAGAAATAAATGAGTTAAAAATTATCATTTTGGTGCTATTTTATCTCACTGTTCTAGTACATACTAAAACAACTATTCACCTCAGTGTCGGTGGGTAGTTGTTAATTATTTCAGAACTTGGCAGCGTCATATAAGCTGAAAAAGTAGAATAAAGGTAATGTAATAAATGTGGAAATATCAGTAAAATAGAGCGGCTTTTATCCAAGTGTCGTAAAACCAAAGTCGAAGAAATTACTGACAAATCGCTCTCTCGTGATCATATTAAAAAATGTCCACTTTTTCGATGAATATTTTCACCCACAACCAGCCATATCTTTTCTCTGCTCTTTTCTCCAAACAGGCGGTAGTGGCACATCTGTACCAAACGTTTCTCCCTCTAATTCTCTCATCCTTCAATGTTAGTATTGTATCTGTACTTCCGGAGATAATGAATCTGCCAGCCAAATGTAAAGATGTGACAATAAGTAACTTGTGTAAGCACCAGTACGATTAGTTTCATCTAATGGAAGAAGTTTGTATTTCAATTCAATTTAATATATCATGTTAACCATACTCGTTTTCTTCTTAAGTGTCACTATTTATTTCATTATTTTTTCGCACGCCCGCGTTCAACCTCCACTGCTTACCGACCAACTGGAACACGCTGCCTTCTAACGGGACTGTTTGGCTCAAGACGAGTTTGCTTTGAGCTCTTTCTTTAAAGCTGGCGATGGACACTGCTGTGCAAGTCGTAAGAACATCCTTATCCTGTGCAATGAAGGAGATTAAGCATAACGTTTGGTTTGTTAAGCTTCTTTTAACCTTTTTTTAGTCTTGCTGACCTTTTCACCCGGCTTTGCATGATATCTTTAAAAAAGGTATGAAAGCCCGATTTCTAACCCTCGCTGCCGTCCTGATAAGAGTATGATTTATTTCTCAAGAGCGGATAACATAATGGTTTCATAAATTACTTACTCCATTTAAAACTGCATGTTGGAGTTTTCCTCGCTCCTCCTGAAGGAGCGCAACATGCTTATCTGCTTGCTCTCTTTTATGTTTTGTCATGCTCCATGCATTTTCCCAGAAATGGTACTGTTACTTCACATTTTCTTTGCAGTTCCTCTGCACGCTGTCAGATGGAGTCGCAGCTCTTTCCCTAAGTTTTGATAAAACAATCGATTCTCATTTATTATCTGTTTTCTATTTTTTCATCCAGCAGTATTTTTTGAAAATTCATAGGAAAATTTGTCTGATATTCCATTACATAACAATACTGCCGTGTGTTTATGTTGGGTGTATTGTAAATAGAATTTTCTGAGTGAGTTTCTCCTCTAATTCTTTATTCACCCAAAAGTATGTATCCACATAAAAATAAACATCAGACGTGAGAGAACCGGTCCCAGTTTGATAGGAGTGGCTTGATATATTTTCACCACTTAGAGGAACCAATTTTAAACAGCACGAGACATCATTCTGTCATATTTTTTCAGCACCCTAAGCAATACAAATCTACAAACTTCGACCACTAATAGGTAAGACCAGAACCCCTGTTATTTTCATATCAAAGTCCCCCCTCCTCCTCTGAAACAGCTCGTTCCGCTTCTATTATTCAAAACCCTACAACCGATAAGGACATGTAGTTTTAGTGAACGCCATGTGTAAGAATGGTGTAATGTTTGATTGGGGCCTGGTTGGACTAGTTTTAAGCTTTTACTCTCACAACAAAAATGCCGGTTACCCTATGAACATTTGAATATTTGAATCACACCTTTTCGGACGCAATCTGTATTTTAAGGGGCAAGTGATTTTTTCCTTGGAACATAGCTGTTCTACATGGACCTCTTGACTGGGCACGGGTGTCTCTTTGTGGCATTGCTTGCAGGAAATCACCTTGCAGAGACACTCATCCGCGTGATTCATCTTGTGTTTCCTTTTAATTAGGATTCAGCAACCCTTGTTTGAACACTGCACCTCTTCTCCGAGCATTTGTGTTTTACCAGCACTTCAATTGTGTCTTCTGCTTTGCATTGGTTGCACTTGGCACGTACCTTAGTAACCAGCGTCTTAACTGCATAATTGGTCTGCATGCCACCTGTTATTGTCTTCCACCAATTTGGACAGTGCTTTGGTCCAATGTTGTCCTTCACTTCTGGTAAGCCTACTCAAGGAAAATATGGAGTTGTCCAAACACTGTTGGTTGCAACACACATATAAATATGAGACTTTGTGTATAAGCTTCAGTAAGGTCTGCTTGTAGGCGATTAATTAACATGCATGAGCAATAAAATATCATGTTTTTGAACTAAGTCATGACTGATCCATTTGATGAAAAAGATCTCGGTTAGTAGCATTGTGAGAATTGTTTTGTATCAATGTTAGGAGTTAGGAGTCTCCTAAGTTTTCTGATCCCAAAAAAATATCGATTGACTTAGATAAGCCAATCACTTTTCTCAAATCGAGCTTATAAAAAATATTCACCACAAATTTGAATAACTGAGTTTGTACATTTGCTTCCACCATGTCTGAAGCAAAGAAAAGAAAGCCCGATTTAAAACCGAACCAAGAGAAATCGGCTTTAGTAGGAGTGGAATGTCGCACAGAAATGATATTTAATTCATATAAGAATGTTGACCCAAACCACAAAAAAAAAAACGCTTGGATAAAAATTGCTGAAGAAGTCAGCACAGTTTCAGGAAATTCCTGAAATGTGAAAGTACGAAATAAGTGGATGTTCATGAAAAGTGACACATTATTAATATTTCCCTCTTAAAGCACTAACACAAGCTGCTGTCCCTCCATTGAAAAGTATCATGGGTACACCCATGCCATTTTGCCATGATGTTTAATATATTGGGGCCAAGGACATTCTATAAACTGCTAAAGGCATCAGGGGACCACCCAAAATTGGCTAACAACTGGATTGGTAACAGTTGAGCAACAAGCACTTAATATAATACTAATAATAACATGAGCAACAGGGGCTCAATATACTGTAATAAGATGAGCAACATTGGTTCCAGATAGTAATTTGTATATAATTTTTATTAGGATTTATTTATTTGTATTTTTTTTTTGATTATTATTATTATTTTTATTGAAGGTGGGAACAGCCATGGCTGACAAGATGTCGCCGCAGCAGCCTGTTCCGAAATTGCCTAACACGAGCAACAGGCTCGGTATAATAAAATAAATATGAGCAACAGGCTCAAAATAATGAGATAAGCATGAGCAACAGGCTCGGTATCATAACATAAATATGAGCAACAGGTTCAAATAATAACATGAGCAACAGGCTCAAAATAATAAAATAAGCATGAGCAACAGGCTCAAAATAATAACATGAGCTACAGGCTCAAAATAATAAGATAAGCATGAGCAACAGGCTCAAAATAATAACATGAGCAACAGGCTCAAAATAATAAAATGAGCATGAGCAACAGGCTCAAAATAATAACATGAGCAACAGGCTCAATATAATAGAATAAATTGAGCAAAAGTATCAAAATAATGCCAATATGATTGAGCAAGAGGCTCAATACAAAATAATAAAGTTGAACAATGGGTTCAATATAATAAAATAAAATGAGCAAAGGCTCAAAATAAAAACAAGAAGATTGAGCAACAAGCTCAATATTGAATTAATAAGATTGAGCAATAGGCTCAATATAAAAGTAATGAGATTAAGCAACAAGCTCAATATAAAATTAATAAGATCGAGCAACAAGCTCAGTATAAAATTAATAAGATTGAGCAACAGGCTCAATATAAAACTAATAAGATTGAGCAACGGGCTCAGTATAAAATTAATAAGATTGAGCAACAGGCTCTATAGAAATGGAATAACAACTAGAACTTGTAGAATAGATAAATAACTAAATCAACAAACTGAGTTACCATAGGAGACAGCCGCCCATGCTAACCATCCCCAATGAGAAAAATTGTCACTGTGAGGCGAGTTGTGGATAGCGGATCAATTAAAGCATGCGTATGGCCTTCAACATGGCGCCCCGATAACTGCGGTATAAGCTATACTGACCGAAAGAGTTCACGTGAACTCTGTCGGGTAAATAGGGGTGGACTGAGGGATTATCAAAGCCTCTGTGCTTCCAACAAAAAACGTTAGGAATGGGTTCAAAAATCCCGTTAATATATTGGTTAAGGATTGGAGCTGCCGCGTTGAAGAACGGCGCTCGAAAACGAGGGATCACTTCGCACACACCGATGACACGAACAGCAAAGGAGTCCAAAAGGAAACGAACCAACTCGTCGATTTCGGACCCAACCACCTCAGGCCGACGGTCGACCAGGTCATTGGTACCAATTTCGAGAATAATAACATCGGGGCGGAGTGAAGAAACAAAGCCAAGATCATGTTGGCGTAACTTCAAAACCGTTCGACCGCCTACGCCATGCAAATGTACAATGGCATCACCCGAAAGATTGAAATCTTCAACCGCTTGTGGATCGAAATTCGACTGAATGTCCTCCTTTAACCTCCTAATAAACGAATGCCCCAAAATAAGGACTCTGGGAGGTGAAGAAGACATTTAAAAACAACTTACCTCGAATGAATGAAAAATCAGTCTTTCACCGCAGATGGTTCGGGACGAACGTAAAGCACATGGCTTGGTTTGACCCGTGACTCACACTCAAACGTAGAGGGGGTTAAGCTTAATCCACAATAACTCCTCCCCAAGACCCAGGCCCCCTCGGATTGAGAAGACCATGAACAGGGAGAGAAGACATAAAAATTCTATTTGCAAGCAAATATTTTATTTCTGCGGTACAAAGCCGTCCAGTTGAACAGAAGACTTAAGTAGGGTCATTCGCAAGGCTTCCCAATTTTTGGATAACCGCTCTTTCCGCATTTTTTATTGCGTGGAGCAAGATGGCACTTCATCCTCTACATCTACAGATTCTGCGTCGTCCCCCAGCAGATTAAGGTGTGAACCTTCCTCTTGTTCTTGCACAGTATGTACCCTGGAATGTTCTTGTTCTGGTGGCAGAGCAGACGGAAGGTTGACGGTGGGCCTTTGCCTCTTGTTTAATCTGTCGATCACTTTAAAGGATGAATATCCTTTCCTCTTACCTGGCCCGAAAAACATGCCTTCGGAATCAACAAAATCCAATATGGCATCTCCTGTCAACACATGCAGACAATTATCTCATTCATCCACCTCTCCCCTAGTACAAGATTTGTATTGGGTTTGCTTGATAACAATGCATTAATTTACTGGTTACAACGTCATTACATTTCCAGTAGTTACTGGGTTACAACATGAGGAACGGGTGGACGAGCATGTGTTCTATGAGTATGGGGCTACGCGCGGGCCTTTGACCCGCAGAGCTCCGCTACAAAACAGGTGGGCCTAAGAACTTGGCTCGTTTATTTCTCCATAAAATTATCGATAATAGTGTCTGCGGAGGAGGCTATCATATGATCTTCATATAAACGCGAAATCCAATAGTAACCACATGTGAAAAACATTTAATTTGCAGGCTATGATTGTCCATCTGCACAGCTTTTCTGGTGTAATCATGCATTTTTCGATATGATAACCAAGGAGTGGAGCAGTTAATTTTTAGCTGAAATGAAGGGGTGGGTCACAGGCATTTTTTCTTTTCAACAAAGTCAAGATCAATATGTAATGGAGGGTGTGGCCACACAATACTAACCTGCAAGACTGAGTAAACTACATTGTAGTTTTAACAAGAAGCTGTACACAGCATGAACTTGTGGCGCCTTTAACTCATTGCAGCATTGAGTGCTTTTACGGAGAAACATAAGCTTGAAATGATGTCTAATCAAAGGCTCCTAAGAGCCAACCCGTGAAAAAGAAATGCTAACGCGTAACGCAATATGGCCGTAAGCTTCAGTTTTCACATTGACACGGTTCGATATATATATATATATATATATATTTTTTTTTAATTAAACGTAAGGATTTTTGACGAACGAAAAAAAAAGTACATCACTTTCATAATGTCCAGTTCAAAGAAAGAAAAAAAGGAAAAAAAATAGGACTTCTGGAGACCCGAACTCGGGCCGGCCGGGGACAAGCTACAAATTCAATCCACTAAGCTGTCGAAGAAAACATGCTACATAAAAACTAAATTTTGTTATTTTAAGGTAGATAGGCATCAAAACCTGTGTTTCAGTTGCAAAATCTTTTCACATCGATTTTAATGTTGCACTAAAAGCTCCAAATGCGAAATATCTGTAAGCTTATTGTTGTCTATATTCGTTTACATCAAATTAATTATTGATATCGCTGATTCACGTTGAATTCTTGTAACGAAACGTATTGGTAACAAAGCATTTACTCACTAAGTTTACAGCTGATAACCCGTTCATTATGCTTTCAAGAATACACGGGTTTAAAAGTAAAACTACACTACATTCAGTAGCTGACACTTAAGCTCGATCGCTATAAAGCAAACACAGAACTTGCCGGAGCAAAATTCCCACAGGAATAAGCGGAGAACACAATATCAAACGATCCTATCCATCCATGAACGCCTTGAATTGTCTTGAAAGCGTGCAATTGTATGCTGTAGTTCTCTATCTTGCTTCTCAAGTCAACACATGGAGAGATTTTGAGGTATGTATTTCATAGCTGAAAGCCATATAGTCGTCGACATAAACTTAAATATGCGTGCATAAATTTGCATGCGCTAATGTAACACGAAAAAAAAGAAAAGTCAAAGCCGGATTTACAACTTGCGTGCTCCGCCACGAGTAATAACATTAAGGTGCAAGGGGATCCACCAAGATTTTCAAAATGGATTTTCAATGCAGATAATGGCTAGCCTTTTTGTAAAGTAGTTTAGTTATATAGTCAGTAAATTTCCATGGTAACAGGTACATGTACATTGAGTTTTCCTAGGTAAAAGCAATTCTTTTTCTTAACGTGGCCTTATTTGGCTTTCTTTTCCTTTCTTTCACGCAAAACAACTGGTACAGTTTCCAGAATCACCCCTTCAATCGATTTTACTGCAATGGAGCTTGCCACAACCGAAGACAACACAGGAGGACCTGAGGATGAGGATGGTAATTCAGGGGTTTATGACTTGACTTCTTCCACATTAGGCTTGACTGAATCCAAATACAGAAGACTGTAATGTTTACCCTGGCAGTATTTACAAGGAGGTTTTTGGCACACTTCTGCTGTATGACCAAATTAAAAACACCGAAGGCATGGGCCTTTAGACAACACCTTTCTGAAGCTTTCTTTCACTGGCAATGGCAGAATGTTACTGGTAATGAAAAGGTAGATTACTTGAATCAAGAGTTCAACTTGAAATGGCATCCACAATTCCCAGGATTATCCTTTGCAGGGGGCTTTGAGAGGGAGGCTTGGGAAACTCTTTAACTCATCAATTGTTCCAAGAAAACAAACGATGTTTTTACTTCCACACAGTCCTCTTTACCCAGGTCTTTATGATCACCAAGTTCTAGTTCCCATTTTTCAACAATTAGAGGCACAAGAATGGGAGCCAAGTTTCAGAATTATACTTCTCACCCATAGATTCGACATAACGAACATGTCCAACTACTTGATCATATAATTTACGCATAGACGATGCATCTTCAGAGCACAAGCATGGTAAATGAATCAGTGATGTTACATGTGCATGAAGGATCAACCTTGGATGGCCAAATCTTTCCTTCAGAGTCTCCAATACTGGCTGATAATTCGATTGTACGACTGCAAATCCCTTTACTGCTTCGGCAGCCGAATTCTTTAATGATCTCATTAGGTATTCTTATTTCTGGACATCTGCTAGAGACGGATTAACAATGACTGACACCTTACTCGACTGATAATAAGGCTGTCAACTCAGAACATCTCCATCGAGTACATGTAGCTTAACTTGTACCTTAGCGCATGGGGTTGTCGAATTACTTCCCATATCTATCTTAGTGACATGTTTACTTTCCAAGTACTGCTTTATCTTGGCCATATACTCAATCACACTTATTTCATATTCATTGTGCCCCTCGCATTCACCATCAATTTCTCTCCCTTCTAAAAGAGTACACATTGAAGCCTGTGCTTCTTGTTGATCGTTGCAATGCTATCTTTTAAAACCTGAATTCTTGCATAGTTATCCGGGAGTGAAAGTCATAGACTTTCTTAGAACATATCTCTTCTTCGTAATAGCTTCTAAGTCTATTGACGTTTCAACAAAAAAACTGGACTAACCAATTGCTCCAATGTGAAGACCAACTTGACCAAATTCGTTACAACAACAAATGGAGGTCCAACTCTCCTTTCCACTGGTTTCTTCAAACACTCTTCAATAATGTTTATCCGGCTCAAAGTACCATGTTTCTGAGCGGTTTATTATCCAGTATGAATGAGAATCACATCTATCAACAACAAAACACAACACATTTCTTTGAACAATCGATTTCAAAAGCACCTGGTAATCTGTATTCGGGGAGGCGGGTCCAAGTCACTGCAAACTTAGACTAGGACCCAATGTTCAGCATCCAAAATTTCAAATTATTCTTTAAAAACAACAACAGTAACTCTCAGCTGTTAGGTGCAATTTCATTAAAGTTAAATGTGACGAACAAGTTCACATCACAATGCACTATTCTAATATAATAATAATAATAATTGATTCACTTAATATAGCGCCTTTTAACATTAAAATGATCAAAAGCGCTTTACACAAATTTTATACTAATACTATTTTGTTCTGGTAAATTTCCAATTAACAGTTGTTGCTATTGAGCATTATTTGACGTTCATTTATATAACATATTCATTATGAGATGTACTTCACAGAAGCAGCCGAAAACTTGATTTGATTTTCAACACGTTCCTAGGCAACAATTTTATACTTGAAGTAACGATTGCATTGACAAGTTAACAAGTATTCTTTGGCTGCTTCACTAGCTATACTGGCATTTCACTTGCTTTACCATTAACAATGATGCTAAACCAGTTCACATATTGTGTAGGTTTCCAAACGTTCTCTACAAGTTAATACGGAAATATTACTGTGACGATGAAATATGTTTGGAACCTTTGTGTTTAATACTGTGAGATTTTGTTGTCGGTTGCGACAATGAGGGTGCGTCGTCAGCTAACTGTTTCAAACCACTTTGCTTTCTGTCTCTCCTTTTTTCGCTAGTTTCAGTACTTAATGGTTGGCTGTCTCCAACGGGTGATGGTCACCTTCTTCAAGATTTCTTCTTGTTTTGTGAAGACGCTTGTTCTTCGCCGCTTTGTTCTTCCTCTGAGGTGTTCTCCCTTGACACTTTCTCCATTTTCTCTTCTTCTTTCATGGAGACTGCTGTTCCTCCTCACTTTGTTGTTCGACCGCTCTCCTTTTCGACTGTGACTTGGCTTGGCTGACGCGTTCGTGACTCCTAGGAGGTGCATCACGGACCTCAGCGACAACTTCCTGCTCGTTTTCACCGTCAGAATCGGATCGAGGACTCAATATTGTGTCTGGAACGAGGTCTATCAACTGTTGGGTGACTTCAGGACGATTGGCCACTGTCGGTTTCGACTTTGTTTGGACACAATCATTAACGATCATATTCGCCATATTCTGCATGGTAGGATTCTTCTTGAAGTGGCTATCGTTCCCTGTCAGAGTCTGGACTTTTTCCGCAAAGCACTGTGGATTTCTGTACAGAGCTCTGGCGACAACTGCATGGCTAGCAATGCTGAAGAAGGCATTACCCAATTGGAAGGCTTCGTCAATTACGGCATTGGTGTGCTCGGTTATCCTTCCTATAGCCGAGATGGACTTGAACACTTCCTCACAGGTGGGACGCGTTTCTGCAAGGTGAGACCTCGGCTGTAACACTCTTTCTAATATGCGGTTGCATCTCATAAACTTTATCAAATGCAGCATGGGTACCCCATGTACCCCATCATGGGTACCCCACATTTTTCGGCCAAAGATAGGTGTGTGTATCCATCGAGTACCACATTCATCACAGGTGATAACATGCTTGCCATCCTTCTCTGGAAAAGCTAATATCTCATCAACACTAATCACAATTTTACAGAGTGTGCACTGTACTGGGAGCATCCAACTGCATTCTCGGTTCCATAACCATCCCATACCTCCTTAAGTGTAAATTTAGGTCCTTCTCCTTTAATCCAATGCCCCTTTTCTTCCCAGTGAGCCATCATTTTTTTGCACATGGCTTCATTGCCACACCATTGTTGTATTTTATCGCTGATATTAAGTAATAATACTTTACAGTGCCTTTCTTTCCACAGTATTTGCACAGTGCTTCAGGGCTCTCCATGACATACCAGTGACAGTAGTGACTTTGATCAAGACAAATGTACAATTCTTTAGGAGAGCCTGTGTCTCTCTCCAGTTTTAAGGCCAAAGTTTCTTCAGTTCACTGTCATTTCGATAAAACATTTGTTTGGAAAAGCGAAGTACATCTTCAAAGTTGCTGAGTAAGCCTTGCATTTGGTCAACTAGGTTCAAAGCGTTAAGTATTGCTCAGGTTATCTCATTGTTACTGCCATCACTATCATTGAGATAACCTATGCCAGTATCTGAACAGTCTGAAACATCTACACTAATACTATCTTCCCCTGCACTACCCAATTCACTGTCCACGGAAATGGAGTCATCTGCATCTGTTGCACTGTTTATACTGGTGTTCAGAGCAGGACCAGGTAAGTTGGATTGACACAGGGATCGTTGTTTGCTGTTTAGCAAAATACCCACAAGTATATTTAAATAGGAAAACGTTATTAGAAAATTGAGTTTACAAGGATAAGTTATAAGTTAAGAAGACCATCTAAGAACGATAGACAAATCTACCTTACCTCAATGCTTCAGCGCATTGCCAGTGAGAATATTCCGTTGAAGTGGAGACAGCAGAATTTTGACAACAACAACAAGGGCAGTGTACATGTTTGTATGTCAAGCTAGAGCAGTGACAAATAACAATATCTTTGCTCGACCAGGATGTCTGCATTGGAAAGACTAGTTTCAGAAATAAAGTCATATCCAGGTATGTTAACATTAAATGAAAGAGATTGTCATGGTTGGCTGCTAAGCTTCTAATATTGCAATGCAAGGCACAAAATGTTTTATCATGTGATAAGCACTGAATTATGTCCTCGTTACTATGAAATTCATGAGTGGTATAATATCCAAAATTATTATTCAAAGGCATATGTTTATCAATATCTACATTTGTAAGGTATGGAATGTTTAAGACTTAAGAGTCATTGTCTGAGAAAACCGGGCAGGGGCAAAAGATCGGGATCGGCCGATTTACTTCAAATTTCCACCATTTAATAGTCATCTGGTAGAAGTAAGACTGGACAAATATGAGCTTCAACGACCCTTTAGTTTTCGAGATCACCACCCCCTCTAAGTTTGGGCTCATAAATGGCCCCAAATTGCCCGAATTTTGGCTCAACTTTGAACGGCTCTAAAATCAGAAATACTTGGCGCACCGACTTCTTTTCTTATTTGCCGTATTATTTGATGTTTCGAGAGTACGTTAGCCTCGATATTTGTTTGTTTCAAAAAATATTTTTTGTGAGGGACTCGGTTTTCTCTTGGCTGCACGTCGGAATTTGAGTTGTGACGCGATTTTAGCAATTTTCAAAAAATGTTTTCTCAAAAGTGCGACAGTTTATTTTCAATATTTTTGCATTTTATGATATTTGAAAGGTTTCTTGTTGGGCTTGAACAATTATGAGCGCGGGGTCTTGAATTGTTAAAAAATGAAATGCGGTCAAAGTCGATCGACTTCCATGAATTTGATGAATAATTTTTCGTCTAATTAGCATGCCGGTTTACGCCAAAATCCTAAAAGGAAAACCAATTAACCGCCAAAAAGTCTTTCAAACCTAAGAATCTAAGTTATTGAATGCTAGATAAACACTAGGGCCTGTTATATGTCTTTCGAGATCACTTATCGACTTTTGATAACACAATTAAGTCAACAAAAATGTCTGAGAAAATCAGTCTTCAGATCCATGCATTTATTGTGTTACAGTCTTATTAACAATAGCAAAACATACTGAAATGATTGTCTAAATCAAACATTTTTCGTTTTATTGTTATTGCCTGGCATTATTTCAATATTTTTTGGAGAATATAGCGAGTGTATTATCGTATTACTAATGTATACATAATGAGTTGCGAAACACGCGTGAAAGGTCACGTCTTGACTCCCTGGTCAATTTATGTGCAGTTTTGAAACATTGCTTTGATATCAAAATAACAATTCTTCTTATCAATATCATGAAGTTCGAGCTGGAGAATTTGTTTTAGACATTTTGGACACAATTTTCTAAATTTGAGCCCTGGAGTGTCCAATGTTGTTAGTTGGGCTTACTCTTTGTTAACTGTGTCACGCAATAAAAAGCAAAACAGTAAATAGCCTTTCACATACACATTTGATCAACTGTTGTACCTAAATATATGTGTTTTTATATATTTCAAACCATGCAAGATCTTTCCTTCTTGATGTACTACAAAAAAAAAAATTCGTCTCGGTAAAAAATTTTCAAGCTAATTAGAAATAGATAAATCTGTTAACAAGATCAAAGGGAAGCATGGATAAAACTTTAGGAACAAACAACCGGTAAAAGACATGCAAAGACATGAGGGCTTCCGTAGCCATTTATCCTTATTTTAAGAGCTATGCTTCCATTCGGTCTTGTCAATCCTATGTTTTTCTGGGCCGCTTCCAATTTTAAGCATGGCTACCTAGAACAACTACATTTTTTTACACGTTCATCAAGCGCATCAATGAAAGTTTTTTTCCTTGCTTGCGAACCTTTCACTTCGAGATGGAGATCTTGGCATATCGACTTTAGCTGAGCCAACTTCAGACTTTTCAAATTTTTTTCTTTTGAAAACTTACAGATGTTAACCTGTTCAACTTTGATGGGATGCTGGAGCTCGAACATCTCCTGCTGGATGGCAATCAGCAAATCTTGGCGAGTCATCTCTGCTTCCAGTGCTTCTACATCTTCCTCGTAGACCTCGTCTCCCGCATTCATCTCTTTCAATTTAGCGCTATGCCTGGAGAAAAAGCTTTTAATCTGCTGTGCTGTTTTCCACTCACAGGGTTCAAAGAAAAGTTTCCCATCCTCATCTTTTTTCACTTTCATTTCTTTGGACACTGCAACTGGATCAGCTTTATTACCGGTCCTCTGTCCCTCTTCGAACTTCTCGATCAGATATACTTTCACGTTTTCTTCAAATCTCTTCTTCTCTTTGACTGTTTTAAGGGCCCAGCCCATCTTCTGAGAGGGAGTGCTACGTTTGGCAGGCTCACCAGATGGCTGCTCTACGGTTCTAAGGGATGGCTGGTTTTCTGGTTGGCTTATCCCTGTTACTCTGTCGGCCCATTTCTTCCTGATGGTGTCATACAAAGAAACTGACTCTAACTCTTTCACGTGCATCCCGATATCCATGTGAGTTTGGGCCTCTTCTTCTGTTTTGAATGTCAGGATGCAGTTGTTCTCGTTACAGCCAAAGATTTCACTGGTACCAGTAGCAGGCCTCGCTCTTTCTGTCGTGGGGCAAAGGGAAGAATCTCTTTCAAGTCATCGATTCTCTGCTTTCTGAATTCCTTGTAGGGCAGGTGTTTACCTTTGCCAATCCTATATGCCTTCCAGACTCTGACTCCTTTTTCCTCATACATGAAATTGTAAAGCAGGCTGATACCTGGTATCTTGTTAAAGGCGTCATCAAGATCTTTGGAGCTATCAATTTCCACCACAGAAACTCGGCATCCTGTGAGCCCTCCATGTGATTCAATGGCTGTCTTCATGTCCTCTGCTGTGGTGACGTCGTGGTTTTCGTTGACATAGCGTCGTATGTGGGCCTTCATGGGGGCAGTTTTACGGTCACAAATGTCTTTTCCAGCTTGGGGATCGGAAAAGTCATAACGAATAACAGACACCCCAGTGCGTTTGCCTATGTCAGCAAGGTAGACGATAAGCGGGCCATTGTGGTAGCATCCTGTGTTGTCCGATCTTAGGTACGCCTGGGTGATAAGAGGATACTCTGCTTTAATGGTCTTGAAGAGGTGGTCAAGAAGAGATGCCACTGCATAGTTGTTTTGCGTACAAGCATTGAAGATGTGAACGAAGCACTCCACTTCATAGTTTTCCTCCCTCCTAGTGACAACTGCACTGACATGCCAGCTGAGGCCACGCTTTCCGAAGAACTCGCTCATACTCTCTCTGTACTTCATGGGAAGAAACTTCATCGCCCAATCGACAATAATCAAGCACGTCTGTTGGTCAAGCTTACTCATGGCATCTTGTTTTGCCTCTTCCTGCAAAACAGTTCTCAACAAATGGGCTTTCCATGCGCGGATTGCTGCGTCACACTGGTTGAAGTCAAAAAGTATTCTGTTTCTCTGCTGTTCATCTATTGAAATACTTTTGATTTTTTCTTCAACATCTTTCAAGGTGAATTCGAGAGACTCACAGCGATCGCATTCGATGTCGTGCTTATGTGAGCATTTAGTCTGGTATTCTTGTCTTGGATCACTCAGAGCGTACGTCGAGCAGTGATCGGGACAGTTTTCTTCACGTCCAACATGGGCCTTGTAATCTGTCTTCAACTATCGTTTTGCTTCTTTGATGTTGTTTTTGATGGTCTTTGCCCATGACTCGTCTGCTCCGTACTCGACCATTGTTTGTGTTAGACTCATCAAGTTATCGATGGCTTCGTTTCCTTCAGCTGTGATGTTATCTAAACCTTGCAGGGACTTCTGCATCGAGGCGCTACAGACATCTAGTATTCTGTACAAGGACCTCTCACCGGCTGGCTTGAACTGTTGTTGGTTACAGTACGAGAGGTATTGGTCAATGATTCGAGTGGGAATCAGTGTTCGCACAACAGCTGGAATAATTATTTGTTTTCCAGAATCCAGTTTTATTGTCTTGGTGCCGAAGGCCACGTCTTGCAGGAATTCTGGTCTTGACACAAAATCAAGGAAGTGGTCTACTTTTGCATGCTCTAATCTTGTTCTAAAAATCTGTTTGTCTGGAATAGGTTGTCCTTTCCCTGACTTTGTGGCATGGTCACGGGCTTGGTCAATTCGCCACTTTGTCAGACCCGGTATTATCCTTTGGAGTTCTGAACGGCTAAAATCGTTAGCAAATATGGACAAAATCTGACGTTTTGTTTGCCACGTTTGAGCATCATTGTGGGCCTTGACCAGGGCATCTATAAGATCTGATTCGATATCAAAGTGCTTTGGCGTTGTTTCTTTTGATTCTCCGTCTGTCTGATTTTCCAAGATTGTTTCCCGTCTGAGTGATTTCCAAAGTTGTTCCTCTTGCCCTGGACTGATAACTGATAAGGTGGTAAGGAACATGTCTTTTGCTTTTCTCAAATAGTACTTTTGCTGAGTAGAAGAAATGTCATTCCATTCAGTATTCAATGTAGACTGGAGAGGACTTACACGGCCGTCTGTCACACTACCAAAAGCATCGTTTAGGGCCTTTCTTTTAGTGTGCTGTTCTTCTTTTTCGTCCAACCAGATGCTAATCTCTTGCTCAGGAATGCTATCAGCACTTTGCAGAGATGACTGCGAACCAGAGGAAAACATTTCTTCGTCACTTGTATTAGCATGTGGGTCTTTAGCCACTAGATTGGCAATTTTAACAGAGGGATTCTGTAAAACGTGAAAACAGTATAGTAATAATTAGTAATAACGTTTGTGATAGAAGTACGATTATTGACTTATGCGTTGGGGGAAATGGTCTGAAGTGTTATCGACGTAGCTATAGGGAGTGGGTAACAAGCTAAGTACGAACATGTGAAATGAGATGAAAAGATTTATAATTACCTCAACACGTGGGCGCTGGGCAAAAGAGATGTCTTCATCCACAGCTTTGCTGGTTTCAGGTACAGGACATTCCTGTGACATGTCGCTTGTAGTAGTATGAGTCACAAAACCACTTGTAGAAGGAAGACCAACAACTTCAACAGCTTCACCAGTGGACGTCTGCAATTAAAATAGACGAGGATAAAGATAAACAACGACGACGACACCAACAACGATACTAACCAACGGCAACGACACCAACCACAACAATGAAAACGATTCCAACAACAGCAGCGACGATATCAACAGCGATACAAGCCAACGACATACCAACAACAGTACCAACGAGCAAAACATACCTTTATGGAGCTCACAGAAGCATAATCTTTGTAATGTCTTTTCCGGCAGTTTGTACATATTGGTGTAATTCCAAAATATTTCGTATGTCACTGCATAATTCGTGTAAATGTATTTTTAAAATTTCTATACCACTCCCTCAGTGTGCTGTGTTGCGGATTCAGTACTTTTATGGGGGGTGGGGGGGGTGGAATTTGGTATAAATAATCCCATCAAATGTCTTTTACAAAAAAGCGTGACTTGATAAAATATTTGCGGGCGACAAGAGGAACATGCAAGTTTGATCTTGACGGGAACACACCAAGAGGCCTGGGCCCGGGGGATACGAGACACGAGACTGCCTTTGAGAGTTTTTGACTTCCAATTTGAATGTAAAGAATCCGAGGAATGCAGATTTTCAAGACTAGGCCATCCGGTGCTCAAACAAGTTTTTTTAAGTTATGCAGACTTATATATATATATATATTGCGTTGTCATACCGGGCAATATGCGATGGACTTGTTTTCAACCAGATCGCTGACTTTAACCACTAAAGACATACAACGAGCAGACCAAATACTTTTACTCTGGAATTCCTCCCCCAAAACTACTTCCCCATCCCCTCGAAAAATATTTTCACGCTCTTGATTTGTCAGATACATTTCCCCGATTATCCAGCCCTAGTTCGGTATTTCTATAGGAGCAAATACATTGTGTAGTAGATATAAACTCACCAGAACCAATCGGGACAGCAAGTTTATGAAGAGAGAGGATTTCATCTGACATGCTGGCATTAACTCTTCGAAAGTTGGCCATCTGTTTTTGTAAACCTTTATGCAGCGGATGACAACACGTTCTTCTTTTTCGTCCTGACTAGTCAAGCGTGAGTTCTCTCCGATGCCTAGGGCAGATGGTCATTGTCGCAACTTCGGTTGATTCCTCAACGTGACCCGCACGATTTAGAATAAGGTTTATTTCTGAAAGTGCATGCTGATCCTTACTTTGCTTTACACTAACACCAAGACTAACCAAATAAGAAGTCATGTCATGGTCGCACTTTTCCAATGGTATAATGGCCGAGTTGTTTGCGAATGGACCACATCGAGAATCGTTTGAGCCAAAAGAACAAGTCAGAGATAGTGCACTTATGATTGCAAGGGTGAAATGACAGTTGTCTTGAGAAAGGAACCTATTATAAATTGTTGAAGTTGCGAAAAATATTTACGTCACTGTCAAGTTATCCAAACCGACTTGTGATATCAAGTTACTAATAAAAGAGATTGAATGATTTTTTCTTAACCGAGACGAATTTTTTTTTTTTGGTAGTACATCAAGAAGGAAAGATCTTGCATGGTTTGAAATATATACAAACACATATATTTAGGTACAACAGTTGATCAAATGTGTATGTGAAAGGCTATTTACTGTTTTGCTTTTTATTGCGTGACACAGTTAACAAAGAGTAAGCCCAACTAACAACATTGGACACTCCAGGGCCCGGTTGTTCGAAAGCCGGTTAAATCCTAATCTCGTGTTAAATCGCTCTAACCTGAGGTTAAGTTTTAACCGCAGGTTAATTCTGTTGTTCAAAGACAGGTTAAGGTTAAACTCGTGTTAAACAGCGGGTTAAATTTAACCCTCCTAGCTAGGTGGGTTAAAAAACTAACCTCGGGTTAAATTTGACAAACATTCTATGATTTATGGCAACGAAACGTTTTCAAAAACAACAATAAATTCATGGAAGATAAATAACGTCCTCACTGTAGCTGGGTGACAACCTTCTTTTTGTATGACAGGTTGTAAAAGAGCGTTATAATGGCGAAATTAGCTCAAACGAACGCTGAACTCATCACTAATCAAAAACGATATGGTG
Organism: Dendrophyllia cribrosa; assembly: GCA_024195265.1. Lineage (NCBI taxonomy): Eukaryota > Metazoa > Cnidaria > Anthozoa > Scleractinia > Dendrophylliidae > Dendrophyllia > Dendrophyllia cribrosa. Next base: position 25,419,267 of record JAJLRJ010000007.1, on the reverse strand, counting down.
GAAAAATCACGGTGAAAAATGACAAGCGAGCGGTACAGTCGTCAAATTTAAACTCCGACAGTTCTCCCTGGCTTAGTTTCTACCTTTTATGAGATAAATCGGGTTCTTAAAAATCCATGAAGAGCTTTTTTCACTTTTCAAACAATAGAGCAACGGTAGCAATTATTTTAACTCTTCTGATCAGCAGAAAGTTTGCCTTTACTTGTTTGGGCTCCCTCCGTCTCCCCTAAAATTACAACCAAACTTCAAGAAAAACTAAACCGGCATAAAATCTAAGAAAAGGCCGGCAATTCAAGCTGTTCAGTATTCAGCCGGTATGAAGTTTTCTGTGTTATCGGAAAATATTTAACTTCAGAGGCCATCTTTGCGAAATTACTCCATGAAAAGCGGGAAAATAACAACTCGAAATGGCGCCGGCCGCTCCGAAACTATATTTTTTCGCCCTATGTACCAGCGTGCGAAACTGAAAGCAATTTTATTGTAAACACATTTTCGCAAAAATTTATATTGACTTAATTCCCTATTTTACGGGCTATTTTACGCCACTGCACTGATCCCAGCGTATCAGCACTGCAATATTAAACAACAAAAGAATTGTGTCCTTTTATTCTAATTTTCTATGAAATAACGAAGTAAAAATATACTTCAGTAAAAAAGCATGTTTTATTAATCCGCCTTTCTATGAAATGATACAAGTCTACTACATTTTTACAAATGTTTTCGGATAATATCCGAGAATCCAAGAAAACTGTCGCCACCGTGTAAAGTTTGAGAAATAAACAGCAGACAAGCGGCTTGTTGAAATGATAAACTCAAGATCAAACTAATTCCAGTAATTTTCTACTTACTTTTTCATTTTTGACTCCAATTAAATAACCTTCAAGATGTCAGTCTAGAGTTTTTTTCACGCAGATGACCTCCACAACACTAGTTAATATTTTCAAGTTGTTTGAAAATAAAGATGCACAAAACGTTCTTCTAGCCGTAAGAATACAAATCCGTGAAGGTGAGCCGTTTTTCCTTCTTGCCTGTGATGTTTGACCTTAAAAATCCTCTCAAAATTCTTCTCAGAAGAGCTACTATTCAGCTAGAAATAGAGTTAACTTTAAATTCTACAATATTTCACTATTTTATACTCGAAACATTTTGAATGGATCGGGCGAAGCGACTTCAAACTTTTTCAAAACAACTTCTAAAGAGCATTATGGGATACTAACCATGGGTTAGCCGCGCTTAGCCCGAGGTTAACTAACCGGACCTCTAACCGCGCTTTGAACAACGCCATTTCAACCTCGGGTTAACAAACCCGCGGTTAAGAAATTTAACCTCCGGTTAGGCCTAACCGGAGGTTAGTTTAACCCTGCTTTCGAACAACCGGGCCCAGGGCTCAAATTTAGAAAATTGAGTCCAAAATGTCTAAAATCAAATTCTCCAGCTCGAACTTCATGATATTGATAAGAAGAATTGTTATTTTGATATCAAAGCAATGTTTCAAAACTGCACATAAATTGACCAGGGAGTCAAGATGTGACCTTTCACGCGTGTTTCGCAACTCATTATGTATACATTAGTAATACGATAATACACTCGCTATATTCTCCAAAAAATATTGAAATAATGCCAGGCGAGAACAATAAAACGGAAAATGTTTGATTTAGACAATCATTTCAGTATGTTTTGCTATTGTTAATAAGACTGTAACACAATAAATGCATGGATCTGAAGACTGATTTTCTCGGACATTTTTGTTGACTTAATTATGTTATCAAAAGTCGATAAGTGATCTCGAAAGACATATAACAGGCCCTAGTGTTTATTTAGCATTCAATAACTTAGATTCTTAGGTTTGAAAGACTTTTTGGCGGTTAATTGGTTTTCCTTTTAGGATTTTGGCGTAAACCGGCATGCTAATTAGACGAAAAATTATTCATCAATTTCATGGAAGTCGATCGACTTTGACCGTATTTCATTTTTTAACAATTCAAGACCCCGCGCTCAAAATTGTTCAAGCCCAACAAGAGACCTTTCAAATATTATAAAATGCAAAAATATTGAAAATAAACTGCCGCACTTTTGAGAAAACATTTTTTGAAAATTGCTAAAATCGCGTCACAACTCAAATTCCGACGTGCAGCCAAGAGAAAATCGAGTCCCTCACAAAAAATATTTTTTGAAACAAACAAATATCGAGGCTAACGTACTCTCGAAACATCAAATAATACGGCAAATAAGAAAAGAAGTCGGTGCGCCAAGTATTTCTGATTTTAGAGCCGTTCAAAGTTGAGCCAAAATTCGGGCAATTTGGGGCCATTTATGAGCCCAAACTTAGAGGGGGTGGTGATCTCGAAAACTAAAGGGTCGTTGAAGCTCATATTTTTCCAGTCTTATTTCTACCAGATGACTATTAAATGGTAGAAATTTGAAGTAAATCGGCCGATCCCGATCTTTTGCCCCTGCCCGGTTTTCTCAGACAATGACTCTTAAGAAGTAATGCTAAGAAATGGCAAATTTCTCATCTCAGTAACCCTGTCTGCATTGATTTCATTATTATATTCTCCACGGGGGCAATGTGAATAGGAAGTCATTACACTAATAAATCACAGTTACTTTACTCATCTTGGACATAGCTTCATCCTTGTTGTTGACAAATATGACAGGACTATCCTGGTTATTCCTCAAGTAAATTTGCCATTTGAAGTCAAAACTTTAGGTCCTTCTTGGACTTTTCAGACACGCCGAAGAGTTCTTTATTTTTTTCTGTCAAGCTCTCATTTATGAAAATGGGCCTTTCAGATGGAAAACCAAGGTCACATGTAGTATGGTCCTTAAGGTGCTTTCGACCCTTCTAGTATCTTTCTTTAACATCACGTCGAACGAATGTAGCAATAACAGGAGTTACCGTTTTTTGCCTTTGTACTTACTGCTTGTAGGCAATCTATGAGAAACCAATATATCATCTTCTTTGATTTCGACACCCGTTGGTGCACCCACTTTATAACGATCTTGCTGGTGTCTTCTTTATTGTTTGGATACATTTATAATCAGTGTCCAGTGTATTTTCGGCTTGGGTGACACGCTGTCTAACAGTGTAACCAGAGCGCCTCCGAGACCAAAAATCAAATTGAACAATCTGCATTGAACACTTAATGCGTGAATGCAAGTGTTGTGTTTATAAATTGTAAAATGTAGCCTAAAATTGTCAAAATACATGTGTTAAAACAGTGCTGACCTTTTCTATATCATCTAAAAATAAAGAATTTTTGTTCCACGTTACACACCTTTAATAAATAAAATCTTAATTTCGATGCTCAAAAAGTCTGGTCAACGAATATCACCGGAAAGTACAATAACGTTTTGCAGACGTTCCCGTAGATAAGCCGCACTCTCGATTTTGTGCAAAAAATTTGGGCAAAAAAAGTGTGGCTTGTGCACTGGTGTTTATGGTACTTACTGATTATACTTACAAGCTGATAAAGATACTGAACTCTTAACCTATAGTAGGCTGGGTTAGTCTACTTGAAGTTAATTTGTTGTTGAGTTTACTCTATAATGAAACTGTTAAGTGTACAATTTAAAAACACAATTTATTTAAATGTCAACAATGATGGTGGTGTTTCCATATAATAGGAACGGTTTGAATTGAAAAACAATGAAATATTATAAATGTTATTTGTTACTTCTATTATAATCAGGGTAAAAGTGGAATCCCTTGACATTCTAGGTTTTGAAAACCAAACACAAAAGAATGGTTAATGTACGTTGTTTCAACATCAGTTAGTAGTGTTAACACGCACAAAATTCATCATTGAACTCAACATTTCTAGACCTACCCTACCAGCCACTCTCTAAAACCGGTAGAAAGAGTAATCATTTTCGCTAGAAAACAAGGAATTTGAAAATGTAGAGGAATTCCCGTATTGTTGTGTCATTGAAACAGGAGCACTGTTGTAGCCTGTTGTCGCCTGTTGTCTGCATAAGAATCTGCAGCATGTTCAGTTCATGCTGTCTTTCCTCTCGTCTTCTTTCAGATTCCAACTTCTGCAGTTCTAGTCTGTAGTGTAATTCCCTTTCTTGTCTGCTTTTCTAGGTCTTCATGTCTGGAAATAAAGACAAACTGTGTTGTCAACAGTGAACATCCCCTTAATTATGGGAAGCAAACAGCAGCAACAAAAAAGGCTTGTATATGCAACAAGTCATGTTAAAGCAATAAACTGCTTGCCGAGTCAAAAATACTAGTGAAAATATATACCCGAAAGCTTACTCAGTTTTCATGTAATTTACATTCAAAGTGTTGTGGCAGAAATTCCTGCAGTACTTGACTTCGAAGGCCACAAAATCGCAACATTTATGGCCTCATAATCCCTTTTAATCTCTGCTATAACAGTATTTGGTAATTCGATAGTCACAGAGGTTTCTGTAATCACAGAACTTACCTTTTCATTTTCAGAACACTGTGGTTATTTCTGCAGCCTCTTTTGGTAACAGTTGTTTCAGGTTGGCTTTTGGGGAGGTGATATTTAAGGGCTGGCTTTTGCTGGACGTGGCTGTCGAGGGCTTGCTTTTTACAAAGGACTGTTTGTCGCAATTTCCAAACTTGGGCTCTCTTGAACTTCTTACGTGTGGTTCTTGGCAAGGCTTTTGTGATACTAACTACTGAAAAAAATCACTAATATTCCTTTTGGCCTTTTTTATCTCGTTAATGCGCTTGCACATAAAACGAGATATAGGTATCAGGTAGAATGTAGAAGGAAAAAGGGATGTTAAATCCGGGGTGTTAGTTTTTCATACAAGCTATACAAGGACATTAAGGATACGGTTGGTAATACTGGTTAGGATTTTAAGAAGAGCGTCGCATACGGCCACTTTTAGAAGGGGAGACAACGACTTCGAATAACTTCGCTAAATGGCGTCGGAATGGCTTCAAATTCGGTACAAGACACAAGTAAGCGACACATTTGAGGTAGATAAACTTTATTTCAAAATAGATAGTTATTTACCCAATTTTAGAGAATCCGTGATTTTCCCATACATTTCTCTATATACACAAGCTGTCGCATACACCATGTATGTAGAGTCGGCTCTCAAAAACACATCAAAAAGACGAATTTTAAGCTTGGGAAACCTGTGGGTCATCCTTCGCATTTCTCCTGGTCTTGGGATGCCAGAGTTTTATCTAGTTGGCCTAAAAGCCAGTTTTGGCTAGATAAATCAACTCATTCAGCCGAATAGAGGTTACGATAAAAATCTGGACATTCGTGGTTGTATTGTTGGCACATAACCCTGTACTTGAGTCGCCTGTCTGTCACTCTTTGATCTCCGCCAAATGCGTGTGATCATCTGTTGTATTTGTATTAGTATGAGACAGGAAGTTGCAAAACTGGCTTTCAAGTTTAAATTTCTTACTCTTTCGCTCACGTACCACGTTGACACAGTGAGAGATGGCGATATCTTTTAAGTGTAATTTAACTGCATCCCACCAAATTCTGAGATTGGTAAAATACCGTATGTTTTCATGCCAGACGGACCAGAAATTATTCACAGCTGTACAGAAAGGTTCCGATTTTAACAGTTGTGTGTTAAATTTCCATACAAGTTCCGTTCTATTTTGGAATACTGAATCATTAGTATGGCCGTTTGATTATGCAAAAGTATGGAAAAGAATGTAGAGTTTTAGTGATTTAGATTGATATCAAATGAATGTAAACTGACTATACATGTATTTTCTTCAAACATTGCCGAATATCCATCATTATTAAATATGTTATTGCATTGAATACTAATGATCAAAAATATGTACACAACAGCTAATGTAGCTCGCCTTAGGCACATTTTACTAACTAGACTAGTTTGGTTTCTTAAACTCTTACCGCTTTTGTACTCTTCAGAAGGATCGAATATTCGATTCCCCCCCCACTCCCCCCGGAGACTGAAACTGCAGTGTCTCTATCGTCATGAACCTTTCGATCTTCGCAAAACTAAAAAAATCACCACTATGTCATTAGTTTTTCTGACAACATCTTTTGCCAATACGTCCCAGTTGAAGAAACAAAGTTTACGAAGTTGTTGTTCATTCATGTACTTGCTTGCTATTTCCTTAATTGTGCACTGAGTATCTTCGTGTCATGTTTGACTCCTTGAACAGTGAACTGCATTTTGTTCATTTTTTGTTGTTGTTCATTCATGTACTTGCTTGCTATTGCCTTAATTGCGCACTGAGTATCTTCGTGTCATGTTTGACTCCTTGAACAGTGAACTGCATTTTTCCTAACTCCAAAAAATCATTTTTTAAGAGAAGTGAACTGACTCACTTGTAAGTAAAATTAAAAGCAATTTGGTTTCTCCTCGGCAAGTCTATATTTTTTCATTTGGCTGAATGAAAAATAGTTTCAGTAGGGTAAAAACGTCTTCATTTCAATGAAAAACGCTTTTCTGACAACATCCATGAACACTGAGAGTTTTTTTGATTACTTACGTAATCAGTTTCTTTTTAATAATATAATCCTTTTCATTTCATGCAACAGTGCCAGACTAGAAAACATGTATGTTATGCCAAAGATCTTTGGCATGGAACAAGGTCAGTTTAGCGTATTCCATATGTGTACCTTCCTCATCACCACCGAAATAAGCATACATGACAGGGGACAAACATTTCTAACCATGACCTCCTTGAATCAGACTTTTAGCAACCATTTGGTCTACATGTAATAAGCAAGGGATTTGAGGTAAACACCTTCCTTGTGTCACAGCCTGCTAAGACACCTGATTCTCAAAAGCAGTGATAGAAACTCCCTTCGAGGTCCACTCAAATCAGCTGCTTCTTCGCCAATAAAGTGCACCTTGAGTAGTGCACCAGGTTGGAAATCTTTCTTTGAAAATGACCACAAGGCATCTCATCAGATATGGCATCTCCTCGCCCTTATCATGTGTGTGATCTGTGCTTGTCGCATTCTTGTCCATCGCCCAGCCTCCCCTCTAACCGTGCGATGTTGTGTAGGGCAGACCACAACACTGGAGAATACATCCCCTACTCTTGAAATGCCCTACTCTACCCTTGAAATGTTAGGTTTACTGGGTAGTGTGGTGGATATAACTTTAAAATTATACTAAAAAGCCATATAATAAATACCATATAATAAAATACATCCTTTATTTACCGTGGTTGTTTGGTCTTAAGATGGCGGGATATTGGTCTTTGTTGTTTTTTGGCATGTTAATGGACTCAACTTGGCCTCGGCCATAAACATGCAAAAAAGTAACTTTGTCTATATCCTGTAATCTGGAGCTTATGCCCTGCACAAGGTCAATACTGATGGACTATAAAAGTTTCACTATCACGTATAGAACAGCTTCGAATGCTATTAAGACTAAAAGCTAATATCGCATACTTTAGTGATAGAAACCTGTTAGCCTCATCATCTTCTGCACCATTTTCACGATTAGTATGGTTTGGATGGACCTCATCGCCATCTAACATAAGATCCTTCACAGTATCATTTCCATCTTAAAAAAGGCACAATAAATCGCATAGGAGTCCTTTGGAGTCACATAGGAGTCTTTTCCCCCATTATTAAAAACATTCTCTGATGAATCGGGTAGCTGCAATGCAAACAGACACAAGATTAAAAGTGAAATAACAACAGATGATGCGTATATAATTATTAATGTGATTAATACTATAAGTTATTAACCTCTTCCTTCCTGTCAGTTGGACTGATTGGCAATCCACCATCCTCCCGTGATTGCAATTGAAAAAAATTTTCTGTGTGGATCAAGGAGCTGCAAAAAGTAATTCAAAACACAATGTTAAAAGTGAAATAACTAGGACTGGGTCGAGGTTCGAAACGTGGCGGACGTGTCCCGATTGCGCTCTGGCTAAATCTTGCCGCCCGTCATAAAAGTTGCAACTATTAATTTCAAATTCGTCAAGGAAAATGTCGGTAACAACGAAGGAAAGAAGACGTAAACGTACGCGAGAAGGTAGTTCACAAACAGACGAAGAAGAAGTTTACGAGGAACACGGTAATGGCTGCCAGCAATGCCTTGATATTAACACGAAGCTTGTCAACATCGACGAGAAGCTTGCTACCCTTATAAAGTTATTGCCAGAATTCGAAGCTTACAAGAGCAAGGTTAATGAATTGGAGAAAGAGAATAAAGACATGCAGAAGAGTATCGAAGACTCCCAAGCGGAAATTAAAGATTTAAAAGCTTAACTCGCGACAACAACTTCGCTTCAACAAGCGTCATTCATCGATCTACAACGCCTCCAGCAAGAGTTGGCAGACTTACATCGTCGACACGTAAAACTGGAGTGTCACAGCCGACGAGGTAACATGAAATTTTTCGGCATTAGAGAAAGCGAGTACGAATCGAACAGCGACACAGAAGAAAGCCTAAGAAAGTTCATGAGTACCAACCTGAAAATCCCGCAAGTCGATGTCGACCAAATACAATTCGACCGTGTACACCGAATTTCGTCCCGCCAGGATCCTTCCAAAATCCAAAATCCTCAACCGCGTCCGATTATAGTCAAGTTGTCACAGTACCAGGACAAGGACTTCATAAAGTCATTTATTAAGAATCTGCCGAAAGGTTCCAGCTTTGGAGTGTCAGATGACTTTCCAAAAGAAGTCGACGAAATTAGGAAAAAGCTTTATCCATTACTCAAGGCAGCGAAGCAAGAAAAGAAACAAGCTTATTTCAAAGTAGAGAAGCTTATTATTGATGGAAATCTCTACCGCGGTACAGAAACTTCTAACTTTCCTATTTATGGAAGATTAATGGACAATTAAGTTTAATTCTTAATTTCATGTAGTTTATTTCTAAACGCAACTTCTTTTTGGCGGCGGATGACATCGTCCTCCTCAATCAGTCAAAATACCGCACAAATGCTTAGGTAAGTTATTATTATTAAAATTATTATTAGCATTAAGTTTCTTAAGTTTCTTAGAGTACAAAATGTATAGTCGTTCCTCTTCATCGTCGAGGTTCGAGTTCTGTGTTATCAAGTTTTGCAATGTTTATATTTCAAGTACAGAATTCCATTTAACTCCTGCTAATTTAGTCAGCACAAAGGCGAAAATAGTATTTCAATCTGATTACGGTATTTACAACACTATTCATTGTTACAGCACCGAAGATCGGAACATATAAAATATTATCACTGAATGTGAGGGGGCTAAACAGTTTGAGGAAAAGAAGGCAAGTTTTTCGCTGGCTTCACCAACGACAATCTGACGTTATCTTTTTGCAAGAAACGTATTCCTCGGCGAAAACTATTAAAACATGGGAGGCGGAATGGGGTGGCAAAGCCACTTTTAGCCACGGTTCTTCGCATAGTAGAAGGGTTTTGATCCTTTTTAAACCCCGTCTTGACGTTAACTTTGAAAAAATCAAAACAGATAAACACGGGAGATGTGTTTTAGCAGAATGCGTTGTTGACGGAACGAAAATAGTTTATGTAAACATTTATGCACCAAATATCGCGTCCCAACAAGTGGTATTCCTTAAAGATCTTTCTACCTCATATCTTAGAGAATATGCAAATGAGAATGTAGTGCTAGGTGGTGATTTTAACTGCGCAATTAGCAGCTTGGACAAAAAAGGCGGCAGGCCTTTTGACGCAAAAAAGTTTGCTGTCGTTGAATTCCAAAACCAAATCAAAACAAATAATTTAGTTGATTCATGGCGATTTAAAAACCCTGATTCATGCGGATATACTTGGAGCAATGCCTCCCTAAAAATCCAAAGCCGGCTAGATTATCTCTTTGTTTCGAAAAGCTTGTGTAAACTAATTCGAGAGTGCAATATAATTCCAAACATACATTCCGATCACTCTGCCATATTGATAAATATTATGTTCAACGAAGACAGCCCCTCGCGTGGACCAGGCTTCTGGAAGTTTAATAATTCGCTATTACTCGATACCGATTACATTGAATTGTTAACTTTTATACTCCCTGAATTCGTTACAAAACATAGTCAAGTAAATGATAAAGGTCTGTTCTGGGAAATGATTAAAATGGAAATTAGGGCTTTTACCATTAAATACTCGAAGCGCAAAGCAAGGGAAAAGCGCGATGAAGAAAAGGCTCTTCAAACAGGATTAATAAATATTCAAAATAAACTACAAGCAAATTACAATGAAGGCGACAAAATCGAAATGGACAAATTAAAAGCCAAACTATCTAAAATAGAAGCCCTCAAAACACAAGGTACAATCGTGCGTAGCAGAGCACGGTGGTATGAGTATGGCGAGAAAAATAATAAATATTTTTACAGCTTAGAAAAAACTAATTATAGAAGAAAACATGTGACTTCTATAATAAATCACGAAGATAAGAGGACAACGGATCCAAAAAAGATTCTTCAAGAAGAGGAGCTCTTCTTTAAAGAAATATATACCTCTAAAAATATAAACCCACAACTTCCGGAATTTACTGATTTCTTTGAAAGTATCGAGAATAAATTATCAGAAGAAGAAGCCGAATCCTGCGAAGGTGAAATAACGCTCGACGAATGCTATAACGCCTTAAAATCAATGGCCACTAACAAAAGCCCAGGCTCAGATGGCTTTACCGCAGAGTTTTATTACCACTTTTGGAACTTGATAGCTAAACATATGGTCGAGAGTTTTAACTATGCTTTTCAAAACGGTATCCTTTCCATCTCACAACGACAAGGGGTGATTTCTCTAATTCCAAAAAAGGAAAAGAATTTAGAGTTTTTAAAAAATTGGAGACCAGTCTCACTTTTAAATGTAGATTATAAAATTTTAACTAAACTCATCGCTCTCCGGTTAGAGAAGGTACTGCCAAAAATTATTTCTTCTAGCCAATCTGGTTATGTAAAAGGGAGATACATTGGCAAAAGTATAAGATTAATTAAAGACGTTATGGATTTTACGAAACAAAATAACTTGCCCGGGATCGCCGTTTTCCTAGATTTCGAGAAGGCCTTCGATTCAATCGAATGGGACTTTCTCCAAATATGTCTGCAATCCTTTAATTTCAGCCCGCAGCTGAGGCGCTGGGTTAGCATTCTTTACAACAACATTACCAGTTGCATCTTAAATAATGGCTATGCATCAAATCACTTTCTTCTAGAACGAGGAGTACGCCAAGGCTGCCCCCTCTCTGGTATGCTATTTATTATTGCCATAGAAGTTTTAGCTCAAAATATTAGAAACTCCAACGAAATAAAAGGCATAAAAATACAGAATAACAGAATAGTAAAATTATCACAATACGCAGATGACACTACAGCTATCCTCGCCAACGCACATTCAGTAAGTAACCTGTTCGCATTGCTCTCCAGATTTGAAAGATGTGCGGGACTAAAGATAAATGTATCAAAATCCGAAATGTTGTGGCTTGGCTCAATGAGACATAGAAAAGACGGAATTTTAAATCTTCAAATAAAAGATGAACCTGTTTACGCCTTAGGCACGCACTTCTCGTATGATGACAATATATCGAACCAGCGAAACTTCTTCGACAAGCTGACAAAATTGCAGAAAACTTTAAATTTTTGGTCTCAATGAGACATCTCTGTTTATGGAAGAATAAATATTGTCAAAACATTAGCCCTTTCAAAAATCATTTTCATCTGTAGTTCCATGGAAACACCACCTCACTTCGCTGAAGAAGTGAACAGAATGATGTTTGACTTCATATGGAATCATAAACCTGCGAAAATCAAAAAGTCAACTTTGATAAAATCTAAGAAAGAAGGTGGCTTAGAGATGAAAGACTTTGTCGTCTTTGACAAAGCGTTAAAACTGAACTGGGTAAATCGTCTATCTTCAGACCACGACGCTCCATAGAGATATATTCCAACCTCTCTCCTAGCTAATGTCGGTGGCGCCTTTTTATTTCAATGTAATTATGACCTTAAGCTTCTTTGCATAAGTGAACGCCTCCTGAGATTTTACAAAGATGTCATCGCCTTTTGGCAGAAAATTGTTGCGACCTGTCCTCAAAACAAACCTGAGGTGTTAGATCAAATAATCTGGAACAATAGGTTTTTAATTGTTAATAAAAAATCGATATACTTTCCACACTGGCATCAGGCCGGAATTATTCATATTTCAGACTTATTTGACGCAGAAAGGAACTGCTTTCAATCTTTTAATTCCCTTTGCGAAAAATGTAACACAACGTTCAATTTTCTACAGTATTACAGCATCCTCTCTGCTATCCCTCATTCCTGGAAAAAACTATTAAAGTCAAACGACCTACCACACATTGTACCCCTTGTTACAATTAGTGACTCGTTGACATGCAAAGCTCTCTATGAAAAACTACTATCTTTGGAAAAGTTACCTCCTCCCACGGCAGAAAAGAAACTTATAGAACATGGATTAGAAAAGAATAATTTGAGTGAGGTTTACCTTTTACCCTTTAATGTTACAAAAGAAACTAAAATGATGATGTTCCAGTATAAGATCATTCATCGCATTCTACCTACGAATAGCTTATTACATAAAATGAAGAAGGTTGACTCTCCAAATTGTCCTTTTTGCCCTTCTGAGATCCACACTATCTGGCACTTGTTCATAGAATGCACGAAAGCTAGCTCTTTCTGGGTCGAATTCCAAGACTGGTATAGTGCCCACAGTCGAAAAAAGGTCCATCTATCGAACTTGGATGTTTTATACGGTATTTTTTGTTCTTCTCGATACTGTTTAGCCCTAAATCATCTTATCATTATAGGAAAATACTATCTATACGTCAAAGCAGGTGCCAAAGATAAATTTCAGTTTAGCGAATTTATATCTTTAGTTCGTGACAAATTAATGTTAGAAAAATACATTGCAATCAAATCAGATGAACAAGATAAATATATTAAAAAATGGGACTTTTTACAAAACATTTAGTTCCCTTTGCTTTATCATTCATTTTTCTTTCTATATGTTATAAAGCAGGACAAATATTCGAACTGTTAGTGTCGTATTGCTAGTATTATTAGTTTTACAAGGTTGTCTAAGTATTGTTACTATTATTTGTACTGTTAGCGTTGTATTGCTAGTACTAGTAGTTTTACTAAGTAACGTAAGTTTGTACTGTCAATAACTAACTTTTGTACTGTTAGTTGGTTAGTTGCAGTGTTAGTTAGTTTGTACTGTTTGTATCTATAAGGAGTAAATGTAAATAAACATGCATCTAAAAAAAAAAAAAAAAAAAGAAGTGGTGCAATGAATTTCAATGCGATTTAAAATGGAGCGTCGCTTATCAGATTGCAAAAAAATGTACAAAAAGCACAAAACTTATTGAATTTCACTTCAGATATTTACATCAATCTCTGGCCACAAATATATCTATTCAAAATGGATGATAAATGTACCTTTTGCCAAGAAGAACCTGAAAAAATTCTTCATCTGTTTTGGTCTTTTGGAAAACATTTGATTCTCTTTTAAAGTATCGTAACTTTGTCCCACAAAACCTCGCTCTCGACAAAACTCTAGCTCTGGGTCTTAAATCAGATAAATCGAAACACAAAAATAGTATTAATTTCTTTTTTTTATTGGCTAGATTCTTCATTTGGATCTGCAGATGTAAGGAGAATCTCCCATTTATAAAAAGCTTTAAAGCTTATCTCAAACTATACAAAAACGATTTTGAACCACTATTCCTAGAGTAACTATGATTGTTTCTCTCCAAACTTCCCCCTGACATCTTTCTTTCACCGTGTTGTTTTTTTGTATCGTACGTTTTGTTTTTCTTTTTTCAGCAAAGACGTATCTTTTGTTTTTCACCAGCCTGTCTTCCTTTGAGGCTCCTAAACTGCTTTATAATCGCACTTGTAACCTCTTTCTTATAACTGGTAGTTTTTTTTTGTTTTGTTTTGTTTTTGTTTTTGTTTTTTTATTAATATATTTTTTGTTTTTGTTTTTGTTTTTTTGTGTGTGTATATGTGTTTTGTAAGCTAAAGGTACGTAAGGCTAAGGGTAATGTAGTAACATGTAAGTAAATAATGTGACGTAATTTAGCTTTAATTTGTAAGTAGTTTTGCATTTTAGTGTCAATAAAAAAAAAAAAAGAGTTCTCGATATTTACAGACAGCCGCTCTTAAGTCTTACTACAACAGCGGTCCGGGTACAACTTTAATAACAAAATTTCAAAAAGCATTTACACAAAATCTGTGTTGTTTACAATGCTGGGATTTGGCATGATAACACTAGAATCAGTAAAAAATAGGAACAGTTTCAGGAAAAATTTCAAAAAGGTTAGAATCTGCGCTAACACTTCATCTACCTTGAAATGCGATCCAAAAATGGCGGCTACATCGAGTCGATCTTCAAGAGATTTGTTGAAAACCTCGCGAGTATCTTGCTTACATCGCATGCAAAATGGCCGCTGAAGTCTCCACTCACTTTTTCGTCACTTAAAGTCTCGGATGGATGCTGTGCGGGGCTGAAAACAAAAGATTTCTCATACACGCGGGCGTTTTGAAAAACGCGCGTCATTTTCCTAAATAACAATGTCTTCGTGATGTCACATATGTCCCCAAAAAGGGGATAATCCTGACTGTTTAGTTTTTCAATAAACGCTTAGCAACTCGAAGAGAATAAGTAAGTTTGTTTTTGTACGACTTTATATCTGGTATGAATTATTCCACCAAAAGCACAGCAATATCAAATACAGATTTATCCACAGATCTCGGCAGATAATCATACTTGAACTTTTTGTTGTTGGTGTTGACTATGTTGAGCAGTTGTTCCTTTCAAAAAGCTTTAACCCAACGTTCTACACAAGACATCCACACATTTTCTACGTATTCTTGCACGTCTTTGTGGATCTTGCAGAGGGACGCGTTTCGTAACTTAACACTACAGTTTTACGAGCACTCGCTTTGCGCGTGTTAGCCACGTGTTGGAAAAGTGTAATGAGGACTTCTTGTTGTTGTGAATCAAGTTCACTTTTACTGGAACAGACCCATCTATTCCAAGCCTGACTTAGAAATCACAAATATACACAGACGTGTTGGAAACTTCTTTTTCAGTGGTATTAATTTCTACTGTAGAGTAATCCACCATAAAGAATGATGGCTTCCACCAAACATTCCAACCGTAAATAACACTCAACGCCTCAGCTGTGGAGTCAGCATCTTCATTCTCACAGATGAACTCTGACACGACTTTGTAACCAACATTGGTATGAACGCACAGAAAAAATAAAGGTTGCGCATACTTGGTGGTCTTGTAGGTGGCGTCAAGAAGAACCAGCTCAGATTCATGAGTGATAAATATTAAAATTACCTGCGCAGCGTTATACTGAATGATGAAATGAAAAAAATGTTGAATTTGACGCTGTTCATATAATTTTTCTTTACCGACGTTTCGGCAATGCTGCCTTCTTCAGGGTACAAAACTATTAAAAAAACTGTTAAAAATTCATTAAATTAGCTCACGTGCCTAGTTACATGATCACGCACGTAGCAGCGCGCGCCAGCGCGCGAGCGGGCAAAAAAATGCATTCACGTGAAAGTAAAGTCTTGATTTAGACAACTCAGGGCCATGGTTCCTTGCCTGATAATAAAGCGCATTTCCTGCTTCTTGCGATACTCCTGGTTGGCCAGGCCTGCCTTCAGTACAGCAACTTTCATATCCTGCAGTGAGTGATTTGGTTGGTTAAAATGCGCAGGTACAGGAAAGTCATTTCTGCCGTTGATTACATCCCTGCGGTGTTCTCTGAAACGGTCAGCCAACCTGCGCCCAGTCTCTCCAATGTAGACGGTTGATGGACATTTGTCGCATGTCAAACAGTAAACCACGTTGTCCATGATGCAGGTAAAGTGTCCTGTGATATTGACATGCCCTTTGGGTGTTGTAATTGTAGTAGATGAATTTACATGGGGACATGTACAGCATGTACGGTCCTGTTGCAAGGGAAAGTACCTGTTGGGTGGTTCGGAAGGTCCCGCGGTAGGCTGCTTATGACTAACAGGTCGTTCAGATTCTTGGCACGCATGAAAGCCTTCAGTGGTGGTTTTCTGAAAATATCGGTGGTCGTGCTGTCATCGTGAAGGATCCAGAAGTTCATTGAAATTATTTTACAGGTGTCCAGGTTCATGGGGTGGAAGGTGGTGACGAATGGTACTCTATCATTACCAGTGATGTTTCCAGTGCTATTCTCCAGAATTTCAGCTCTCGATCTGGTCGATGCTCGTTCTCTCTCTCTTCTTATCAGATCATTCGGATAACCGCATGCTATAAAAAAGGTCTCCATTTTTGTTGCTTCGATGTTAAAGTCATCGTTTTCACTGCAGATCTTACGCAGTCTAAGAAACTGACTATAAGGTATGGATGACTTGCAACTGGATGGATGGGATGAGCTGAAGTTGAGGTAGGAGTGGCTATCTGTGTTTTTGTAATATACAGAAGTGGATATGCGATTATCTCGAGGTTTCATGTAGATGTCTAGGAACAGAAGCTAATATTACACCGAGTATATAAGGTATCCATATAACAACGAAGGCAAAATCCTACTTAGTCTCAGTGTTCAAGTCTTGCTTGCTGTCGCATTTTGTTGTTACAGTTGTGTTTTCTTCTTAAACTGTGAAATTAAAACAACTTTGGAGCACAATATAAAAGAAAAATTTGAGCTGATGGAAAATTACTTCCAAAAATGCTGATAAACAGATAAATACTGACGGCTTATTTTGTATGTTTCATTTACAATTACCTTTGACGATCCATGAATGCAATGTCTGGATTCAGAGCTTTCTAATGTAAAGGGCAGTCCAAAGAAAGTGATGGGGATGTTTCCTCTGTTGTGTTCAAAATGGGTTGAGCTGTATGTGCAAATTGAGAGAATCAATGTAACCACTCCAAGCGATAACCACAATAATCTGGTATGGAGACAGTTGAGATAGGAAAGAATATGTAAACGACAACGTACAGATAATCATCTTTGCCCTACAATGCACTCAAGTAGTTTAAGGCCTGGGTCAAAGGCTTAAATCAGGAAAAAACAGTTTATTCGAGATAACTTTAACACAGGGCATGGAACTGAATTGAAATTTGGCTCATGGAAAGGTCTAATCGTCCTTAATTTTTTAAAGTATAATAAGCTTTCTCATAAGTCACGTGACATGTCATGTGACCATTTTTCTTAAAATAGCAAATATTTGACGAATTGGTGACGTCTTTAAGAGAAAATATAAAATTAAAAACGCTTTTCTGATGCAGATTAAATATTTCCAGCCCTTCACGTTTGGAATGATCGTCCATTGTTATCTAAACAAAATTGTGAGGACAAAGGTCATTTTTAAGTCCAAAATTCAACCTTTGATTATCTATAACTGTAATTTTAAAACTGGAGGACAATCATTTCAAACGTAGAAGGTTAGATATGTTAAACCTCCATCAGTAAAGCCAATTTATTTAACTATACAAATAAAATTCGCTGCCATATCGCCAATTTGCTTAATTTTTAAATTTTGATCACGTGACATGTCACGTGACCAAACTTATGCATTAAGGCAGACGAAGACATCGAGATTTACATTCATGGAATATTTCAACATGGTCTAGGCAATCTAGCCGAAGATATTAATATTTTCGTAACAGACCTTAGAGCCAGGCCTTAAACTGCTTGAGATTGTGCCATCTAGAAGTTTTTATATAGCTGCTCTCTTGGAATTGCATTTAAAAATGCAGTAGCCAATATCACTTGATGAATAAATACTCATTTTTATGAACAGAACCTATTTTTCACTGTTCTAAACTCATCATTTCACTTACCTTTTGGGGAATAAAGTTTGTGATTTTTCTCCTTCACATGCTTTTCCGCTTTAATGAACAAGGTTGAATTCAAAGAAAGATATTTGTCAATCAAATCATGTAGACTTTTCGCATCTCCTTTGTGAACTGCAAAACAGTAATTCTCCAAAAAACGAACATTGTCAAAATTTGCTTGCAGAAATGCAATGTCTTTTTCCTTATTTTTTAATTTCCTTATTGCAAATGGTTCGGTAATACCATGTATAGAAATGGGAATACTTAAATAAAGTTGTTGTTGTTGTTACTTCATCCACAGAGAAATTCATAATTGTGGCTTGAAAGCCTTGAAATCGCTTGTCTGGTTTTCCTGCCAGATTGTGAAAATATGACATATAATAAAGGTAGACACGATCATTTAACTGGAAGTCTCTTAACATTTTAGCAAACTACCGCTGACTTGTTAATTGAAAAACGTGAACTCACCCTCCCTCTACCCCCGTGGTAAATTATCTCTTTTCTTGCATGCAGGGCAACTGCTGGGACTTGGAAATAATAACAAAAATAATAATTTGAACCACTGAAAAAGAATATATAAAAAAGAGAAAACCACTAAAAGATGTATTTGGTATGTAGTAAAAGCACCTTGATTTTCAATGCTCGTCCGGAAGTGTAATCGCAAATTCGTCACTGATGAGTGGATGTACAGAAAGATTTTAATGTCACTGGACAGCTACTTTTAAAAACTCGGCAAGCACAGTTTTTGGGGAGCAACTGAAACTGAATAGCAGTTGCCCAATGAGGCAAAGTTAATTTCGAACCCCCTTGTGATGTTGTAAATAATGTTTCACTCGGATTGCTTGATATTTGTCTTCATAGTGGTAAAAAAACACTGCATTCGTGGCTTGAAATTGCACTTTTTATGCTTGATCTGAAGAAGTCAATGGTTAAAAGAAAATAATTGTGCTATTTTTTGAATATACACTTAGTGATATAATTATATGGTATATTAACTAATTCTTCTGTAAAAAGTTTAACTGCTGCTTTCTCTTGGTCATCCAGACAAGTGTCTTTCATCCGGCAGAAGACTGGTTCCGAAAAAATTCCATAGTATACGGGATGTAAATCCTTTTGCATTCTTCTGTGTGTCTTCTATTATCAGAAGTGCACTTTGGGGTTAGGTAAAACCAAACATTGTAAAACATGTTTGGTTCATCCTGAAGTTTGCATTTCCTGTAACTAAAATATAAAACATAGTGAGATGGAATTGTATGAATGAGGTAATTTTTGTTGTTATTGAAAATACAATGATGGTGTATTTTTTAAGTAATGATCCACATAAGGATAGTGCTGAACGGCAAAGCATGATGGAATGTCAACTATTTTCATTGTTACAACTAGTGATCTCATCGGCCTAGACTCAAAAACCGCTAAAAAGTTAAGGTTCAAGGTGCATTAAGTCTAACTTTTTTAAGATTTCAAGTATTTTGAGACCTAATCGCACAACATGCAATTTTTAAAAGATATTGTATTTGGGGAACTTCATCAAACAAGCAAAATTAGTAGCTATTGTCTTCTACTATTCTGATTGGTTAAGCAGGAACATTTCCTAAAATATATTTGACGCAAATGGATTTTCTGTATTTTTATAATGAAATATAATTATGAACCATCAGCCCCTCCTCTATTCTTGAAATCAAAGATATTCTATGTGGGGAAGAGCCAATGCCACAGAACAATGAAGTTTACTATAGTTCCTATGTGAAGCATTACTTAAATGATTAGAAAAGAATTGTCTTTTTGGAATAATGAGGAGTGAGGAAGACCACGCCATTTTTACGGATGTCATGATAAACATAATGAATGCCTGCAGTATTTCTGTTTAAGGAACATGGATTACTGTAGTTGGTTACAGATGGTGATTAACAGTTCTAACTATATAATGACTGAATAGGTCTATATGGTAAACATGCATTGTGATAGTTCTTTAAGAACTTAAAGGGACACTGTCCCTGCTGAAATATTGTGTTTCATGATCATGGCCAGGAGCTTGTTTTTATATATAGCTTGCTTTATTGTTATAAAAAAGGACGTAACATAACAACTAAAAAAGTTGAAATTTTGGAACTGTTTTAAGAGCCAATGTCTGAAATTTTCGAAAATCGGGCGTCAGTCACAAAATTTCGGATTTCTTCATATTTTGCCCAAATAATCTCTATAGTGAAGTATTTTCAAAAATAACATTAAAAATTGTAACGGCGTTTTATTTTTTTCGAAAACGGGCAAAGTTTGAAAAACGGCAAATCGGCGGCCTTTCAGTTGTGAAACTGGCGAAAAATTACACATTTTCATCTCGCTCGTACAGAAAAACGCGATGCCATACATAAATAAAATGTGGCCACAACATAAACACGCTCTTGTTCTTCACACTACTGTTATTTACTTTGGATTAGCAGTTGAAATAAGAATATTTCGGCCGTTAGAAGAAACATGATTTCTTCCATTTTAAAAATTAGCAAATTTGAACCACTTTCAACGCCGTGGAAACCCAATTGGTACGTTGAGTTTGAAAACAAAATTAAGACAGTCTTGAAGCACAACTTCTGTTGTTTACTGTGGTGAAATATTTCTGGCGGCACTTTAAAAGTGCCCCGTCGAGAGACCAAAATGTGAAGGGTAGTTTGACACCAAGAGAACTCGTGACACGAACCTGAACGCCGACACTACGCACAAAATGTTTATCACAAAAAATAGTTCCTTTGAGATAGAGCTTTTTTCAGAATCGTAAGGACTTCAGAAGAACTTTATCTATCCTTTGCTAACTTAAAATGATATCTTTTTAAGCAGTTTGTTGGGATACGGAGTAGAGACACAAACATCATGTTGTGCGACCTCACAAATAACAGCGATCAACACTTACCCGCTTTTTCATCAGAAAATTAAACTGACCCGAACCTTGAATTGCGTTTATAATAAAGACAATCCTGCACTCCGATCCATTATATTGCTGTGTTTGGAATATCTGAGCCTTGTAGATCATATCATAGCATTATTTACTCCAAATTTGTTAAAACAACAGTCGCTAAATGACAGTTCGAAAGTTTCCCACAATGTGTTGCAAAGAGATTGCGTGACGTGTAGCACACTGGAATTTGCTGCGTGCTTATGGTATCGGTCAAGGAAAGAACATTGCCGTGGAAAAGTAACAGGAGTAACGTCCGTTTTTGGAAATGTATAAAGTCTGTTTCCTTCGTTTTGGTACAATTTTAATTAATGTTCAAATCGTCTTTCAGGTATATTTCTGGGTATATTTGGTAGATAAATATACAGGTCATTTATGGGTGGGGGGGGGGGGTGGGGGTGTCACCCTTTCACTACGCCCCTTGCCGGCTCTTTTGCGATAACACACCGCCTTTATTCTGCTGCGAAGTTATGTTTTCAATACTCTTATAAACTAATTTCGATTTTGAGGTGTCAACACTGCATTATATTGACGGCTAGTTGGGAGAAAATATATTCCGTATTGGGCGGAGTCGCGAAGCGACGGAGCCCAGTACGGAATATATTTTCTTCCAACGCCGTCAATATAATGCAGTATTGACGCGCGCCCAAAATCGAAATTAGTTTTGTCTAGATTTTTGAGACGTCAATACGACTTTATATTGACGTCTCAAAAGCAAGCAAAAGTAGCTGAGAATCGTGATACTATTACAGATGTGAGCTACAGCTGGCTGTCAGTTTTGTTTTCGGCTGGTGGGTTTAAAGCTGCTTCTGTGACATCTCCACCGCAAGTTACAGTCTCAACACCCATGTCCGATGACAAGGAAAACAGTCCTGAACGTCCAACATCCAATGTATTTTCATGCCCACAGAAAGGCTGCATCCCGGGAAGGGGGGAGGGAGTGGGGTACTTCCCAAAAATACCTATACGGGTATGTGCCGCCTAACGGGGTCGTAATTTTGGGACTCCTGGTCTAGAACGAACGGGTATCCATTTTAGAGACATTTCCTAGAACGAGGTATAATATTTCGAACGCATGAAAGCTTCATAAGATGATGAATCAAGAAATTGTAGATCGCGACTTTATCTTCTGTTTGAAATCAAAGCAATTATGTTGCTTATTTGTGTAGAAGCAGAATTGTCGTATTTTGATGTATAAGTCGAACAAACAAAGAAATAACTTTTCTAAAAAAAATGGGCTACTTTGAAAGTTACGCAATTTCTACGAAATCTAAATTGAATACTGCGCAGGATATTCCAGAAGTGGTGTTGACCTTGGGATTGTCTAGTTATACGCCCACTAGTACTCCTGACCAGAATCTGACTTTCAACGTCCACAAGGCCGTGGACAATCAGGGATAGGCGGCTGACAGCCCTGCGCGCTTCGAGGCTCTGCCATCCGAGATGGCATATCATTTCCGTATCATTTTTCTAGAATTAGAGTGTTAAAAATTGACCTATTTTTAGAATGGGGTAACATTTTGAGTGCAAATTCTTTCTAAAACGGGGTCTAAATTTGGAGACCCGGACGGCACATACCCAGCCAAAACATATCCGAGTACCCCCCTAGCCTGCGAGCAAGCTCTCGGGTTCGGGACCAGGCTCGCGGTTTGGGAGGGGAGGAGGTCCCCCGTACCCCTTCCCCCCAACCCCTAAGCCCGAGAGCCTTGCTCGCAGGCTAGTACCTCCCGGGGGCTCGTGGTTTCTTTCAGGTCTCCTCGCCATTCACTTTTTTCTCTAATCCTTTATTATTTTCATCTTGCTCTGTAACATGTTGTATATATGGCAAATAAAGAATGAATGAATGAATGAATGAATGTTTCAACGGCCGTCCGCTCTGGAAGACCATCTGTCATTAGAAGCCTGCTCCAGGTCACCGGAGAGGCAAACCCTAATAAACCTGGCCAAATAACAGTACGCCATCCTCCTCAGCGAAAGCGTTGCACTTCTCCCTTTCTTTGCAAGTCTCAAGCTCAGTTAGCAGCTCAAACAAAGGCCAAAGCCTCAAGGTGGGCTGGGCGCTAAAGGAAATGGAACAGCCCTTGCTACCAATTCAATGAAAAGCAGAAAGCCTACCTGGAGGCTAAATTTACTATTGGTCAATCCACAGACAGGAGGTCGACCCGGATGTAGTCACAAAAGAAATGCGATGTGCCCGTGCCCGGCAGTGAAGAGAAAAGCGGCATCGATGGCCCTCCTTGAAGAATTTGAGGATAGTTGCCTTTGTAAGCTAGAAAATGAAGGGCCAATGTAATACAAGATTGCTAACCACTTTTACAGTTTTATTGTCTCTTGTAAGAAGATTGAAGAAGCCTTGTGTGATGCATGATTTCTTTTTCCGCCTTGAGGCTGTGCAATAATTTTTTTCGAGATTATTCCATACTTTTCTTTCGCTCGCTGTGAACGATTTTTTTCTCTACTTTTGCTGTGCAGGAATTTATTTACAACAATGAAGTGCATGATTGGCTTTATCATAAACGCAATTCAAGGCTCGGGTTAGTTTAATTTTCTGATAAACTATTAACAGAAAGCGGGTGCAATAGTGGATAAAAAGAAAAAATATCTTTGAATTTCACTTTTGTTTTCGAAAATATCTTGTATTGAATGATGT
>JAJLRJ010000007.1:25330933-25388433 GCA_024195265.1 Dendrophyllia cribrosa | reverse complement strand
CGATTAGAACGGAGCGCTTACTGCGCATGAGTAAAAAGCTCAGGGTTACGCAGATTACAAGAAAATACAGAACGCCAAACAAAAAGTCGTGGACACTTTTGGGCGCCGCGCTGGTTGGCATCCCTTTTAGATCCAAAATTATAACCTGACCTATTCAACAAATTTACCTTATAAATTTATGGTTTCCATCAATGTGCCATAACGATAGGAGGCCCCTCACACTGTTGACAACCATCTCATCGCAATGCCTTCTGGGTCGGTTCTATGCATGGATTACGTGAAAAAGTGTTAAGTTTAACGCTGTAAAAAGTGTTAAAAATGAAACTAGACGTTTCGGCAATGCTGCCTTCATCAGTAGTAAAAATGTGTTCGTTGCTAACGTGTGCGAAAATTCAAAAAATTCAAATTCACACGCGCCGAAGAAAACCGTGCGCAAGGCTAGCATACTAGTTAATTATGAAAAGCCAAAGTCTTGGTTCAAACCACTCGGCGCCAAAGTCTTGTAATTGAAAATGAACCGCATTTCTTCACATCTTCTCCTGATCTGGTCACCTAGATTCGCTTTAATCACCGCTACCATCATGTCGCTGAGGTTGTGGTTTGGTCTCGTAAAATGTTCAGGCACTGGCAGCGCAATTTTCTTTTTGATCACATCCAATCGGTGTTCACGGAAGCGGTCTCCAAGACGACGGCCCGTCTCGCCAATGTAGACAATTGCAGGGCATTTACGGCATGAAATGCAGTAGACCAGTTGGCTTGTGATGCACGTATAATGTTCCGAGATCTTGATGTGTCCATTTGTAGTTCTAATACTGTCACTGGAATTGATAAAAGGACAGGTACGGCAGTCACGTCGGTTGCATGGAAACGTACCCGCCTGACGTTGGAGATCTGACGGCAAACTGCTATGGACTAGCAAATCTTTTAGATTCTTTGTGCGTCGGAAAGCTTTTAGCGGCGGCTTGTTGAAAATAGCACTCGTGGTGTTGTCATCGCGTAAGATGGAATAGTTTCGCAGAAGGATGTTACAAACGTCGACGTTTTTGGGGTGGTATGTAATGACCAGAGGTGGGCGGTCGACGGTAGTGTCATTTCCGGGAGTGATGTCAAGTAAATTGTCTCTTCGTTTTGCTTCTGCTTGGACGCGTGTTCTTGTTATGAGGTCATGAGGATAGCCACATGCCGCAAAATATGTCTCCATAGTTGTTGCTTTATTGTGAAAATCATTGTCGTCACTGCAGATCTTTTGCAGCCGTAGAAACTGACTGTATGGAATGGATGATTTACACTTTGATGGATGCGACGAGCTGAAGTCAAGATAAGAATGACTATCAGTGTCTTTGTAGTAAACAGATGTTGATATGCGGTTGTCGCGGGGGATCATATAGATGTCCAGGAACGGGAGTTTATCAGCTGAGATAGACCATGTGTAGTCAATCTTGGGATGGTAATTAGAGGCAAACTCGAGAAACTGCTGTAATTCCTGTTCACTGCACGATGTTGCGCCTGCCACATCATCCATGAACCGCTTGTACAGTTCTGGTTTCACGTCAGGCACGTGGCTATCCTCATAACCTCATAACATGACAACACCACGAGTGCTATTTTCAACAAGCCGCCGCTAAAAGCTTTCCGACGCGCAAAGAATCTAAAAGATTTGCTAGTCCATAGCAGTTTGCCGTCAGATCTCCAACGTCAGGCGGGTACGTTTCCATGCAACCGACGTGACTGCCGTACCTGTCCTTTTATCAATTCCAGTGACAGTATTAGAACTACAAATGGACACATCAAGATCTCGGGACATTATACGTGCATCACAAGCCAATTAGTCTACTGCATTTCATGCCGTAAATGCCCTGCAATTGTCTACATTGGCGAGACGGGCCGTCGTCTTGGAGACCGCTTCCGTGAACACCGATTGGATGTGATCAAAAAGAAAGTTGCGCTGCCAGTGCCTGAACATTTTACGAGACCAAACCACAACCTCAGCGACATGATGGTAGCGGTGATTAAAGCGAATCTAGGTGACCAGATCAGGAGAAGACGTGAAGAAATGCGGTTCATTTTCAATTACAAGACTTTGGCGCCGAGTGGTTTGAACCAAGACTTTGGCTTTTCATAATTAACTAGTATGCTAGCCTTGCGCGCGCTTTTCTTCGGCGCGCGTGAATTTGAATTTTTTGAATTTTCGCACACGTTAGCAACGAACACATTTTTACTACTGATGAAGGCAGCATTGCCGAAACGTCTAGTTTGATTTTTAACACTTTTTACAGCGTTAAACTTAACACTTTTTCACGTAACTACAATTAACGCTGCGCAGGATACATATTTATTTATCTATGCATGGATTACTCTGGACTGTGGTACTTTATCGTATCTAGATTTGAGCTGAGAGTAGATTCTGTGGTAACCAGCGTTTGGAAATTCCCTCTGGATGTATCTGACCAAGGCGTGTAGTTCACTGTCGGTTTAAACACCTTCTTGTGATCGCACTGTGATATCGTATTCTCGAATACGCCACTTTATTGCGCTCTTTGACACCCCCAATGCAAGGGCTATCCTTGGTATCGACATGTCGTATATTCCAGCTGCTCTCGTGGAATATCAAATTTTGGCCTTCCAGCTAAACCACTAGATGCTGCGCTATAACTATGGTTGTGATTTGCTCTACTCTCTTCCAGACTTCCTAATGAAACTATTACAGCTGAAATAGACCGCACGACTTCACTGAACCTATCAAACTGTAATAGATGACGGTTTATCTGTCGTAATCGAAACATCACAAAGTCTACAGTGTCAACATCCCCACTATTTAGTTATCTTCTCCCAAGGTCCAGCAAAGAATGTCGAAGTCTTTCTTCGTACTGGACTGTATCCGCCATGTTCAAGGAGAAATT
Source organism: Dendrophyllia cribrosa (assembly GCA_024195265.1). NCBI lineage: Eukaryota > Metazoa > Cnidaria > Anthozoa > Scleractinia > Dendrophylliidae > Dendrophyllia > Dendrophyllia cribrosa. The sequence continues at coordinate 25,385,533 of JAJLRJ010000007.1, read as the reverse complement.
TTGGTCGCAAGGGTTTGTGGGACTTAAGTGGACGTGACAGACTGGTTCGAGCCTGAGGGGTTTCAACGAATTCAACATGTTCAACAGTTTGAAGAATTTATTCTTTTACGAATTTAGCATTTCGAAGAATTTTGTCTTTTGACAAAATCAACAGATCGAAGAATTAAGTGTTTCGACAAATTCAGCATTGAAATTGATGAATTTAAGGATTCGATCAATTCCAAATCAGTTTTGATGAATTCAGTGCTGCGGAGAATCGAAGGTGTCGAAAAAAAATTGATAAATTCGATAAATTCAATCGAGTATTCAATGAATTGAAACCTTTGGTAGATAAAAGTTTTAATAAATGCACAAGATCGAATTTTGAACTTGATAAAGCGTCATAGGATTGGGCACTTTTATTGTTTTGTCTGATGACAACACTGACATGGAGACACAGTTTAATGAATTGCCAATTAAATCTATGCTGGTACACCGGGCCCAGCTAACACAGGACTTTATCATAGAGTTTACTGATCCCAACATTTTAAATTTCAAGCATGATATTATAGTTGTAGATGAAATGGGTAAAGAAGAGGCAGGGGCAGGGAATGGTGTCTTAAGAGATGTTATATCAGAATTCTGGAAGTAATTTTTTTTAGCTACTACAGTAGAGGCAGCAGAAAAGGTGCCTTGTATAAGACATGACTTTCAAAAGAATGAGTGGGAGGCAGTTGGTAGACCATTTGTCTACAGTTTTGTTCGCCTAGGCTATCTTCCCTTACAGTTATCTCCAGCCTTTAGCACAACATGTTTGTTTGGGGATGATGCATTGATGGATAATCTTCTGCTAGATTCATTTCGTTTTTATGTTTCCTCAGATGAACGGGCTATTGTTGACAATTGTATTGCTGGTAAGTTGAAACCTGATGATGGCGAACTTCTTGATTTCCTTTAAATGTTACAGGAATCCAACAGAGCAAAATGTAAAGGAAATTTACTTTGTATCTCCCACTCGCATCCTCCCTCATTGAATGGTAATAGTGGAGGGTGGCATTCGCTAATGCCCCAGGGCGGGTACCTATTTTTAACGTGATCTTGGTTAAGAGGTAATCCCTAGCATTGCACAGTTCACTGACAGTGTATGTCTCGTTCACAGCAGACTTTTCGTAGATTTCTTTAGCTTTCTTTACAATTTCACTGTTGTAAAAGTCGTCAACGTCTTTGTTAGTTAGTCTCGAGTCGCACTCGTGTAAAACTCCCTCTGTTCGCTCCGTTTTTTTTTTTGTCAATGGTTTTGCGCCAACCTTTTAGCCAAAGAAGGGTGTTTCTGAAAATGCGTAGAGTGTCATTGTCAAGTTCTGGTACTTGACCTTTTCGTACCCTCTCAGTTGCGAATTTTAAAGAGTTCATATGATCCTAGATAGGATCGTAGTGTTCCTCCTTTTAAAGTTTTCATTCTGGAATTAACGAAATCCATCCATACGATATACCCTTCATTCATTGTAAGTACTTGGATATCCTTCCCACGTGTAGGTCTTCCAAGATTGCCCTCACATGGGAGGCATGGTGAAGTTGGTTTATGGATTTTTTTCTTCCACAGTCAGGAAGGTTTAAGTACTTCAAAAATTCCAGAAGCCACCAGTGTCTGTCGTTGGATGGGCTTTCAGCGGTAAAATACTCTTGCACTTTCATGATCGTCATCATTGTTTGACAACTCACAACGGTGAGTTTCGGCCAAAGAAGATGTTGGTGCTGGTGACTGTGGAGGTGGCTGTAATGGTGCTGGTGATTTTGGAAGTGGTTTTTCTGGTGGTGGTGGTGACAGAGGGTGTAGCTTTGGGGTGGCCACTTATGTGTCTTCTGACTTCCTCTACCTCTGTTTTCCCACGATATGTTCTTGCTAAGCTTAAGTATTTTTCCATCAGCGAGGTGGCTGCATAGGTAAGGTGAGACAATCGTAAACTGGGAAGGAGCACCATTTCAATGGCAGCCCTCTTTTAGCATTGGTGTTAAAGTGTCTTCTCGGCCCTCTTGTTTTCCCTTGCCTTGTTACCACACTTAAAATTCTCTTCACCTGGTCTGCAGCGATGAGTCCCTTTCTAGCATGGCTTTGCAAATGTCGTTTCATGTTGCCATCTACCTTATTGCATACGGGGCAGTGGCATTTCGCATAATGAGATTTCTTTTAAGAAGGCGTGGTCCTAAGCGATGTTGCGGCCTTTGGCTCTTCATTGTCAGAATGGGTTACAGTGCTGGCCTTTACCCTTTAGCCGGTGTCTGCTTGTCCCCACTTGCTTTTTGTTTGCTAGCAATTTTGGGTGGACTTTTGCTTGCATGCTTGGTGCTGCCTTTCTCCTCCTTTCGGATGATGATGAATCAGTTGCGGGAACATAAGTAGGGTCCTCTACATCCTGCTCTATTTCTTCACATTCTTTGTGTGATTCTCCATTGACTCTACAATTCACTTTTTTCCATGAGCTTACACAAATCATACAGTTCGTCGAGAAGTGAAGTGCATACGTCTGCTCTGTCCGTTGGAGTAACAAGATCCTTTTTTGGGTAACTTTCCCTGACAATTCATAACATACACGGTATTGTGAAAAAGAAATGTAAACGATAATCGTCGAATATCGCGTTTTGTTCTTGCGATATTTCGCACGGATTTCCATCGCGTTAAAATGATAAATCGCCGATATCTCCACAAAATTTCGAAGAGATTTCGTTCTAGCGAAAGTTCGCCACAGCAATATTTTGTTTAGAGTCAAATGAAATATCGTTCTAACGAAAAATCGCAGTTACGAAAGTTTGTTGAATCAAACGAGATCACAACAACGAAACAAACTTTACTGCATTTCCGCGCCGTTTGCGTGGCCGAATGTTTGGATGTGGCTGTGTACTTAGTCTATACGAAATATGATTGGTTTCAAGTCAAAAATAAATTTACACAAGGGATGAGACAACGTCACGATAGCTGCTGTGACTAGATGTCCTGTCAAGCAGCATACACAGACAACTTTTGGCTTGTTGATGCCTCATCATCAATGTAAGACTGTGTGACAAGTTAAAGAACACCTACATATGATGGCATATGACTGTTCTTTGTTCCTTTCCCTAGCTTACCTTTTATTGCAGCAATCCTGCTTGGGTCCAGAGCGGCATAGTCCTTTGTTCCGTGCAAGGTCGATTTCAGTAAAGTCTCCTTTGAAAATAGCTTATCTAGAAGTCAAAGAGTCATTGACGAGGGCTTGGAGGATGCCTGGACGTAGTCATAGTCATTACGTGCCATCTTGACGTTTGTTGAGCCACCAACCAGAACTGAATCAGGGGTTTCTAAAGTGTAAAATTACAAACACATCATATATCATTATTTAGAAAACACTCTGCAAGTAAACGCGCAACGCGCACTGAAAGCCATGTTTCTATTTAAGCAACTCATCAATTATCATGCGATAGAAATCCCGAGCTCATAATCTAATCGTTGAATAGAAAACATAGAACTAGGTAGTGCGAGCTGTTTACGTAAATAATCGCACAAGGAAAGAGAATTTTCATTTAACACCCGAGCTCATTATCTAATTGTTAAATAGAACACAGAACTAGGTAGCGCGAGCTGTTTATGTAGATAATCATACGAGCAAAGAGAATTTTCATTCAACAAACGAGTGGTTTTTCTTTTACTCAACAGAAACATAGAAAATGTTTTATTTTCTTAAATCGATTGAAACATTTTTTTTTATATTTCGATAATTGAAGAATAAATGTGCCTTATGGTAAATAAGCTTAGCTGAGGCTATAGTTACCTATCAAGTCAGGTTTATCGAGCAGTCTATCCACGTCTGACAGCAGCATTCCATGGAATATTACTGGCGGCGTGTAGGTTGGAAAATCCAGAGACTGGTTTGGAGTGGAATACCGCTGAATGGTCTGTGTAGGCTGTGGAGGGCACTGAGAGGTATGTTGTTGGTTCTTTCGTGTAGTGGCCATTATGCCGAGAAGCCAGTCAAGTTTCGCCTCCTGGCATGCAAAAGAGCACTCCAATCGTCCAAGAATGGTCCTCGTCAGGGTTCTGTTGCCAACTCCGAGGTCTCCTCTCTTAGCGCAGAGACTTGGTTTCAGCGGAACCATCATGCAGTTTGCAATGTGTAAAAAAAGCTAAAATCGCAAGTCTACAACAGGTATAAATGATCAAAAGCTAGTTTTTAAAGAACTGCGGTGCTTTCTAAGTGATCTAAACAATAAAAGTGACCTTTGAATGTTTCTAACAGTGAATTATCATTCGAAAAGTCGGAAGGTTAGAAACAATAGGCGCCGCGAAATAAAGCTCTGCTTGACTTTGTCAACATTTACAAATGTAGTGGTGGAAAGATTACAGATGTCTCTCGCGGTTGCTGTTCATCCACGCTACACTGTTCGAGATCTGTCTCTTGTGGTATAAAAATTGTTCCTTGTTTAATGTTGAGCAAGTTCTGCTGGAGTCCGTAAACAGTTAAGTTTGATTTCACCTCAAGACGTTTCCTGAGTAGCAACGATATTTTGTTGAGCGGTGATGATTTCGCTGTCTGGAAACGATTTTTCGTTGAGTGATTGCGAGATTTCACTGAGTTGGAACGATATTTCGCTGAGTGACAGCGAAATATCGCACGATATTTCATTTTGGACAAAATTTCGTTTAATTTCGCCGAGATATCGCGATTTTCGCGAAATCTCGCGAAAGCTCGCGAATATCGTTTACATTTCTTTTTCACAATAATGTACGAACAAAGGCCCAGGTTGATGTTTTCCAAGACCACATCTTTCATATTGGCGCCAACAATAGTTAAGGTTTGGTAGCTATTCTACTGGTTCTGCATCAATGAGAAATACGGCACTTTCTTCACGTTCTCAATTTGTATCTTGGGAAGTTCATCCAGCTTGAAGAATGTAATACTCTCATCTCCGTCCTTGGCCTCAAGTACTCGTTCTCGTATTTGGGTAAGTTGGGCGTGCCCATGGTATCTCCAATCAAGCGTAGAAACACGATCAATGCTGAAATCATTGTTTCCATACATTCCAGAATCTCATCCCAATCTTGGAGGAATCGTAACTTCTTGTTTATCTTGTATCTAGTCACGAAATAGATTATACCCATGAAATACTGGCAGCTTTCAAGCAGTCCTCGGCGCCCAAGCACTTTAGCGGCACATGCTACTCGGCCTACCATGCGATGTTTCTTGAGCTCGCCTAGGGTTGCATTTGAACGATGCACCAGTTCAGGCTGCTTTACTTCAGTCAGGCCAAGTTCTTTTAGAGCGCCTTTATCGCCGTCCTGTCCGAGTTGTACCTTCTTTATATATTCTTCCATGATTAAAACTGCTGGAATGAAATGCTATGAATGCTATGAATGCTATGTAGCACCACGGATAAGGATAAGGCATCAAGAGTAAGACAAGACCTAAATAGGGTGCTTACTAGTCATTGCTCTAGTCGCCTACCTACAGACGTTCAGCACTAAAAGAGCAATTACTACAGCTTAACAAGGTGCTTACTAGTCATTGCACTAGTTGCCTGCCTACGGACATTCAGCACACACTAAGAGTAATGAAGAATCTGAATCCCGCCGGATTTGGGACGGACTCCTTCAGCTGAGAACCCTCAAGGGTTAGTCTACCCTGTAAGTTTGACAAAAAATATTAAAATCCCTAAGAGATTTGAAAGGTCGAAGTTTGGCTTCGTTTTGACGTAAATTGTTGAAAAAACGACCTGGTGACGAGTATTTTGGTCCGCCATATTGTAAAAAAATATAACCGTTAATAACTCTAAGAGGTTAAAACCATTCCTAACCAAATCTTGCATTGTGTAGCCCAGAAAAGTCACTACTTTCTTTGAGTTTCCATTGCAAACTATTAGCTGAAATTAAGGTGGGAATTTTTACCTTAAATGACATCATAACTAAATCGAAGACTCCTTGCGAGCCAAGTCATGAATATGAAACAACCATCAGACCTTTTCCTACCCTACACAAGGTGGGTCCTCTTAGATTGTACATGTATAACATGACTACTGCGCTTATGTTGGAGATCCACGTACCAATACCTTTTCCCAAAGAAGGACTTTTAAAACCTTAATGTGTAGCTGAGGGAGTCCTGGATTATTCTCCAGGTAAAATCCACTGTGATTTTTATCAACAATGCTTTATCTCAGCCATGTTTGTCAGTCTCACACGAAGGAATGTGTTTACTAGCGAAAATGAAAATTACGGGACAAACTTATGCACTTATCAGCGGCCATCCCGGGGAACCTCCGGGCAATTTGCACAACCATATTTACAAATCCCCCCTACCCAAAACCAAAATTTGTTAACAAAAAGCTACTAACGCCCCTCCCCTGGGGGCAAAGAAGTGTGCTCTGCCAAATCACAAGGTTTCTATTTGCTATAATTATACATATTTCAAAAGAGTTCTATTTGCTATAATTATACATAGAGCAGTTTTCAATTGATTGTGAAAAGTAATTACACAATTGCTTTGGTTTTTCATTGCTACGCTTTGTGATTGGCTAAAAAATCTTGTGCCACTTTCTCGACCAATCAGAAGTAAAACCAAAACCTATCGTGACGTGCTTGGCACCGCTGACATGTAATTGCTTTGAGCTCTGATTGGTTCATTGGATTGGTTAGAGTAATTACTTTGGTTTTGGTTTTGTCACACTCATTTGAAAACTGCTCCATAATAGTTAATTAAAAATAAGCAAAGAAAGCTATTCCACTTGTTTTCTACACATGATGAGGTTCAGCTTACCTTGTAAGTCATGGAATGGGAAAGGAGAGAATATTCTTGTTTCCTGGTAATGAAGAACTAGGATTCCTTGAATATATTTTGAAATGCATTATACAATTGGCCAAAATATAATCGGATACAAGTAAAGTTTGGCAATACATGTATTTTTTTGCATCCAACACAACAACTTCGAAAATCATGACTTCGAAAATTATCGGGTCTATAACTTGGCACCACCAATTCAAAATAACCCACGATTCTTACCCGATTCACGGGAAACCTGCGATTTCCAAGCAGCAAAATCCACAGAGAATCATATGCCTCGTCATCAGTTTCCATAATTTCCCTTTCGTGAGTATTGTCGAATAACTCTTCAAAAAGAAGCAGGAGAAAATGTAGCGCTTGCTTGCCTTTCGTCAGCCATGTTCGATTACGTGTGCACAATCAGAGGATAACAGACCACTGCTCATGAGAACATTTTGGAAATCCGTTTTCGGATTTCCCAATTGAACGCAAAATTAGCAAATCCAGGAAATCCGGATTTTGATTTCTTTTTTAAATCCATCTTGGAAAAGGATTTGGGTAGTTAGAAATCTGTTTTTGGATTTTGTGTTTTATTGGGAAATCCGAAATACGGATTTCCCAATCGAACGCACCCCTATTGGGTCTACCCATGCATCTGCACAGGCATTAGATTGAGACTATTTCCCTGAGAGAAAAGACCATAACAGGTAGGACATTGGTGGTAGCTGATGATGAGCATCTGGTGGTAAATGTTGATGATGACCCAACATTAGTTGATGATGATTGATAACTTGACAAAGTCGATGACAGACCAGGAGCAGCTGATGTGGATCTATAGCCAACTTGGTATAAGGGACTGTCAAGGCTTGCATCGTCACTATCACTGCTACCAAAGTTAGCATTCTCAAATTCTTCTTTCGCACACAGCCAGAAAAACAATTTTGGATATGGTTTTAGCAAGTCTGATTTATACCTCTGAAGGGTGAATGGTGTGCTGGTACCAGGTAAATAATGCACCATAGACATATCGGAATACAGAACAACATAATCCATGAATTGTTTGAAATACCTGGCATGCTTCTTGACAGCTGTTGTATGAAGAGTGTCAGCATCTGCATTTGTGTTCAGAAGGACAGGGATTGTCCTTCCTTTCACTTTTTTCAACTGGCACTCATTCCCGGGGGGGGGGGGATACTCAACAAAGTTTTGTACGGGGATGCTCCGCCCCGTGGTCCAAACCCTTACCCTTTCATATACCGTTTTTGACAGAAAAGGTACTCCTTTTATATACCTTTCATTGAAAATGGTACCCCTTTCACATAGCTTTTGTTGAAAATGGTACCCCTTTCATATAGCCTTTGCGTGCGTCTGGTCGATATATTTTGAAAGGCCCTTTTTATAATACTTAAATTGCAGTTTTCCCTACCTTTTTTATGCTTCAAGTCATGTTTTCGCTACCATTTTCTATTCTTCGTGAAATCCCTACCCTTTCATATACCTCCAGCCTAAAAAAGGTACTCCTTTCGGGCGGAGCATCCCCGTATAGCCCATTATAGGGAGTACCCCCCCCCCCCCCCCCAGGCCCTTATTACTTTTTTCTAATACAAGGCTGACTAAACCGCTTCCACCTTTGTTGAGCTCTTCAGGATTGCCTTTTGCCACTTGGCTTTTTAAATTTCAATCTTCTGTCCATCTCTTTTTTTAAGTCATCAAATGACAACACCTTGTACTGCCACGCCTAAGATTTCCAAATAGTTTTTTGAAAGAAATTAATCTTTGACCTTGACATTTTAATCTTATACTTGCAAATGCATCCATCAAATATCCAATTCACACCAACTAAGGAATAAACGCCTGTTGTGGGGGTAGTCCAGGTATGAGATAAAGGGAAACTTCCCCCGAAATGGTGCAACAAATCTCTCACCTGGAACACCAAGACTCGAGTACACAACACCTTTGCTAATTTGATATGCAGTAGGGCTTATTTTTGCAATGGCCGCAGCAAGTTGAAAACCTGCACTGTCTGTTGCTGCTCCAATACAGGCAATAGCGTCCCTTCTCCATTTCCTTTTGTCATCTCTTGTTGATTTATTATGTACCGTTTCCCACAGCAACAGCTGATGGAGAGCTCGAAAACCCTTATTATGAAAAGAAAACATCCAAGAGAGTTAAGGGTCGTAAGCCCTCTTTACCACGAACCAGTCCTACAGCATTCATAACATAAGCACCCTTGGCCAAACAATCATTCTCAATCAGTCTCGTAAAGCAGTGGAGTCATCTTTATCACCTGTAAGGTTGTGACAAAAAGATAATAAAACAGAAAATTTCACTTACTGGTAGATCTCTACATTATTAATAAACACTAAATGACTGGCCCCAAGGGAAATAGTGTTTTGTTTCTCCAAGATGCTCAATGTTCCCCGAGGCAAAGCCGAAGGACACATAGAGGGTGTATGGGCCAGTCATAAGTTGTTATCTCATCAGTCGTTTTCTGCGGGGCCATGCAGTCATTAAGTGTTTTGTTATGCCTCACTACTCTAAAATATAACAAATAAATATGTTGTGGGTCAAAATTTTTTTAACTGGGTCAAAAATTTTCAGGTCTAAGATTCTAAAAAGGGATTTATATTTTTGGGGATTCATAGCCAAAAAAGGGGTATAGTGAGTTTTTTTCGGCGGTTTATTAAAAAGAAAAATTTCACACCCACCTGTCACTCATTTCCTACTACCCTCCCCCTCTTATTGCTTATCTATTAACTAATTTCACTTACCTTACAATTTTTTTCTGGTGACGCTATCGGGATTCGAACTCAAAGCCTTCCGACTTCCAAACCACCATCTTGACCACTGGACTACGAAGTGATGCGTTAGTTGGAAGCGCTTAGATATCATTGATATCTGTTTTAGTCGGCACCAGACTCCCAAAACTAACTAAATATTCATGCATGTGCAGTTTGAATGATTTCGTACTTAGCGACATTAAGACATTTCGAAATCGTAAGTCATCGTGGCAGCATGTATTTGAAAGGAGATATTTTATGAGAAACGGACAGAATTGAAAACCCAGAAAAAGAAAAAGGATTCTCCAACAAATCTTTTTATTGAGGACGACTTCTATAAAAAGATCAAGCTGTTTTTGAAACAGGAAGCACAGCAAAACCTTGGTCTAATCAATGAAGCTACACAAAGCAACCAAGAACCATTAACCAAGTGGGAAAAAACTACTCTAACGAGAAAGAATTGGACATACTCGAATGACAGTCTACTTGATGCAAGTGGAGAGAAAGTAGTGTCGATAGGACAGCTTTACGAAGTCATTAGTGAAGCGCATCACCGAATCGCGCACGGACGTGAAATTGGCTCCAAATGGTTAAACGATAACTATGCAGAGGTTAACCAGAAGGTTGTGAACTTGTTCGTGAGTTTGTGCAAATTCCATGCAGAACAGAAAAGCATTACTAATAGGGTAAAAGAAGTAGAAATAGGCAATGAACATAACAGATCATCACACAAAAGTTGTGTATGTATCCCTACTTTGTGACAAAACCGCAAAAGAGGTATTAAAAGTCCTGAAAAAGTTTTGCTTTCTTTGTGGATTCCCAAAGAAAATTGTTAGCGACAATGGGAAAGAATTCAAAAATACGATTCTGGAGAATTTCTGCACAGCAAACAAGATCATGTTTTCCCACGGTACAATTACATATTGACTCACATCTTAGTTGGAAGTTCCACATTTTGCATATTTCAAAGAAAATTATGCGTTGCATTGGAATACTTTCTAAAATTAGGTACTTTGTTAGCCAACATATCCTTGTTCAGTTATACTACACACTTATTTATCCTTTTTTAACTTATAGCCTAATTACCTGGGGAAATACATATCCAACTTCTCTACAGCCTCTTATTACTCGTGGTGGAGCACACAAGTTGTAAATCCGGCTGTGACTTTTCTTCTTTTTTTACGTGTTACATTAGCGCATGCAAATTTATGCACGCATATTTAAGTTTATGTCGACGACTATATGGCTTTCAGCCATGAAATACATACCGCAAAATCTCTCCATGTGTTGACTTGAGAATCAAAATAAAGAATTACCGCGTACAATTGTACGTTTTCAAGACAATGCAAGGTGTTCATGGATGGATAGGACCTTTTGATGGATGGATAGGACCTTTTTGTGTTCACCGCTTATTCCTGTGGGATTTTTGCTCCCGTAAGTTTTGTGTTTTATATAACTTGCTATTTCCTTAGAGTTCGTAGGCTAATGAATGTTGTGAATGTAGTGTAATTTTACTTTTAAACCCGTGTATACATGAAAGCGTAATGAACGGGTTAACGGTAACGGTGGCTAAATAAAACTCACTCACTCGCTCACTCCTTTTATCAGCTGTAAACTTAGTGAGTAAATGTTTTGCTACGAATAAGTTTTGTAACAACAACGTGAATCCAGCGATAACAATCATTAATTTGATGTAAACTAATACAGACAACAATAAGCTTACAGATGTTTCGCATTTGGAGTTATTAGTGCAACATTTAAATCGATCTAAAATGATTTTGCCACCGAAACACTCGTTTTGATACGTATCTACCTTAAAATAATAAAATTTAGTCTCATTTGAGCATGTGTTCCTCGATAGCTTAGTGGATTGATGTTATGGCTTAGCCCCGGAAGGCCCGAGTTCGAGTCTCGCTCAAGTCCTTTTTTTTCTTTCTTTTTTCTTTCTTCCGACTTCCGACTTCCGACTGGACATTATGAAAGTAATGTACTGTTTTTTTCCGTTCATCAAAAATCCTTACGTTTAACTTTTTAGAAAAATATCAAACCATGTCAGTGTGAAAACGTAAGCTTATGGCAATATTGCGTTACGCGTTAGCATTTCTTCTTCACGGGTTGACTCTTAGGAGCCTTTAATTAATAGAATAATTTTAAGCTTATGTTTCTCCGTAAAAGCATTCAAAACACTCGGGAATCAATGCTGCAATGAGTTAAAGGCGCCACGAGTTAAAGTTGTGTACAGCTTCTTGTTACTTTACAGAAAAAAGCAGTTAGAATAATAACCTTTCCTGATTTTAATTCTCATTCTAGTCCCCTCTTTCACAAGTTGGAGCTACTTAAATTAGGGGATTTAATATACTTAGACAGTGCTCCTATTATGTATGACTTCTATTCTAATAGACTTCCAAGTATTTTGAATAATTTCTTTAATAGCATTAATAAAGTACATCAATATGCAACCAGATTGGCCTCTAAGAAGTCTTATTACTTATCGAAAGCTAGAACGAATTGTGGAAAATTAAATATCCTATTCAGTGGGGCTAAACTCTGGAATGCTATTAATGAAGATCTAAAATCAGCGAGTCATTTTCGCTTTAAAAAGCTTTTAAAAGAATCTGTCATCTCCGAATATTGATTGGTGTACTTTATATGCAGTTAATTGTGTGCTTAGCCGTTGTTTTTTTTTGTTTATTCGCTTGTGTATTTGTTTATCGATTACAGCTTTAATATATATATTTTTTTGTGTGTTTTTTGTGTATCTGTCTATTTATAACAACTTTGATATCTAGTTACTCTTCCGCTTACGTTTTCACACTGAAATGGTTCGATATATGTGACCTTCCACGGGAAAACGTACATTAACGCTTTTCCGTTAAACGGATAAAAAACAACGCTTAACGAACGGATAGCTAACGACTTTTCAGAGCATTTGAACGACTTGGCTAACGCTTTGAACGGGCAAGTGAAAATTTCTAATGCTTTCCAAAAGCGTTTTAACGGCAGATTAACGCTTTGTTGTAAACGGCTAACGGTTGACTGGAGTATGTAACGGTTTACAAAAACGTTAAAGCAAATTACCTAATGCTCAAACTTTCTAAAAGCAAGCAGACGTAATACAAGTGGGTCGAAAGTGTGTAAATATAAAGCTTACGGGTATGCTGTACTTGTCGATAAATGCTATGCCATTTATGCTAAATTAAATAGGACAGTCAAAATGTATCGGTTGGTAAGGTCGTTAAAAAAGAGACCAAGACATTTTATGTAGTTGTAAATAGCGTTTTATTACTTACCAAGACTTCCACATTCACAAAGCGCAGGAAACGGCTATGTACTGAAAGAAGCGCGGTGTTTACACAAAGGTTGCCAAATTCACTTCAGTTACAAACTTACTGCCCAATAATTCGACTATTCGATCAGCATTACAGTCAATAACTCGAAGGAACATTTCATGAATTCAATTTTCTTCTGACAGTCTTGCTGGAACTCGACGCCTTCATCGATCGAATTTGTGCACAGGGAGAATCCAATTTTGACTAAGAAGCATGGATGGGTAACAAACTTGAATTGGTTTATTGCCTTCGTGTCAACGCTGTTTTATTGCGGATGTCCTCAAGCCATGATCTAGCATATTAACAAAAGGTAAGCGAACAAATCTTACAATTGCTGTTCGATATTAATCCTAGTTTAGTAAGCTTACACTCGCTTGAAATACAGCCTCAGCTCCTAAGTCTTTCAAAATAAAACAAGTTGTCTTTTTGTTGTAAACAGCTTTTTTTATGTTTATCGTTTATTTGTCACGTAATTGTTGTTATGTTACAAAATATTTTTGCACAATTTCATCGTAATTGCTCCTTGTTTTGGTTCCCCGGTTTAGTTATTTTGCACAATTCGCCATATTAAATTTTTGCTGTACAGTAAGCCAAGGTTACACATCAACGTCACATACATCACTCATCATTGCCGTTCACCCATAAAAGTTTGTAAGATAATGTTTATAGTCGATCGTCAAAATTCCCCTTAAAAATCTCCCGTCTATTTTCTTAATTGCATCGTCCAGGTTTATTTCATTTTTGCTTTAATGTTTCCTGTTCATAACACGCAATGTAGACACACACCAAAAAATGCCGTACCTATAGTTGTAATAAGCTTTCACCTAAATAATCTAAATAAATAAACAAACGGTTGTGTTATGTACGTGTACATGTAATAATAATGAGTAATAATGATAATCCCAAAATCATACACTAAGTAAATAGAACAAAGGTCAGTGAATACATGTAAAAATTTGGGCTTATCAAATTCTTGACTGTGGCTAAAAATTGCTCCACCTTGTCTAGCGTGGTCACTGCAATTAGTGCACCATGGCGTCCATGTAGGTGGCTGTCCATCATAACAATATTTGCACCATGTGCAACAAAACAAATGGTCATTTCATTAATAATTACAAAAGCTGACAATTTGGAGTCTTGAAGTAATCTTTGAAGAAAAAATGCAAAAGAAGATTGCGGAACCTCATGGTTTTCATTAATGAATATTAAATCATATGAATCTTCGGTGACAATAGGGCCTAGACTTGCATTTAAATAAATGGATGGGGTTAGTTTCTAGAGAAACTGTGGTGCTGCGTCGGTGGGGGGATGAAACACGAGAATTTAGTTTTATCGACTGAGTCGATAAGGTAAATTGACTACCGTAAAAAGATTCAAATAGCTGACGTTTCGAGCGCTTCTACATTCTCTGATTCCAATCAACAATATTTCCACGAAATTCACCATGCCCAAAATTCTTTCTCGCGTAATATTATGAGGATCACTATCAGAGCTATGTGCCTTAAACGTAACAATCTCGAAAAGGAAATTATCCAATACCGTTCCGAACTTTCCAAAATCTGTCCAGCTGTCTTAGTACAATCAATTCGCGCTAAAATTCAAGAACTCAATGCTAAACTGTTCAACAGCCTTAACCAAATCAAGACCCAAAAACTTGAACAGTTAATTGGTCCTCAATTATCCGGCGACCATTCATTCGATAGTCACAATGGCGTCGTTACCATTCCGGAAAATTTGCCGCTTTCTAACCCAGAGAGGTCTGTTCTTAGTAAAGGTTTAAACTTTGTTCCTATAGCGAAACAAACCGACGAATTTTCAGTCAAACAAGATGTTGAAAAATTCCTTCGCCGCGTGCAATTAAGAGCTTTTTTCCACGACAAAGAAGACAATTCTAACACCTCGGAAAAAGATGTTTTTGAAACACTCAACGTTCGCAAATCAAAATGGACTCCCCCAGAGGGCCAGTTTTCTTCTCTAGATTTTTTCGTCAAAAAATGTCGTCACGATGTCCAAAAACTTAAATTTAACCGCCACACCAAAATTTCCAACCTTTCAACAGGAGAATGGGCAGCGCTCAAAAGTCTTAGCAAACGACGCGACATTGTTATCAAAGCGGCCGACAAAGGCGGGGCGGTAGTTGTTTGGCGGACCGACCTTTACCGACAAGAGGCTTTTCGGCAACTTTCTGACACCGCTTTCTATGCCAAAGTTGATAAAGATCTCACTTCTACCAACCAAAAAATTGTCAAAGAAACTATCCAAGACCTCATTACTAAACAACAATTACCAGTTACCGCCAACAATCTCATCATCACTACTCCTAGAACCTCACGCGTTTATTTCAAACCTAAAATTCATAAACCAAACAATCCGGGTCGACCCATTGTTTCCGCTTGTAGCTGTCCTACCGAACTAATTTCTAGCTATTTAGACAAAATCATGGCCCCCATTGTCAAATCACTACCCTCGTACATTAAGGACACCAATCATGCACTCGAAATTTTCCGGGATTTCAGTTTTGCCAGCGAAAACAAATTAATTTTCACTATGGACATTACCTCTTTATATACCGTCATCCCCAATGACGAAGGACTTCAAGCACTAAAATATTTTTTCGACCAGCGCTCCATTCAAAACCCAAGCTCAGAAACACTGCTCCGCTTAGCCGAATTAGTTTTGACACTTAACTGTTTTTCATTTTCCCAAAACTACTACAAACAAGTAAATGGAGTCGCCATGGGCACCAAAATGGGACCAAGCTACGCTAACCTTTTTGTAGGCCACATCGAAGACAAAAAAAATTTTTTAATCAGTACCACGGAACCAAACCCGAACTCTACGGCCGCTACATCGATGATTGCATTGGCGCTACCTCTTCCAGTAAAGAGGAACTTAATCAATTCATAACTTCTGTCAATACTTTTCATCCAGCTGTAAAATATACCTGGGAAATTTCCGAAACCTCAGTCGCTTTTCTTGACATTAATATTTCAATCAACGGTAACAGTTTATCCACAAGTGTGCACTACAAACCTACAGATTCCCACAGTTATCTGTTACATTCATCCTCACATCCATCGCACATTAAAAACGCCATTTCGTATTCTCAATTTCTCAGACTTCGACGTCTATGTAGTGATGACTCTGATTTTTCCAACAAATCAGAAGAAATGTGCCAGTTTTTCAAGAAACGTGGGTACCCTGACTCTGTTGTTAATACGGGCCAACAACGTGCACAACAGATCGACAGACAGTCAGCACTACAAACGCCACAGAAGGAAGAGAACGAGAGAATTCCATTCACCCTCACTTTCCACCCACACAACAACACAGTCAAAAGCATCATTTTAAAAAATTTCAAATTACTCCAAAACGACCCCGAAACTGGCAGAATTTTTTCACAACCCCCACTAATTTCATTCAAACGTGACAAAAACATAGGCAACTTTCTAGTTACGAGCGCACTGAAATCTGACGATGTATCGGGAACTTTAAAATGCACACGCACACGATGTAACACTTGTCCTTTCATTCACAACGCGGACAAAATAACAGGACCCAAACGATCTATTAAAATCACTGATCGTTTTACATGCACCTCCGTAAATGTTATCTACTGCATTACATGTACTTTTTGCAAAAAGATATACATTGGCGAAACAGGGAGGAGACTGGGCGACCGTTTTCGTGAACATCTCCTAGACGTTGAAAAAAATGACAAAGACGCATCCAAACCAGTTGCGCGCCATTTTAATCTTACTAACCATTCTAAACAACACATGACAATCTGCGGCCTTTCCCTACACCAGGGTAACACAGAAAGCCGTAAAAACCTAGAACAAAAAATCATCTTTCAAATCGGCACTCTCAAACCCCACGGAATCAACGAACGCTTTTCATTCAACTAATCTACATTTGTTTTTCACGTCACCAAATTTCCACCAATAGCATAGCTCCACCGCTTACTATATAAAACCACACACTACCCACAATTCCTTGATTCGCTCCGACGAAGGGCTAGCGCTCGAAACGTCAGCTATTTGAATCTTTTTACGGTGGTCAATTTACCTTATCGACTCAGTCGATAAAACTAAATTCTCGTGTTGCATTTAAATAAGTTGCTGCATCACTAACTGCATAGTTAATGGGTCGCCCTCCACTCAAATTATCATGTATTCTGTTTCCCTGCATTATACATGATAGCATGATAACTGTCCATACTGGAGATGACTGAATATTTGCAGTTAAAAGATGTTGAGAGTTCATATGGAAGGCCTTTCCCAGATGTAGGGCTATAAAAGTACATGCATTGGATCCTACTCGTCCATTTAGAGTGGAGTGAGAAATCGATTGGGGAAAGAACAGGAAGTTGCCACTTGCATGTGTTATTGATGTGGTATTCGGGAAGGGATTTGTTTCATGTGTTTGATTAATTTGTGTGGTGGCGTTTGCCGGTGGTTGTGGTTGTGGCCTAGAAGATGAAGGCTGTGGAACATTAAAGCTTGCAAGTGTTGAATCAACAAATTTTCCCACTCATCTGAGGAAAAATACTGGGGGTCAACTCTGGAATTGTTGTGAGATATTTCTTGCTGACTATTATCTTCATCAGGTGCAGCATCTCTTGTTGGTGTTTGTGATGAAAATCGAGTTGGTGTAATTAGGCTTTCATTGAAAGTATCTGCCAGTGTGGCTATCTTTTTCAGAAGTGGCTTAGTGCAGATTGGGCAGTTAGAGCCGTTGTCAAAATAGCATTGCTGATGAATGGTGTGACAGCAAGCAAGCCTTAGCACTGTTGCACTATCATCAACTATAACACAGTTATTATAGTCACATTGCTTGTATAGATTGGGATACTGTGGTGGTGTACTGCCTAGGGATTTGCTGTCCACAGTAACATTCAGTGAATGAAGGTGAAACTTTGCCTTTTCTTGTTTCTGACGTTGACTGTTACTATTTTCTGTGTCAATCTGAAATGGAAAAGTTAAGATTACTTTAAAATCAAAAGAAATTATTGTTTTTTTTCTGTTTTAAGAGTAGAAACTTTAATATTTCAGTAAGGATGAGACTCTGTAATTGTAACCTTTTTGTTCAATGGCTTGAAAAATAGAGTTGTAAAAATTGATAATAAATATGTAAACAATTATTGCTTTTTACATATATAATCAATATGCATCTATGTAACAAATTATTCAGCAGATGGTTGTCATTTAGACCCAAGACTCTATTCATTGTGTGTGAGAATTATACTTTTTCCGGTCATAAATGTTTAGGAAAAGGGAATATTGTTTGAAATTCAAATAACTCAGATTCAGGTGTAAACATGCATGGACCAATTTTTTGCTGAATAAATCCTTTATACCTTCATAAGTATATAAAAAATGAAACACAAACCACCATATTATTAGCTATTAGGCTGCTTGCGACTTTGTTTCTCTCTCGAAATAATCTGGGCCGTGGCTTTTCCCCAGTTTTTGGGCACGTGCTCATGGGGGATACGCATAACAGGGGACTGCAAGCAGTTTATATAGCAATAATGCATAAACAATTAATGGCAAGTTTAAATTGTTGGTCATTGACTTTTATTTGTTTTTTGGCCCCGAACGGAGCCATTTTTGTTTCATGAAGAAGTCTTGTACTCATTTGCTTTCATTTCTCTGTCCCCAGTTTCCATGTCTCATCAGTGTGTAGGTGTGGAGTTGCCCTCCATGTCCAATGGAACATGTGCAACTCTCTTAACATCTACTCCAAGTCTTCAGGCTTTACCAGAAGAGGCTTAATTGAGCTTACTCTTTCCAACCACAATGTGCTTTTCATAGGCCAGATGTCATTGTTAGCTGAGTTTGACATATTGGTCAGGACTTTTTCTGATGGGTACACAACAGGAGTCAGACTGCCAGGGATGACTGCTACACAATCATTTGACTTCATTATCTCTTTTCATCTATCTTGAGGATTGATTTATATTATACAATGTAATAAACACGTCTAGAAACAATTGTTAATCTATATTTTTTTTGGAGGATATGGAATGACTATACTCTTTCAAGAATAGTGTTCTTTTAAATCTTGCTATGGACGCCTTTGGGGCTAGAAAAAGTGTTATATTAGTGGGGTGAGTCTGGACCAAAAACATTGTATGTAATAAGGAGGTGTCTGTAAAGCAGGGTTTAACTGTATCTATTTTTCACTCACCTTTTTAGACTTTCCAATATTTTGTGCAACTTTCTTAAATATTTGCAGGAGTTCTTGTCCAATTTTACCTGCATCAAGTGTTATATCTTTTACAGATTCTCCTCAAGTATGGTCTGACAAACGATGAGTGAAATTCTTTGGCACTGTCAGAAGCAGCCAGAGCTATAGCTACATCATGAATTTCTTCGCTGTTGTACTGTGTGGAAATGTGGTTTCTCAATAAGGAATGCCAAATTGCTACTTTTTTCTCTGAGATAATAGAGAGCCATTTCCTTTTAAAGTTATAGTTATCAGGCAAGTTGATCTTTTGGTGATAAAAATCACTTAACATTGACAAAGTGGATCGGTCGTAGTGATGCTGTTCCCAAATTATGAACAGAATGGATCATTACATCAATGTATTCTTCTACGTTTCCTGAACAAAAGATGCTGTCATATTGATAAAAGGTTAGTGGCAAAACTTCATCAAGCAAGTTGATGAGATACAAGTACTCTATGTCTTTGCATAACTTGAATTTGGCAAGAACTTTTTCCCTGATTAAAAGCCAGCCAAGAAGGGTTCCAGTGGTTATGATGGTGGCCCTAAATTGCTTTGGTTGCAGAGGGAAGTCATTTCCAAATACTTCTTTGTAGAGTTTTGCAAAGAGTGTATGATGGCTTTGTACAACATCTTCATTTATGTTTAAACTGACAAGAAATGGTCCTTGTTCAGGAACAAGAGACAGATAGCTGCAAACTTGGTCTGATGCATTCACAGGCAACTGAGCTATTAACTTTTTGGTATAAAACCAGCAAAGGTGACTTTTGTCTGATTGGTCGGTTCTGGAATCATATTACGCATGCTCAAAGCTGATATTATTCCTAATTAAAAATGGCTTCCGTTACACGAAGCATGGAATCTAACAAGATAAAGCAAAACAATCACCATTCACCACTTGAACTGGCGAAGATTTTGACGCTAAAAACTTAGCACTTATCCACCTTAGCACCAAAGTGCATTTGGGCCGATAAACGTGTGTTATAAAGTCCTAGAAACCGTCGATATGCCAGACTCTTCGAGACTCGAGCTGTTGAGTTAGCTCATCCGAGATCAACAACAGCAGAACAGGAAAAGGTAACCAGCAGAAAATCACGGATGATTTATACGATTCTACCTTCTGTGGAAACAACTTCTTGTATGCCACAACTGTGATTGGATTTGTATTAGAAAATCGTACACATTCAACTTGGCCTTTGGACACCAAAAGCGCATCATTGGTTCTGCATAAATGTATTTCCGATTGCCGTTTGCTAATTATTTATATGATCAAAGGTAAATGGCTGGTTTTAGCATAAGCCCACCTGATCTCGCCATCCTTTTAAAATAAATCTTTTCAGGGCTCGTTCTTTTTGTTCCGAATTTATATAACATTATCGACTATGGCTTTTGCAAACTGACGAATATTTAACATCATTTATTAAACAATTTGCTGCAGTCTCTCAATTAATTTTAAGTAAAAAGGTGTTGTATTACATCTCCTATTTGTAAAAATATTAGACAAAAGAAAAACACATATTGGTTGCTGTGCACTGTTACAAAATAAAGAAGTAAATGAGAAGGAAGTTGTCATTCTGAGTGTTCCTACAGTGAGCCAGCTAAAGGCCTACTCTGGGACCCAAAGTCGCCTAAAGTCGCCCTAAGTCGCCTTAAGTCACTTAATTCCTAACAACCTTAATTAACCCAATATGATAAACGTTGCTATTTCTGGACTGACTTTGTTACAAAAATCCTCTGATGTGTCCTTATGGTGTTGTTCCAAACCTTCCATTACAATAGGGGCCTTTAGATCAGAGTACAAGTACAAGATTGACTATGACTGACTTTCGAATTTCAAACCAGTCATATTCCCAGAGCCCTCGCTTCTCCCTGGTGTCGCCCAGTAGAGAAGGAGGCTCTAGAAACAAGATTGGTTGTTACATTTGATAACCTAAAGCATTAGCACTACTCACACTCTCTCATACTCTGATCTGCAGGTCCCCAATATAAAGAAAGTTCTACAGGTGGCAAATCTATATTAAGCATACAGGAAGTTGCCCCCTACCCCCCACCCCCCCAATTCTCTTTTCTACGAAACAATTTCCCCATTGATCCCACCCACTCACCACCCTCTTAACCCCCAACAGTTACAAGTAATGGCATCATCAAAGGTGCTTTTATATATGTATTGAGTAAATCGTACGCTTACCCATCACAGACAGGTAAAGATAAAGTGACCATCTCGTCTAGTTCGTCTACCAACAACTTCTATACATTTCATAGCATCCTCAGATATAAGCTTATTTCAAAGTCAAAGACCACACATCCAGCCAAATCGATACAGATTAATTGAAGTTAGAGAGCCAAGCAAGTACAAAAATTCCCTGTTGTTCTTGCAAGACAAGACTCTTCTTGTAAAACGCCTTATTACTTTGAAGTTGTTCCGCTGTTGGCAGAAAAGCTAGAAAACGAGACTCGCCATTTGAAGCAAGATGGCTGCCAAGGTTCAAGAAACTGTTTTGATCATGTGACTTGAAAGTTAACCACATTGCATGATCAAGAAACGCGCTGGTCTGGCAAAAGTCACGCAATATTCAAGCTGAAAGCACATCAATATTTGTCTCATAATATCACTGCCAGGACACGGTATCCACTGTCATCACTGACTGGCTATCAGATTGTATTGCGGCAAGAAACCTCGTATCAACTACAGAATTCCAGGTAAGTTTACTGAGAGCACTTTTCGATGCGATCAAACGGAAACGACCCGGGCCGGACTGTGGCACATGTTGAAAAGTTGGACGAAACCTGGTAACAAGTTTACGAAAGGGATTATGGATCAAAAGGAAAATGGCGGACGTACTCTGGCTTTCTTTTAGGGATGTACCGAAATATTAGTGACAGCTTTCAGGGCTAACATACTGCAAACAACCCAAATGATTCTCAATTGCGGGTAAAACGCTCCCCATTGCAAATTGCAAGTGCTTTGGATGAGCCGGTGTGTAAGCCTCAAGCGGTTTGTAAGCCTCAAGCAAGAATGTGCTTCAATTTTATATTATAAAGTGGCACATCCAAGTTTCCAGCAGCTCAGACTATTGTAAGAGAAGCACAAAAGCCACAAGCTTTTGACCGGAGAGGAGCAAATTGGTTGGGTGCTAGGAAAGGATCAAAGGCTTTTGCAAGGAAGGCATGCCTGTTACCAAAGTTTCGAGCCAAGATAGATCGGGCAACTTGTGTTACTGTTGGTGATGCATTCACTAAGGTAGTTATCTTTATAATTTGTGACATTGACAATTAATGGTTGGTATTGTTTTACTTTTATTTTAGTCTGAATGGAAAACAATCCTTTCAGACGTTTTTTTTCATAAGTATTTTGTAAGTAAATTTAGGTTGTTTATAACTTTGTAACTATGGCAATAATGTATTTCCTCAAAATAAAGACAACCCATGATGGCATCTGAAGAAAATTGGCAATATAATTATAAAACATTCTTAAAATAATCTCATTGGAATAGCAATTGTTGCTTTCGAGATCAGAGACGTATATGATATTTTGAGGAAATAAAGTATTATTAAATATAATTTATGGCATCTCACTCCCATTTGAGGCATCCACTGTGCATTCCGAATTTAAATTTGGTTAATAGTAGAGGCAGAAAAATATTAGTTTGCTTGCCAAGGCTGTTGCCTAACCAGAGCCCTATACCCTGAAATGCCCAAGGAATCACTCTGGGCCCCTAAATTTCTTGTTGTGACACTTACTATTTCATAGATTTTTCTTAATTCCTCAGCTTTTGGCCCTGTGACCAATGTGGCAACAACCTTGCTTGCTAGCTGGTGTTTAGGTCATTGTTGCATGTTTATTGTTAATGTATTGACTTCAGTGTGCAGGTCCATACCCACATCATGGGAGGTTATTAGAAATTCCTAGGGCAGAGGAAGGTCTTAAAAGCCACTAAACTGGAATTTGCAGAAGGGTTTGGGGGGCAGGGGGCAGGGGGGGGGGGGGGGGGGGGGGGGCTGGTGGAGCATTCAAACCAAAAACCTTCCATGGAGATAGTATGGATATTTTCTGAAACAATGCAGTATGGTGTACCATGATGATTCCCATTTTAGAAAAATGCCCATATATACCACAACTGCACTTGGTTTCACCTTAGCATCTCCACTTAAATCACTGAAAGTCACCTGAAGGTCACCTAAAATTGCCTTAAGTCGCTCAAAATCGCCCAAAGTCGCCTAAAATCGCCCAAAATCGCCTTAAATCACCCTAAATTTGGGAGAAAATATGCTTAAGTCGCCCAAAGTTACGGCGACTTTGGGTCCCAGAGGAGGCCTAGCTAACTACCGAAATGAATAACTTGTTTCTTCTGTCCTATTCCTCCATCCCTCCCTCAAAAAACACACAACCCTGGATAGTCTGGAAAACTGCTGCTATTAAAGTGGATTGTACCGTCATTTCATTCAAAAGCAGCTGGTAGTGAAACTAGGAGTGACAAGCATACCAAATTTATTTGTGTTTGACCTAAACAGTGAAAACATTCTGGTTGGAAAAGTGTTTTTGTGTTCCATTTTTTGTCTGAAATGGAAGAAAAAATTTTACCAGAAGCTTATCATGTAGATCTGTTATGAGCTTCTGGTTTTACTCATTGAGCTAAAATGCTTTTCTGGTTGTTGTTAAAAAAGGGAATCATTTTTCCAATGAATAGATTCCTATCTAGCAATTAATTAAATGTTAATGTTGGCAAATGGCTACCTTCTACAGGTAAAAAAAAATAGATTTACTTACTAAAAAGGTTGTTATAAGCACACAGTTTCTGCTTCTCAACAGAATAAGTAGATTTATTGTTTCAAAGGATCTTTATAGTATCACTTATCCTTCGATGTATTTTGAAGCTAGTAAATTCAGGATGTATTTACATGTACAAATGTTTTGACCCACTTTATTTGTTTGATAGACGATTCATATATGAATTTTAAGTATTAGCCTGAGCACAGAAAGTGCCAGAAGTAGCTAGCTCTGTTTTGCTGTGAATCTGCAAGCAGGTAAATGTGTTCAGACACAAATAAAGTATGTAAGGTGTACTCTGAAGATAAGAATAGTCTACTGCATTAATCAATTTAATGCCACTGTGCAAATGACTGTAAAACCCATTGTTTTGTTATGAGCTCAAAAACAGAAGGTCTTGGCTACAATCACTATGAAAATGGGGCAAATGCATGCACATGTATAAGAAAAAGCACTTTGTTTCATTTCATTGTGCTTGTACTTTCAATCACATCATTCCTTGGTTTAAATAAGATATAACAATAATTCACATCTGGTGTGTTTAGTTTTCAGGCCTCAAATGCATTTGATAAATTGCTATTCAGTGAAAATGAAATTGGCTTTGTTTCATGTACTTATCCAATGGTTGCAGATTTATCCACAGACCTGATACATATTCAAAATGCTTTAAAAATATGTAAGCTAAAACAAAAGCATCAAATATAACACTACACTAAGAAAGTCTAAGCAAATGTGTTATTCTAAACCTCAAAAGTGACATGCTTCGTATATGAAGCATTTTATTTATGAACTTGATGGTCAGTTGTAGACTTGAGCGTGCCAGTACTTTACATTATTTTATATTTCTGCTGCACTGCATCTGCAAGAGACAACACAAGTGTAAATGTAGTTTTTATCCATAGGAAACCAACAAAGCCATATATACATGCAAGTCTAAAAAGTTAACAAACAAATTTTGAAAAATAATTTAGTTGATATTGGCCTTACAGAAAACAAGAATATGTTTGCTCATTAAACCACTATCCTGGACCTCATCAGCCAGGAATAAAAACATAAACAGTACAACTGAATAAACCAACTTGCAGATAACATTCCATCGAAAACGTTTTGTAACAAGCTGATGATATGTACACGAGTGTCACGCCATCAAAGAAACAGCAAAATTAGCTCGGGGAATCGCTCGGGGAAGAATGATCTTTGAACTTCATTTTGACCAACCACTACAGCATTTAAATCCATTTTATTTTCGGCAAAGTATTATGGTGGTATTGAAGGATATCTCTACAAAGGCGATCCCCATATCACGAATTGGTTATTTTATTTTAAGCAGAAATGCAGAGGCTTTCAAATTGAAACGAGCAACTATATACACCTTCAAACCTATCTTTTTGGAATAACATACCAAAACATTTTTCTAAACGGGTCCATGAAATTGAAATTTGGCACGAAACAAACTTGAGTTATATTCAACTGAACTACTAGTCTACTTCTGCGGTATATAATATTTTAAAAGATTTAGAAGGGCTCTTAAATTTGAGGTTGTAAGAGCAATATTTTCAAAAGTAAATTCGACCAACAGAGTGTTGTTTGGCTCGAGTGTATACGGGGTACAGCAAATAAATGAACCAAATTTTGCCAGCAGATGGTATATTAATAGAGTAATCCCCTATTAATGGGAATTCCCATATCACGAAGGGAAACAAAAATCTGGGGGTATGATTACAAATTTTAATTTGAGGTAAAACAACAACTAAATTTAGCGATCAACACATTCACATTGCCTGATAATAAAAGCCATTATAGAAAAACGATAATTGTACCGATCAAACGGAAAACTAAGTTCAGAACAATACTGTATTTGATTTTTATGAAGAAATGTTGAAAATAGAAAATGTGAGATGGCCTTGTTGAACGACAGCGTGAAATTGAGAATGCAGAAACACGGAATTTGGGTGGGTGCAAGTTGAAGCCAACAAAATCGTAAATACAAACTCAAGGAATCAAAGACGTGTTGTACTTACCACAACAGACGTACTCTTCATCTTGGCGTTGATTAAGACTGAAGTAGTTCCTCGAGAGACAGAGAAAAGAATTTACACTGCATGGCCTCGCCAAATATTTGTTGCAGATGAACCGCCATCTTAACTGTCAACACATCAACGAGAAAGACCTTCATCGACCGCAAAATTACCATCAGCGATGTCAAATATGCTTTTCTGTCTCCACCTTGAGTTGCTTTCCACGGTAATACGTTTCACTTCGCTTCCTGATAACATGTTTATGAATACTTTTCTTTTAAAGTTTTGGCTGTCAAATTCAACGGCCCGTGTGCTCAGCGAAAAACAAAAAATTCAAATGGCTCGGCGCTATTTGGCGCATGCGCAGACAAAAGTCACCTTTGCTTATAAAACCAGGTTGGCCAATCTCCAGGCATAGGGATAATAAATGTTTTGGAATAATTTTTTAGGTGAGTTGCAGATAAGAAGGTGTGATCTATTGCTGCCTTATAGTTTTCCAAATTTTTAAGTTTAGCCTCAAATTCATCAACCAGGACACAGCTTGCAAGAGTGTGTAGTTCTTCATGTGCAAGACCATTGTAAACTGTAAGAGAAAATGAAATCAATGGTTGAGAATGAATTAATATCAATCAGGGAATTAATCTACATTTTAAAAGATATAGAAAATGAAAATGTAAAATGTACACACTTCACTTAGTAGTGGCGTAATGCTCATTAAAATAATTAATTTAACACAATAATTGTGTATGTGCCTCATTCTCCTCTTTAACTGAAAAAAAAAGCCTCAATTGACTTGTCATTTAAATTTGTACAATTTGTTTACTTATAAAATGAGCTCAAAGAGAAAATATGTACTTCTTGAATTATAGCCTTCCACAAAGAAAAATGTATCTGTAAATCTCTTTTCATCTTGTTTTTTTTTATTCATGGACAAGTTATGCTGGCTAATCATGACATGTCAATTATAACTGTAAATTATCATGTTTAAAATACTATTGTTTGCACACTTTGCACTAAAATTTCCATGGATTGTTTATATTTCAGGAGGTCACTGTTTACTCTGTGAACTCCATGTTTAAAAGCCCGGCTCTGCTTTCTTGAGTTATTTCCAATTGTATGTAGTCATTGAAAAGTGATAATCATGATTTTTTTAAATCATAATGGTAGATGGACTTCAAACAGAATACTCAACCTAAATTGTGCAAGTTGCTTCTGTATATTTTGGGCCTTTAAATTGTGGAGCTGGTGGGGTAAGGAACTGAGATACGATTTATGGTGGCTCTTTAGACCTGCCAAAAAGATTTCCTGCAGGTAGTTTTTCAATTCCACCTCTACATTCAACCTCTTCCTTTAGTGATGATTTTGATATTGCTATGAATTTTCCTTAATATCAGGACTTAGTAAAAAAATAGGCAAACGCACGTAATTAAAATCCCCAGGAAGCTATATTGAGCTCAGCATATACTTAAAACTTACGTTTGTGATGGTACTTTCAAAGTCTTTTGTGTTCTCTGCCCTCACTTCTAAGTAAGATGACATGGTTGAAAACGCCATAAGTAAATATCACCCCAAATGTACAGAAGATGCCAAATTATCATGAAAGAGCGTCAACCAATTTAGTCCCAATTAATATATTGACAAATATTGTCATTTCAAATTATTCTGACAAAACAGATCAGGGAACAGAAGAAGCTGTTGTGTTTGTAAGTACTTAAACCTGACGCAAGTGTAACAGGAATTTAGTATATCCCTTGAATGGGAAGACAAGAACCATCTCAAAATTGACAGCCAATCTATGGCTTAAATTGATGCTTTATTTGAGTTTTTATAATTAAATTCAGCTACTACGGTTATGACCTTGCAGTACTGTAAGGTAATAAGAAAATAAAGATTACATTATCAGTTATTAACTCTTCATCTTCATCTTCATACGCTGATATCTCTGACTCATCATCAGTGTAAACCACAGGTCGGTGATCCTCATTATCTAATAGATTATAACTGATATTTTCCTTGCATCTTCGGGTGTGCTTTGTTCTGTTCTGAGAACAAAATGAGGATAACAATTATTATGGATGTAATGTATCAAACATGAGAGACAGTGTTTGATCGGGATATCCAAACATCGAGAAGAGAGTTTAAAACTTCGATGAATAGAAATGACTAAATATAATAAATCTAAACGGGAAAAAATCGTCGAAATGTATGCTAATTGAGACCAGGTGTCAAACCTCCTTCACAGTTATGATTTTCTTAGTTTTAACTTGAGGAATTATTAACGAGTTTGAGTTCTGGTATTTGCAATAGACAGGTTATCATATTGGCGCATTTAGCAATTTAAATAAATAAGCAATAAGGTTTTATTATAAATTCATCACGCCTAAAAGCAAATTGCAAAATTCTTTAAAATACAGAAAAAACATTACAATAATATGGGGCTAAGCCTTACAACAATAAAAAATAGAAATATTCAATGTGACACGAGCGTGGGACAAAGAAAAAAATCTAAGTCCCCAACGGGAATCGAACCCATAACCTTCCGAACACTGAACGGATGCTCTATCCACTAAGCTACGAGAACTCATGGAGAGCAAGGCCATTAAAGGCCATTTTTTTTCTTTCTCCCACGCTCGTGTCATGTTGAATTTTTCATCTTTATCACATTATTACCGAGCTTAAAATTCACCATCATTTTAAAAAAAATGATAAAATATGATGATGAATGTTTAAAAAAAGTTGGATCTTCTAAATCCCATGTTATGAAAGGATGTAATGTACACGTGGGGACTCGGCGGTGGTAAACAATGAAATAGTACTTTTCCCATTTTCCCCTTTTTTCTGTAATCGCAAAAGGCTACGACGAATGGCGTGTGATAATTTAATAAGCGTTGCGGCTTATTAAATTTTTCGCGCTTATTCGAGGACGGCACTTGTTTGAAAATTGGACGCTACAAAGAAATCTTTCCTTTTAATTTTACGGTATAACTTCCATCCGTACAAAAAAATACAGTTAATAGCGGAGCACTAGCCGGGCCAAAGGCCCGGCTGCGGAGCCCCATACTCATAGAACCTATGCCCTCATTTTTCATGGTCATGGCTAGCGGAATGTTTTGCGGGCGCTGTCTGCAACAAAAACATGTGTGTCGGAGATGTGTGTCACGCAAGGCTAGCGCGCATGCGCGTATGACGCCACACAACATCCGGGATCTTAGCGGAGGACTAGCTCGCGGGCGCGTATGACGTCGCAAAATATGCGCGTACGACGTCATGTTGAAACCAAAGCAAGGCTTTTTTTTCGCGCGGTTACACGGCCGACTGTCACGTCAGCTGGGAAAACACTTTGATGTTTTGCTGTGTTTACTGAGCGGAGAAAACGGTTTAAATTAAAGTTGTTATTTTCCTGCATTTTTTCGTGGTTTGCTACTCAAGACAGGGATGCTAATTAAGGGATACTCAGGAGCCGCTTTAGTGGAAAAAGAAGAGCTTTCAGGGATAAAATCTTGCTTCAAGGAACTATATACGTTTTTAGCAATGCGAGAGATGGGTTCGTTTTACGGATTTCAGCACCAAAGCGGAGATTTAAAGAATTTCCAAGCACAGTAGTCGCCGGAGGGACTTAAAGGTAAAACAAATTACATTTTTCGATGGAAATTTATCTAGATATCAATCTGTGATTGACTTTTTGTTAATGTGTTCTCGTTAGTTTTGGAGAATTGTTTTTAAACGTGTAGCTTAAATTCAGTTGTATTAATTTCTTGAATTTCATCGAAGACACGGCTCGGCCTCGATGCGCGTTTTCCGTTTTGCTTTTCAACATAAACTAATGGAGATTTGAATAAAATTTATCGAAAGAAGATTGTGTTGTCCATTTTTATGTGTTTGTTCATTCATTACATAGGTTGAAAAGCGATTTTATGTAAACAAAACAAGACTTGAATTTTATTATAGTTCTAACTTTACTCGCGTGGCCGTATGCAAATATGTTTGTATTTTTGGCAATTTTGATTTCCAAATCAGTTTCTCAGGCATTTTTTGACAAGCTACAACTGTATTTTTTAACAGTAGTCGTAATAGTTATTCTAGACGGAGAAAAAGTTGTTTTTGTGAACTTTTGTACGGTCTAAATGTACTGTGCCGACGGTCGGGTAATACTGTTTTTGAGAATTGCTAAAATTGAAAAATAGCCCGGTCGTCAATATTAATCTTAATTCTTGTGCTTCCGACCTTTCACCTATTAGTTAAGTTTCATCTTAGTTAAGCTTGTTCAGAGGGTCTTCAGAGGGCGCCGCTGTTAGGCTAAGCCTAACTATATATATTAACAGAAGCGTCTTTCTCATTGTCACCATTGACCTCTTTCGGTACTTTTCAGTGGTGTCTTCACACAACTCACATCAGCGTATGGGAGACGGGGGGGTGATGGGGGGGGGGGGGTGAAAAAATATAGTAGTATTCGGGCAAAGACAGTAAAATTATGTTATGACTTCATGTCTTGATTGATTCATCAGATTTATTTTGAAAACAACGAAAATTGAATAACGCATGACTTGCCAATAACAAAGGTCTTAGGCCCGGTCCAAACGCCGCTCCGTTCATGCGCCGAACCTAACCCAATTAAGTTCGACGTTGGAGCGACTTTGGAGCGACGGCTGATTCAAACGGCGTTCTTAGGTCGAACCAAACTGCATTTACTTGCAGGGAGGAGCCTGGGTTCAGGTATCAACTTTCGCGCCAAAATTCAAGATGGCGGACGAGGTGCAAAGGCTAGCTCGAGTAAGAGCGATTATAATGCAAGCAAACTGAAGAAGAAAATTGCTGTCACAGACAGAACTTATGTATAATACATATAGAAGGAGACGGCTGACGGTTTTGTTGTGTTTGGTTGGCTTGTTATTGCTTTCCCGCCACCGAAATCATGCCACGCATAAAGTGTATCGACGATCGTTCAGGCGATTAATAAGAAACAGCGGCTGGTGGGACCTAGTATGGAATTCCTATTCAGACGAACGTTTTAAGAAGACATTCCGAGTCTCAAAGAATACTTTCAACTTTATATTGAGCCGTATTCGCCATGATTTGGAGCGAGAGACAATTAACGAAGATCCTATTTCGCCAGAATGTCGACTTGGTATTTGCTTATATCGTATGGGAAGAGGGGACTACTATTACACGATAGCAGAAATGGCTGGATTGGGTGTATCAACAGTACATGCAATTGTAACTGAGGTATGTGAATCAATAGTTGTTAACCTCTGGCAAGAATCCGTTATAAAACACATGCCTCAAAGTGAAGACGAATTTAAAGGCAAGATGGAAGATATGAATAACAAGTGGCAGTTTCCATTCTGTTGGGCAGCTATTGATGGCTGTCACATTCCGATCAAGTGTCCACCTGGAGGAGCCCAAGCCTGCAAAGAGTACCATAACTTTAAAAATTTTTATTCAATTGTGCAAATGGCTATGGTAGACTCAAGGTACAGGTTTATCTGGGGGAGCTGTGGCTTCCCTGGAAATTCGCACGATGCGATTATCTTTCAGTCTACACAGCTATGGGAAAACATAAAAGAACATGGTTTTATCCCAGATATTGGACAGAAAGTTGCTGATGTGACTATACCACCACTAATCATAGGCGATTCGGCTTTCCCATTTCAACCCTGGTTGTTAAAACCCTACACCAATGCGGTGCTGACTGAAAAACAAAGGTATTTTAACTACAGACTGAGCCGAGCTAGAATGGTTACAGAGGGGGCGTATGGACAACTAAAGGGGAGATGGAGAGTTCTTTTGAGAAGAAATGAGAGCACCCCATGTGAAGCAAAGACAGCAACGTTAGCCTGCATGGTATTGCACAACATTTGCATTGAAAAAGGAGATACAATTTCCAAGAACTTAGACCTAACCATTAATCCGCAAACAAATGAAAGGAAGCAAAGGCAAGTAATAAGAGATCAATTGCACATGACAGGATGTAAGAAGGTAGTAGACTCAAGTGTCCAAGCTGGTCAAATTAGAGGGGCACTGACTGACAAACTGTGGAGGGAAAGAAACCTTGATGAATGATGACATCCACTTCAGTCGGAATAATGCTAGACATGCAGGAATTATGGAAGTTCATACCATTTCCTCTATTTAAGCTTCCCCCCTGGGGTATTAATTTAGGTGTCACAATGAAGAAGGGGGTTGGGGGGGCTTAGTAGAAGGGGAAAGAGGAATGAGAGCTAAATAGAGGAAATACGGTGAACAAACAACTGCTAATAAACAAAGTCTGCCAAGAGCATAATCTCTACAGGTTGACTTGTAACAGGGAATTGGTGAGGCCCGTTTTGGGACCCTATGTATTCTACAAAAAAATTCAGAATATTACAAAGCCTGCTACACTGGAGAGCAAAATGCCCCACCCCATTTATTTACTAAAGTATTACTAAAGTGATTTATTTTGGGATGGGAGTCTGTGGCCAAAATAAGCCCCAAAAGTGTGGTGGGTGTGACATTTTATGAACCTCCCCTCTGGGACCCTTTGAGTGAAAGCAGGAATAAACCAGTGGAAACTTGGCCTAGATTAGTACAGTTTTATGAAATTTGAGATGTATCGTTGAGGAATAATTTTTTTAACAATACATCTTTGGACATGTGATCAAATTAATTTGTTATTAATGATTGAACCATAATTTATTGCCAAGATACTGATCTCTAAAAATACAACAGGCCTTGTTTTATTTTGTTGTAAAGCTTACAAAAATAATGCTAGAATATAAACATAGTACTTAAACTTATACAAAATAGAAAAGTAAAGTGTGATGCCACAAAAAGTGGGATTGGATAAAGGTTTTGGAAAGAGCATCATGAAAAACATCCAGTCGCCACAAACTATCTCTTTATTGCAATTTTAAGTCCTGATCTCTCCATACCAATCTCTAATTTTGAGCTGGTTCAAAACTGAACGAGTGGATGTTTTCTATGACTCTCTTTCCAAATACTTTATCCAATCCCATAATTGCAAAAATTCAATTCATATGACATCAACACTTTACTACTGTATTAAACACCTTTTAAATAACATTTGAAAAACATTTTAAGGTTTTAGTGGAAATAGTATTAAGGGAGTAAAAACACAAAGCAGGAAGTGGTCTTTCATTATTGATAGTTTTCAATGAAATTTTAAGATATTTTGTTTTAATCTTAGATATGGGGTATTTAAAAAATAGTAAAAGTAGTTTTGAGTTTATATTATTTTATTATATGGGTCACTTTTCACCTTAAGTGCCCCCCCCCCCCACCCCCCCACCCCTTTCCCCCTTTCCCCCTTTCCCCCTTTCCTGGGCCATTTTCTGCTTATAGTGTTTCAAGTGTTGTAAGGTTTTTGTTTGAATATCAACAGTTGTGTTTGTAAGGTTTTTGCTTGAATATGAACAGTTGTGTCTGTAACATTAATAAACTAAACATTACTTTCAGTTTGGAATTACAACAGTTAGCAGTTAGTTACAACAGTTAGTGGCAATTTAAGTGATTTCCCTTGCACATATCTTGTCTAATCAAAATAATGAACTCAACAAATAAAGTTTTCACTTTATATAGACAATTCCTGATGTAGCTTTTCTTCTCAATGTTGTCAGATGTACTGCAAGGTAGATTTGTTTTCACATAAGTCACTGTGTATATGACCATGTATTGTGACAGGCATAAACACCTTGTTCATGTTGGTCACTAGAAGATGGCTGCAGGTGGTTATTATATGGTGTATACTGCCAACTTGATGGTTCAAGATATGCAGTAGGTTGTTGTATGGGTGGTGATTGCATAATCATTTGCATCATTTTCATCATTTTCATTTCGTGTTCACGGGCCTTTTCAGCTTCTTTCCTTCAAATAGGAAAGCATGTCTTTCACTGGGTCATTCTCTATCACATTCTTAATTAGTCCAATAGCTTCAACAACAGGGTCATCCTTCTTTTTCTTGGAAATTTTTCGTTGAAACTCCAAGTTTTCTTTGATTCCGGCCGAGGAAGAACTTGATGAATCAGCATTATCTGCATCTGATGAACTTGCTTGTGGACACAGTGGTTCAACTGCAAGTTCAGGTCTGCATGCATCACGATTTTTAACAATTCCAAACAAAGTATTGAACCATGATCCATAACCTTTCTCTTCTATAAACCTCTTAATTCCTGTTGCAGTTTTAATTGTTAGTGCTGCCTTTTTACACTGCAACTGCTTTTTTGAACTTTGTACGGAGTTGAACATTACTGAATGGGACTTCCTCACCTCTCTCTGAGGTCTCCTTGAGTGTTAACAGAATTTCTTCATAAATTGACCCATTGTGTTGGTTCTTGGTGTTTGTGAAGATTAACTTTTTCTTATAATAATCACTAGAGACTATTATATCCACTAAATCACCCAACAAACTCTGACTCCACTGAGCCTTCCTCCCACCTTTCTTACTGGAGGTCTTTGTGACTTTTGATGTTTTATTTCGTACAAAAAGACTTAGACTAGCACTAATATCACTGTCATCTTCACTTCCTTCATGATCACTACTGGATGGTTGCTCATGTGGAGGAGTTATGTCGACAGTCCTGAGGAATTTAAACAGATTTATATAAGCTTATTTGGCTGTAATAACTTAACAGACTGCACACTAAACAACTTAAACATTATATAAACAAGTTAATTTAAAATTATAAAAAGGAACAATAAGAAAATGTATGCCTTGTTCTTTAAGCGTTCAGAGATATGTAAATAAGTGGCAGGGTATTCTTAAATCACTCCCAATTGTCTAATATTCGATTAAGGAGGCTCTACTCAGTTTTTTTTGCTGTGGGGTGTGTGTTTTAAAATCAAAATTTCGCAGGGAAGACATGCTTCGATTGCTTTCATAATTCAATAAGTTTATAAAATTTGATCAAAGTTTTATGTGTCACTGGTTTCCAAGCGACAGCGGTTACTATAGCAATGCTAGCTTATTGCCCTTTGTTTTAAACAATGTCATTTTTCTCAAAATCTAGTCAGACACTTCATAATGAAACTTTCATGAGATTTTGTGGTACTCGTGTATCACAAGCTGCAGACGAGGTTTCAAGAAAAATTATAAGACGGTTTTCGAGTAAATCAAAAATGAATTTTTAGGGCATGATATGCAAAACAGTAATAAAGCAAATAATTTGCATAAATTAAGCAACATTTCCAAAATACCCTAATACATATTATTTTAAAACAGCCAGCCGTTAACATAATGATTGCAAATTTACGGACAATCATTATTTTAAACGTAGTGAAGTATGAAAGCAATCGAAGCATGTCTTCCTTGCGAAGTATTGATTCCAAAACATACACCCCACGGCAAAAAAACTGAGTCGAGCCTCCTAAATTGACAGTAATCAATAAATTCAAAAATTAATCGACAAATAAAAATTCATAACGGAAATTAGGCTCAAGTTTTCCTTTGATTATCAACGTTTATTGACATGTTTAACTACTTGATTGACATTTATGGGCAAATAATGAGTGCTTTTCGATCGACCAGGAACTGTTAATACTAATTGCTACAAAACAAAACAGAGAATTGAATGCGGTAGAAAAAAAAAAACGCGCCCAAATTCATAAAAGATAAGCTTAAGTCACAATCTTTGTCACTTGGCAAGTAATTACCTTGGATACCCGCTTTCTTCTCCCACTTCTCCATCTAAAACTCTGTCTTCACGTTTTCTTTTGTCACACTGTACTTTAAAGTTGACCTTTCTGCTACAGGAATAACAGTATCCGACTTGTTTTCCGGCAATCCAGCCATCAACACCTTCGTCAAACTCCGTCTCACAACACAGATTACAAATAGGCAACTTGCATTTGATGCAGACATACTTTGTGTCTCTAAAACATTTACTGCAGTCCTTCAGCTTCGCTGCCATTTTTGTTTTGTGAACATTCCAGGCATGCGCAAGAGATATCAGACTGAATTATGGGAAGATTATAAATTATGTTAATTAATGCATTAGGTTCGGCGCATGAGAAGAGCGCCGTATGAACCAGCCGCCGCTCCAGTGTCGCATAATGCGGCAGGCCCTGCCGAGCTCAACGTCGTTTGCCGCTCCAAACCTAAACTGCCGGACCAAACTGATTCAAACGCCGCTCTTCCGCCGTACTTAATTCATTAGTTAGGTTCGGCGCATGAACGGAGCGGCGTTTGGACCGGGCCTTAGGTATTCCATTTCTGAAGACACCATATGCTGCGTTTATTATGTATTACACTCTTTTTTATAAGAATATTGGTTTTCCGGCCCAGGCTGAACATTCTTATTTTTCTGCCAATTTTAGGCTGAAAATATTCTTGTGAAAATTCTTAGACTGTCATGATACTTTTTGCGGTTTAGTTCATGTCTTTTGTGTTCTATACCGTCCATACATATGTATTACATGTACCGTCAATCGAACTGTCATTAGCATCAGAAGTTCATAAGCTAGAAGTCTACATCTCTGGTAATGGGGGTTAAGATATGTTTTTCGCGAGTAGGCTATTTTTAGAACGGCTTTCCCACGAACCAGTAGCCAATCGGGTTGAAGCATTTGCCGACTTGCGGCTTTTGATCGACTCGCTCGCAAGTCGGGCGAGAAGTGCTTGCTTCCCACTTGCCTTCCTTTGTCTTGACTGCCCTTTGAAGCGTCGCTATCGACAAACAACTTCTTTTGGCTGATGGTGAAAAAATTTCGCCTGTTTCCTTCTATGTTTCTTTTCATAGTCCGCCAAAATGTGCCCTCACAAACCAATTACGACTGCGGCCGATGGCAACCGAAAGCCATAATTTGCTAAACTTTGCACATGCAACCCATCATTTCTTGGCCGCCATCATTTCTTCGCATACATCATTTTCTCACACGCAAGGTTTGTTCTACAAATAGCCTACACGCGAAAGACATAGCACGCGCCCAAATTCTAGCTTATGAACTTCTGTTAGCATCCAACATTTGGCTAGTGCAGGTTTTTATCGTTTTATTGGCTTTTAGCTTTGCCGTTTAGAGAAAGGAAGAGTTTTCTACGGTTTGGTAGAAAAACAATGGAATTGTATTGTATAGTATTTACACATTTTTAACACAAAAAATTATATTCTTTTCAAAATCTCAGCCTCAGGTTTATCCTTAAAATATTCTTACTGTGCTGCTACTGTTACCGGGGCCACTTAAACTAAACTAACCAATCAGATTACGGGAAACGAACAATACATTCCAACTAAAATCGTTTGAGCCAATCAACGTTCAGAACAAAAAAAATCAGCAAAAGATAACTTGTCAAAAGTCTACGCTAAGGAAATCTATGGATGAATACCAGCTCTATTCAAGGTTTCTTCCTGCTGGTTGTTTATGGCTCTGCGAGGGTTGAAAGGGATGCATATTCGAAGCCAGGGAGAAGAAAATAGTGAACAATGCAAAAAGCAGTCGTTGGGCAGTTGCGCCGCAAACTCAGAGTGAACTTGACGAGTTTCGCCTAGAACAGTCCGCAAGTGTATTTTTATGTTAACTTCCAATAATTATTATCCATTCTACATCGAGGGAAGTGGTATTTTCTAACGTTAATTTCATTCGTGCGTCAATTTATTTACGTATCGCCGTATAGACACATTTCCCGGGCCGCCAGAAAATTCCACTGTAACCGTCGCAACTTAGCACGGAAAGAAATGTACAAATGTTTAGCATTTCAAAATTTTCAACCGACTTTTCAGGTAAAATAGATATAATTAGTGGTGGTGATGTTTCTCATATAAATAACATTTGTATCAGTACATCAACTGCAAATGAAAAATAAACCATTTTATTGGACTTATTGGGTACATACACAAATATGAAAAATACTCGCTTACAACTTTACTGAAATCTCTACAGTCCACATACCTTCCACCTTCTGGCGAGTTTATACCTGTAGTTATTGTCACGATCTACAACTGCGTAATTATCAACCTTACAAAAAATATTACAAATGTAATATGAAAAATGCATAACTCAATTCATTTCCTTATGTATTTTGCGGATTCAATCAGAATCACCGACGGTTTACTGCGAAACTGACGAATAAAAAAATACATATTAACACAACTGATTTTTCTCCGGGCAGTCCAAGGTTTCAGTTCAGTTAAAGCAGCGGCGGAAAAGTGAGCTTTCGGCTTGAAAAGGACTTCAAGCCGTCCTGAGTTGCCAGGCTACCCGCCCGAAATGGTGCAATGTTTCTCCAGCTAAATTGTTCAATGATAAGTGGTAATTGCCAATCGTCATTTTCGTCAACTGGGACTTTGTTGTTGAGCGCTTTCTTTAGAGTTAGCAAATCACGGTCCAACAGAAGTCGATCAGTTCCCGCATATTTCATGGCATTACTCTTCTTTAGTCGCAGCCTCATTATAGCAAAGAAGCTGTTACCCGCCTTTTCTCTGGCAGCTATGAAATTCAACAATTCGGTCTTGGGTTTCTCAGACCTTTTCTCTAGGTCTTTTATTAGACCTTATAGATGTTTACTTTGGATATTACACTGACTGATCCCAGAACAAGTCGGATTTTTACACTGTCTCTTATCATGCCCAGGCAAATGGCAATTTGAACAGGTTTTTCCGCGTTTGGGGGCAGCTTCGTCATACTCACTGGCTTGCTGCTGCAGTCATGTGTACTCGTGTTTGGCACTTGCGATTCGCACTTGAAGGAATTGGACTTCATTGGAAAGGCTTTCATCTTTCTTTGCAAGGAAACTGGAGGATGGCTTGCTTTGAGATGTTGAGGGTACCTGTGCACGGCTATTACCAGCTGTAGCAAAGTAGAAATTGGCGCCTGTGCTTTGTTTTTTTTCGACAACTGTTCAAGAAGCCTTGAGCGGATATTGCTTTTGACCAGTCGCTAGCTTTCTGCGTTGAAAATATCCATGATGTCAATTCCTCCATTTGATCATCGTTTAGAGTGTTCAAAGCTTGCTTGAGTTCGAGGAGTTCGATTTCTCCCTGTGTGGTTTACGCTTTTTCGCTGATGAAATAGACGTAGCGGGTTCTTCTTCGTTTTGCAGATCTTCATCTGAGCTACTTACTTTCCTTGTAAATACTGAGATTATCGCTTGAAATACTGTCATGTCAGAACTGACTCCGATGAAGATTCGTCACATGTGTCCGCCATGTTTATTTTTGTCATAAACAATGTATGGTATTGTGGGAAGACCGGTTTATAAGTAAGAGTAGGATTTGGAATGATGGAAATCGACAAGTGGAGAACGGATTAACAACACGTTTCATCTCGGACGCGACGGTGTTTGGCCGCCATTTTTTTATTAGAACTTGTCTAATGCGGACGTCATCGGAAGCAGTTTTTCGCGGGAAAGTCTTATCTAAAAATAAACCTACTTGTAAAAACGCCGTTGCACAGGCACAGTATGGAAGTTGCACGCTCCGGGGTAATAGGCTCCTGCATTTGCTGATCATGTTGGACAGTTTGTCTATGAGAGTTTACTTTTTGGCTCTCGATTTTACTGGGATCTCAAAGTGGCTGCAGATGGTCTTCAACAAGGCCACATTGAATTCTTGGAGAGTGTTGTGATAACGTTCACAGCGGTCATACGCGTCATAGCAGATAGGATGTTAATCATGTCTGTCAGTTCCTGCCTATCGGATATCTCTTGCCGGCATTGGACGTCTTCCTCCTGGTCCACCGATAGCTCGACCACACTGTGATCTTTGCGACACGTTGCTGCTAGCCGCGAGAGAAAGCTTTGGTCTTGGGTCTTCGTTATCTACTCTGTTCTAGTGAATAGACGTTCATTTGGAATTTCGCATGTCCGCTGCAACTTGGGGCAAGCACCAGGGTGACACAGTGCTCCAAACCACAGAATCTCAAGGGTTTTATGATCCTCCTAAAAAGCGTCCTTCAGAAGCCAGCAGCTATTTAGACCATAGAGAACCTTACTTGAAATGTAAAACAATAACCTCTATCCTTTAACAATTTCTTCTATAACTAGGCTCCAAAATAAAGAAAAACGAAAATTGGCAGAAACTGTTGTCTGTAACCGTTGCCTTTTTTAACAACCGAAAAAAATAACACTGACAATGTCTCCTTACATAAACGTTCACTAAGTAGCTGGTCTCTTATCTGACTGTCAGGTTGGTCTGAATTAAGCACAATCAAAGTACAACAGGGAGAAGCAAGTTCAGGGCACTTGCAAGTTAGGGACAGCACCTTTACCTGACTTTACCGGTTGCGTACCAAACTACCCTATTTCCTCGAATAATGGTCACTAGAGATTATGATTTTGATTACAATGATGAGAATGATGATGACGATTATTATTATTTAAGCCTCCAAAAAGAGGTGATTATTCGTGAGGGAAGGAGCGGGGCGATAACTTGAAGGATGGCTATTATTCATGGAAATACGATATTGCTTGTATAGAATGAACTATATAGTGAGAAAAAAATAAAAGAAAAAAGTAATTATTCACCCTCCGAAATCTTATAGTGGTTTGACAAAAAAATATTCGATCTCGTTCGTAACTGCGGGCGATCAGCGGTCTGTTTTGAGCGGACCTCTGAGGAAACAGTACTACACCAGTACTCGATCTTTCGGCGATAAACTGGGAAAATGTCTTCGACATTTATGGCCTCAAAACTCGAGTTTCTTCCTAGATATATACTGGATAATATACTGGATAGTTTGTCTGATTCTCTTCTCGAAGAAAATCAGCCGCGAGCCAATGTTTCAACAGGATATTTAGCGCAACATGTGGCCTTGGTTTTGAGCATATTTGGTTCGCTAACATTCAAATGACACGATATACTGAGAGGCCATGCGGCAAGATTCGAAGGCAATACGTACCTATTTACTGGATCAGTTATCGATTTAAGCCATCGGAGGCTTTGGAAAGTGCTCGAATCTGGAAATAAGCCCAGTTGCGAAGCAGGTGAGCTATATTTATTGCAAAGTTTGCTCGAGATGGGTCGATTTCGCAATAGTCGGGAAAATCGCAAATGCTCGTAATTGTGCTAATACAAACGGTCAT
Organism: Dendrophyllia cribrosa; assembly: GCA_024195265.1. Lineage (NCBI taxonomy): Eukaryota > Metazoa > Cnidaria > Anthozoa > Scleractinia > Dendrophylliidae > Dendrophyllia > Dendrophyllia cribrosa. The sequence continues at coordinate 25,344,641 of JAJLRJ010000007.1, read as the reverse complement.
AACTTTTGAAATACTGAAATCGTACAGGGGTTTTTGCATATTTTTGCCAATGAAAGACTAAACTTTCCGGCTGCATTGGCTAGAGTTATGAACTAGGTCCCAATTTTTAAAAATGAGCTTTTAAATCAAGGCCATTTCGTTGGATGGCGTTTAGTGGGGGTCATCATATGCTAAATTTCGCGAAAAATTGTTCCTCATATAGAAAACTAGAAAGATTTTTAAGTAAATTGATATAAAATCCACTGCTAGTCGATGTGAATTAAATATTTTATAGCGCCACGAAAATTGACTAGTTTTCAATTTTCGAGACGTTGCAAACGGGCCTTTGCCGGACAAAATTTCTTCGACATTTATGGCCTCATTTATGGCCTTGCACAGGCAGAAAATCCTTTTGAACCAAACCAAACCTGGTTTATTTCTAGCCTCGATAAAGTCTTTCATTTGAAAGAGTTTCAGGCGAAATTGAGTGGGTGGTTATTATAGAGACACCCTCTTAAATATTTTTGAGGTTGTGTTTTTTAGCGGAGCACTCGCCAGGCCGAAGGCCAGGCTGCGCAGCCCCATACTCAGAACCTATGCCCGTTATTTTTCATGGTCATGGCTAGCGGAATGTTTCGCGGGCACGCCTCCGTGACATGTGTCAGTCAGTCGCGCAAGGCAAACTCGCGGGCGCGTATGACGCCACACGCGCGGCTACACAGGTATTTTTCCGCATGTAACCTGCGCCAAAAAAAAGTTAGTTGTAGCAGCACTGCACTGTCAGCACACAAAAAGGTTTCAAACAGATTTCAATACATAGCACCTGTCATGCTAGGCACTAAAAGCCAATTATCTACTTATGGCAGGCAGCAGGGCTATGGCAGACACATTCTTTGACCATGTCCTTCAGTCTATTCATTAAAACGGCCTTGACGTCCCTGGCCTTGAAGGGGAGGTCGAAATGCGTGCAAATAGCGTTCAGTTTGGGTACGTTAAATTTTGACAATGCATCCAGTCTGACCAGCTCGCAGATATCGTAGCCATCGTAGATAACTGGATGCACCAGTCCTATTTCACTGATGACTTCATCTATACCTGCCTGTCTGGTCGTTTTAGTTATATAAGCCACTTTGTCTTCGACGAGGCTGTCATCATCGTCATCACTCCATTCCTGTAGAAAAATACAGAAGGAATATAACAATGCGAGCTAAACAACCATCCAACATGATCGTTTGGAAAACAAGCGAGTGAAATTAAAAGAAGGGAAAATTTATAGCGGAGTTGGCATATTTTCCCGCAAAAATTCACACCTCGAGAGCACATGTCGGTGATGCAAACAGGCTAAAAATGCCAAACTTTACGGAGATAAAACGCATTGAAATCGTGAGGTTCTTTGAGGTTCCAAAATCGAACTACCTTTCTCTCTACCAAAGGAGGACAAATCACCTATCCCATGATACTTTGCGGTTAAAATGTCACGAGTTTCGTGGTTCCAGCCGTGCAACAAGAATAAAAGGCAGCCTTTTTAGCCGCCGATTTGAAACTGATAAAAACACTTCAAGTTTAGTTATATTTTTATATATATATATATATTTTTATTCTTTTAACAATACAATACAATACAATACAAAAAACTAATTAACAACAGTTGTAGACACTAGTTACAATTACACTAATTACACTAGTTACGTTACCAAGTAAATGTAGAAAAAGAGAATAACAAAAAAAACGTAAACTAAAATAAACGTAAAGTAAATTATAATATTCTTAATTTACGTAAAATATAATATTCTTAAAGATCATAACTGTTAATTGGTCACAAAAGCCATTAGTTTGATTGGAGCAGTACACAAATACAAGAAAGCCGTCTCTAGAGCTGGTAATTTGGGAACATATATACATTTGCCAATTAAAAACTAACAAATACCATTGAAAAGTGGGACCAAAGGGTCCCATTTCTTGTTTGTAGGTACTCGTTTGTACAATTCAATTTTATATTGGGACTGAAGGGTCTTCAAAAACATTTTTAGCTTAGGGGTCCTGTTGCAGGGTCTGCAACCCCAGATGTAGTATCTGGCTAGAAGAAAGCAGAAATTTATCTGAAGAGAAAATTTAGAGGTATCCGACTTTAAGCCTAAAAAAACTGCGATATCCATCGAGTAGTCTCTAGGTATAAGGTCGAAATCAGCAAGCTTTTCAGTCAAGGTTCCCCAAAAAGTTTGAACGTTTGGACAGTGCCAGAAAAGATGAGCGAGATTTTCCTCAGTAGTACGGCAAAAGGAGCAGTTTGGGTCTTGCGTGATACCAATCTTTGTCAGAAAATAGTTTGTGGGAAGTATTCTATGCAGAAATCGATATTGAAAATTAATAAGTGTCGTGCTTTTAGTACACTTGAAAGCCAAGGTATATGCTGCATTCCAATCAGCAACACATCCCTCCTGGGAGACTGTAGTGTTCCATTTCGCCTGACATCTCACCGGGGTGGACGTTTTTTTACAGACAAGTTTTTTGTAGACGACCTTAGTTCCTTTTGCGTTCTTAAGGAATAAGGTAAGAAGTGAATCTTCTGGGATTAAAAGAGTAGGGTTTTGAGTGATGCTACTATTTTTGAATTGTTTAAGGGCAGATACAAGTCCAAAATATTTTAAAGGTTGGAAATGACAATTATATTTTTCAATAAAATCTGTGTAGGAAAGGAAGTTGTATTGTTCTTTCACAAAATCCTTTACTTTTGAAATTCCTAGAGAAAAGAGGTTTTTATCGAAGACGGGCTTGTTTTCGATCCTAATTAGCGAATTGTGCCATATGGGTTGCTCAAGAAAATGTTCCTTGGTTTTAACAAACTCTTCAAAATTGACTTCAGACCATATTTCTAGTAGCTCTCTTGTAAAGATGCTTTTAGTTGATATTGTCTTGAGAGAGTCAGACTTGTTAAGATTGCCCCTAAAGGTAAGGTTTCCGCCATATTTTCCCAGATCGAGCTCGATAAATTCTTTCCACTTCCGGTGGTTTGATGTATCAAGGTATTTACATATCCAGATAGTCTTAAGAGATTTATTGAAAGAACTTAAATCGATCATCTTTAGTCCGCCATGATCATAGTTGCTTATTAAAAGGGTTCTCTTAATCTTGTCACCCTTGTTGTTCCAAAGAAAACTGTAGAAAATGTTGTTTATCTCGCCGATTAACTTCTGGTTTGTTACCAGAGGGGTTAAAATATACGTCAATTGAGATAAAGCAAGGCTCTTTAAAACCTGAATCTTGCCAATTAACGTTAGCCGTCAGTACTTCCAACAGCTTAGAAGATTTCGTATTTGTTCCAGTTTTTCTGTGTAATTTAGATTTAGTGCGATAGTTGGGTTAGTTGAAATCCAAACACCGAGGAACTTAACTTTATTTTCTGGGAGGAGTTTTTTGTTTTTGCCCACATTTGACCCGATCCATAAGGCTTCAGTTTTCTTGTCGTTAAGTTTGAGGCCAGACGCATAGCCGAAATTTTCTATAGTATTAAGGGCAACTAATAAAGATTCTTGTTCGCCGTTAAGGATCAGTGTAGTGTCATCCGCGTATTGACTTATCTTAATTTCTGCGTTATTAACAGTGATACCTTTAATGTGAGAGTTAGCCCTAATTGATTTCCCAAGTAGGGCGACAGGGGGCAGCTCGACCATCCATTGTTCAAAATGCAACTTTCAATGTTGGTATAAAAAGTTCGAACCCAATTTGTTAAGGAGGGGCCGAAACCAAAATATTGTAGCGTGTGATTAACAAAAGACCACTCAAGGGAGTCGAAAGCTTTTTCAAAGTCGATGAAAAGTAACAAACCAGGGATTTCTAGTTGTGCTGTATAATTTATGACACTATCGATCAATCTTATATTTTCTCCGATAAATCTGCCTTTTAAAAAGCCAGTCTGATCATTATTAATTAGTTGTGGAATAACTGATTTTATTCGATTTGTGATGGCCTTCGTAGCTATTTTATAATCGCAATTAAGGAGAGTTAAGGGACGCCAGTTTTTTGATAAGGTGCGGATTAGTGTCCTTTTTTGGTATTAGTTTGATCACTCCTCGTCTCTGGGAGACCGAAAGCGTTCCTGCCTTGTAAGCGTAATTAAGCGAAGCAATCAAACTAGGAGCTAAGTCATCCCAAAAGGTTTTGTAAAATTCAGCTGGAAGTCCATCAATCCCTGGGGTTTTTCCGGAATCCATATCTTTTAAAGCATTTAGGCATTCTTTCATAGTTAAAAGACCACAGCTCGCAGAGTCATTTTTATCCAAGGATGTGTCATTCTCGAGTTGAAAGAATTCGTTATCTGATGTGATTGTGTTACCTTGAGATGTGTAAAGAGTTTTGTAGAAAGTTTCAAAGAATTTCAAAATCGGAGGTGACTAATAGTGTTAAGCTTACAATGCCTCTTTTCAAGATTGAGAAAATATTTAGTATTTTTTTCTCCTTCATTATACCATCTTACGTTGCACCTTAAAATCGCTCCTTGTGTACGCCACTGTATTATGTTTTCTAGTTCCTTTTTGCACAGATCTAGTTCTTCTGTAAGGGTATTGCTGTACTCTGACCCGACCGTACACCAGGCTAATTCTTTTTCAAGTGACAAAATTTTTTCCTCTAATACATTTTCCTTGTTTACCGCTTGGCGTTTTTTTCCAATCGCATAACTGATTGATTTCTCGCGGACTTTCATTTTTATCATTTCCCAAAGAAGAGATGGGTTGACTGTATCATCATTTCTATATTCTTTCTGTGTCTGATCAATAGTTAGTTTTATCAAATCAATATAGTCAGCATCAGATAAAAAGGACGTGTTAAGTTTCCAAAAACCACGTCCTTTGGAGTTAGAATGCAAGGATATGCTCAGTGTTTTCACGCCTGGTAAAATATCCGCTGAGGAAACGTTACCCATATAGCTTTGGGATACCAGAAAAAAATCTAGTCTACAATGAACCTCTGGTTGCTTTTGGCGCCAGGTGTATCTACAAGTATCTGGATTCAAAAGTCTCCATGCATCAACAAGGTCTAGATTTTCTGAAATTTCGCTCACAGTTCTTCTAGCTACGCTCTGCGTTTTGGGGAGTCCACCTTTCTTGTCTTTTTGTACATCTAACACCAGATTAAAATCTCCGCCAATTATAATCTCGCTTTTTTGAAAATCTTCCATATGATCAGCAAGGGTTTTAAGGAAGTTTTGATCATCTTCATTAGGAGCGTACACATTGACCAGAGTTAAAAGTTTTCTATTAGCCAACAGATCACATATTATATAGGGACCTGCGAGTCAATATAAATTTTCAAAATTTGAAGTTCGAAATTACTGTTGAATAGAATACCTACACCTGCCTTAGTGCTTGAAAAGGAGCTAAAAAGCTTGTATAGTCCCATTCCGTGGTCCAAAGGTCTTTTGTTTTTTCCGAGCAGTGGACTTCTTGTAACATGTAAATAGAAAAATGTTTAGATCGCAGCCAATTAAAGATTTCTCTTCTTTTAGTGTCGCTCCCAAAGCCCCACACATTGAGAGGCTATAGTGATCGCGTTATTGTCTTTTTCTATTGTTTTCTTCTAAGCAAGTGATAATGATTGTAATTATGTTCTGCTCTTTGATAGAAGGTGAGAAAGCTAAAGCTGTGGTTGATAATTTGCATACTGCTTAAATTGATAGTGTTTTGCAAATTTAAAAGTGATATCGTACGCAGTAAAGATATTTTTAAGATAAAATGTGACCTCAGATATTAAAATCTGGTAGTAAAAGTTAAAGGAAAAAAAGATAGAATGTAAGGAAACAGACATAAGAACTCTGGCAACAAAAATTGGAAAAAGAATCGTAACAAACATAAAGCCGCTTAAAAAAAAAACTATCGATCTTTGGTCTTAGTGAAATCTTGGCACTATAAATCGCTCGATGAAAAAAGCATGGAAGGTGCTAGCCAGTCCGCCTAGGATAGCGTAATAATTAGTGCATAAATACAACAAGAAAAATTTTACTCATCTGATTCATTATCTGTTACTAACGGTTTTCCACTAGGCCAGAATTTGCCATTTATATATAGCTTATCTGGTTGGCTTTTACTGAAAGAGGCTTTCATGCCATTCTGTTTTGCCTTTTTGAAGGTTGGCATCTGATTCTTTCGCCTTATAATGATTTCTTGTGAAAGATCTCTAAACATCTGGAAATCAGTTCCTTCAAGACGTCTTCCCAGACTGAATATGTCTTCCACATCCTTGTAGTGAAGGAACCTGGCGATTATCGGGCGAGGGCGAGGGCGAGGGCCAGAGTCACCCCGTCTCCACTTATGTCCAGAAATGCAGGTAACTCGGACCTTGGGTACTTCATATTACACACAATTATTTGTCATTTGCATATGACTTCATGTTTGACAGAATTGCTTGCGTTTAGGTGAGAATTAGGGTTAGGGGACACTTCATGATGTCTATCATCCAGAGCATGAATCTCATTAGCCTGCATTTCTGGACATATCTCCCCGTCTCCCAGCAATTCGATGGACACGTTGTATTTCAGCTGTTTGAGCGTTTCGATATCCCAGTTCATTTTCCATAAAATTTCTTAGTACTTCCTTGGTGTCCTCCTCTTCTTCTTCAGAGATGGAAAATAATTTAATATTCTCGCGTTTTGAGTATGCTTCTTGATAAAGGTTTTTGGAGATAACTTCGTTCGTTTGGTCCCGTAGCTTTCTTTCGCATGTCATCAAAGAGTTGATTCTTGAGGAATGATCATCAACACGATCTTGTAGTTCCTTGCATGTATTCCCGTTGAAGGTAGTTGACTCTTTCAAATCTTTTATGTCTTTCGCAGCGGTCATTTCGAACTGCTCAAGCTTTGCGGTTCGGGCCTTGAGGTTTGCAAGATTAGCTTCAATGTTTTTAACTGAATTTTCAATTACGTCGAGTTTCTTAAGTCTGTCTAATATCGACTTCAGTTGTTCCGAGATTGAAGCAATCGTGTCTAGCATCTCCATCAGTTCGTCGTGCGAGTCTTCGTTGATGGTGTTGTCATGGGTTATCGCGTCTTTCAATTTTTTTGCCTCAGGAGATGTCGTAGTTTCTCGTCCAAACTAGCGGAAGATCTATTTCTTCGTTTTCGTATGTAGTTAGTAACAATTTCAGCCATGTGTTGTTTGTACAAATAGAAGTAAAAGGCGGACGGCAAACAGAGTCGTCCTCATGCGGCCATCACTCGACCATATTTTTTTATATGAATCGTTATTGTATTTTGTTTTTTTGCAGCATGTCTTAAGTTCTAGTAATGACCTTTTGAGCTATTTTCAGATCAATACTTCGGACCACATTAGACTTGCAAATAAGTGATGGCTGAATGACTCCAATAATCATGGTGAGTGCGCATTGTTTTATTGACCTTTTGGTCAGCAGATAATATAAATATCAAAATAAGATAACTTAAATGTATCTTTCATGCTACCTTAACCATCCAGTCAGCCCTTCCTTATAGGTTTGAAGTTGACCAAAATCAACAATGGCCAGCATAATAAGGCTGTCGGCTTTCTTGGCGTTGAAGTCTCTACTGTCTTTGATATCACAACTGGAGCAACATTCATTTATGCATTGCAGCTACAGCTGGCCCTCTGCAAACTTGCTATTTATCTCCTATACATACATAAACTTTATTTTCTCTCGAATTTCAGAGTAGCTTAAAGAAGCTAATATTTTCAAGAACATAACAGTTAAAATATATAGTATTTACAAATTTATATCATCAAAAATTCATTTAGCTAAGGGAACAGCGACTACACAAAGTTGCAATCCTGAATTTTCCTTCTAAAGTCTGTAAACACACTAGTACCTCTGTCTCAGACATCACCCGGAGTAATAGAGTATAACCACCGCCATGATTGGACAAATTGTGCTTTTATATGTTCTTCATCCTTTGACGTTTTCCTAGTCCAGGAAGCTAAGCGTTGATTGTGCTTTTTCTTATTTACAAGACGAAAACTGTCAGCGCTGTTACCACTTCTTCTGGCTCTGCCAAATTCCTGTATGATGACACTGAGATTACGCATACAACCTACCCTGAAAATGTTGTCCACATGTGGACTATGGGTGGCTACCAGTACTTGGAACTCTTTTTCTCTGAACTCAGAGTCAGTTTTTCTCTTTAACTCGTGCGTCATCCCGCTTCTGTAATAAAGTCTTACATTTTGCTCTCCCATTTGCAGCTTCAGTGATGTAGTCATCAGCTCAACATCACCACGGCAATCCATGTAGATTATGGCATATTCATCACCTGTGATGTTCTTTACATCCATAGCACATGTAGACCAAATGCCTTCTTTGGATGATGAAATGGAATTGGAGTTTCCGTCCGAACTGGACTTGCTCTTCTTTGATTGGACGTATGATTTGATGTTTAACTTGATGTTGCTGCGATTGACTGAACCCTTAATAAGGACAGGATTCTTGAAATAATCAACACACAAACTGTGCAACTGGGCCTGACTCAAGGTAGCAGTTAATGTCATCACAGGTATATCAGAAAAGCTATTTTTAATTGCCCTGAAAAACTCGTAGCTTGATCGGAAATCAGAGTTTCTTATCAAACATCTTGTGTACCTCGTCCAAGACCAACAGTTTAATATTTGCCTTGATCGTTTCCAGGTTGTAAGATACGTGATTGACAAAATGCTTATGAGTCGTGAATACAATTGGTGACAAAGAACTTGAAAAAACGTCTATCATGATTAAGTTTTGCTTCTTGTCCTGCTGTTCTTCGTAAGGCAATGGCATCTATCTTAAGCTTTTTCAACCTCTCAATTTGCGAGTTTGTGAGTGATAAAGTGGGGCTTATCACGACGACAAATTTCTGGCGCTCGAAAAGCAAAGACAACTGAAAGCACAAACTCTTAACACTACCAGTTGGTTGTACAACTATTGTGGGTACCTTATGAGTGTCAACGATTATGAAAGAAGAACACAGTACACCAACTAGGATAGCAAATGGGTAGCACATATTGTTACAATGTTTGTTGTACATTGTACATACATGGTTTGTTTATTATCTTTCCCAAAGGGGCTTTTCAAAGATAATACAAATATAAATACATATATAAATGGCGAACGACTTTCCCTCGGCGTTAACTGCCTTTTCTCAAGAGATAAGAGCTGATTTCAAGTAACCCTGTTTTTCTTGAAGTGTCTGCGAGGATTGATTTTCCAACAGTTCTGTTGTGTTGTACTTGCTGGAGATGATATCATGCTGGTTGATCATGGTCAATGCTTCATCCAAATTTGAAAATTCGTTATCTTCCGTGAAGGATTTATATGTTTGGGAAGTGTCCGAATTGTGTCCTCCGAAACACGTTTGATGATGAAATGTTTCTGCACAACACAGATCGGAACATTTGAAGAGATCCTCGGCAATTTTTGAGTACAGGTAGACACAGGCATTACTTGCGTCATTCTCATACAGGTCGTCAGTTAAGTCTATTTAGTTCTGAAGGGATTAACTTATCTTGTGAGGCGAAACTACAGACTACCTCGTCTAAAACCTCCATTGCCTTTCCTTGGTGTGTAGTTAATGGAATGAAGAGTGCGTCTGGATTTTCCTCTCTCCACTGTCGGATTCCTCACCATAAAGTGATGGCATCTTTAAAAGCGCTTAGGCACTTGTTGGTCTCTTGGTCGGATTGTTGCCAGTGTGATCCACTGCCTTGTGATATCGGCCTTTAACCCAGAAAGATCAACCAATGTAACAGTTGGTCGCTCTCCTCTTCGCACAAAATTATAAATGATGGAGGAATTAGCAACTTCTCCCTCACAGGGAGTTGAGCGGTTTGGCAAAGAAAATTCTGTCATAACCATTCCAAGGCTGTAGATATCGCTTTCAAAGGATGGTTTCGAACCCCTCTCAAGACGTCCTGGGGCAGTATAAGCAGCTGTGCACATAATGAAGCTGTCGGTGTTTGTTGAGCCTGGCATAACCCAAACTGAAAATTGTGCAAAATCAAACAGAGCAGTCCCAAAACCACCGAGTTTGACAGTTTTGTCAAGGATTGCAGATAATTACATGCATGACAAATTTAATAAGTGTCACAAAGTGTCCTCTTGCTCTTCAACTCAACTTCAACATCACTCGTTTTCAAAAATTCAGACAATAAACGTCACGAAGTGTCCCCGAAATTCTGCTCTTTAAGTAAAGATAAACAGGTGCGTTTACCCTAACCTAAAAACAACACTAACACTAATGCTTACCTTACATTTCAAAAAAGATAGTTAACACTTAGACTTAATGGGACACTTCGTGTTGGATATCAACATTTGTCATGCATCTAATTATCTGCAATCCTGGACATAAGTGGAGTTTGACCAAGTAACCACCATCCCCGTCGTCGCCAATGAATACGTTTGCAGCCTTTAGATCACAATAAACATCGTTATTCTTGTGCAGAAAGGAAAGTCCAGAAGTCACCCAATGCACGATTTGGAGCTGTGTTGATGAAAAATTTGGCTTTAAGGGTCCACTGACGTATATTTTTGGACCTGTTGCTAGGGACAGTAATGGCTATTTATTTTTATTAATTTTAATCGTTTACATACGGTCAAATCTTGAACTCAGTCCTAAACCCAAAAATGATGTCATCGAGCCACGCCAATGATCACATGGCCAATAATGAAAAAGTCTAAAATTTTTGATGTGTCGCATTTTATCGGAAAATCGTTGACGGTGTTATGCAAGTATGGATTTCGTTTTAATTTGAAAAATAGATTTTTTAGAGAGATTAAAAATATTGATTTGTCCATAAAAATTGTATTGAAAATGATTTCAATAGATGCATACTATATAATTAATATACATAGTTATTTTCCATATCCAGGTTACATAAAATAATAATGAATCAAGTTAGAGACCCCGAAGAATTTAGGATTTTTCTGCAAGCCGGAAGCAATCTAAAATGAGAGTACTGGGAACGAGGTTGAACCGGAAGTCATTTTATCAACGCATGCACTATTCATCTCACCAGAGATCTGTGCATGTGTAGTAAACCAATTGCTTGTTCCATGAGGAGAGAGCGCTGCTTTACAAGTTTGGTGCTGAAAATCGAGTGATATTATTATTTAAGCTGCTAACATGCATGGATTTTGATGAAGTATAAATTTGCAGAGATATTTTCTAACGGTTTTACGTCGATAGTCATGTAGTAGACAATGTCAAAAGTTTTGGACTCTTCAACGACTAAAGCACGCAGTGGTAAGAGTAAGGTAAGAGTGGTTTATAATAAATTGTACCATATGTTATCATTAAGTTGTGCCATTTATTTTTCATGTTATGAGCGAAAAAGCATAAACATTAGTGTTATCTAAAGGCAGTTTAGTTTTTTTGTCTATTCATTCTTGCGTTTGTTATGGTTCCGCACATCGCCTGAGTGCTTATGTATGCGAGGATGAGCCATGTGTGTACAATATACGTAACCTTTATATTGTCTAATTGGAATTACATATAATCTAACAGTAAAGACAAACATTGTCTAGTAGACCTTGGACTCTTGTCCATTGTGATGTATATTTACGGAAGTGCATGTACGTTGTTGCATTGTTTCCCAAGCAAAAATACATCTTTTTTCGACATGTGCATGAATGAAATACATTTATGGTTTACATGATGGTGAATGTTCAATTGGTTATGGAAATACAATTAATTGTATGTACCTGATAACTGGCTTTTATCATGTCAGATTACAAGATTACATTAGTTGAAGCATATACAATGTAATGTATTGTTTTCAATTCAAGCCAAGGTTTCATTGTAAAAAAGAATAGTCTTTGAAATTTACCTTGCAATGACAATACAATTACAGAATTCGAATTAAAAATTTGCTTATTTGCAATGGATTTGACATCAAATTCCTAAAATATTTATTTTCACAAGAAAATGTGAAGTCATACATTGCTCTCTGCCACATTTGTAGTTGTATGAAATTACACATTTGGCTGATTACTGTCATTACCTTAGAACAATTTATCAGGCCCTCTGCCAAGTACAGGACAGAGTATTGGGGCAATGTGTGCTTTACAAATGAAGAAGACAAATCAATGTCCTGTGAAATTGTTTTCAATTACGATGAAATCCATTTACTGTTACATAAATTTGTCATTCTGAATCTTTCCTGTAAGATACTCCTTGCTCATCCCTGAAGTAAATATTTTCAATGTCTGCATTTGTAAAGTAATCACTAATGTTTGATGGATTTCACTAAAAATTTACATGTACATTATAACAAATTATACAATATGTGGCCCTTGGCCCACACACTCAGTTCCATTAATTGTGAAAATTTCTGATAGAAAATAAGGTTCAAGTAAAAACTAACCTTCTGGGACATTTATTTACTGCCTTACCCTTGCTTGAAGGCTTTCTAATAAAGTAAACTGGTTGTCTGTTACTTACAGTTTAAAATCATCACTTATGGTAGTGAAACTCTCTGTCCCAAAGAAATATCCAGTTAGCTTTTGAGAGCACTTCTGGGAAAGGCCCCTATCCCTTAGCAACTGCAGAAATTTTTCTTTCCCCTGGCATTTTGCCTGTAGGTTTTAAAGCTGTTCAAAAGCAATGCCTTCCACTGCAATTTTGTAGCCATGTTGGCAGAAAGTACACTGTCAATTTTGTAAAGGAGTGTCTTGCTGCACTCTCTGATTAGCACCTGGGTTTTGTACTTTCTTTTTTGCTCACGGGGAGAGCGCAACCATTGCTGATATTGGTGACTGAGAACTTTCAGCTCGGTGCAGAACAGGGCATCTCTCATAGCTTCAACATCAGCTAGTGCCCTATGTGCTACAAGAAAGAACAAATAATAGACAAATCAAATGTTATGATAAACAGCATTGTATAAATCTTGCTGTCGATCTTTAAAATTGTGCAATTCCATACAACTTTAACTTGTGTGCTTTCACTTACTGTATGTGCTTGTGTGCTCAAACAAATGAACTTCTATTTATTTTTTTGGGTGCTGCTGCTGCTATTATGTCTCACAACTATTATTTATTAACTCCATGTTTTGTCGAGTTAATAAGTTTTGTTTACATGTGTAGTATGATGTACATTTAGTTTTACTGCTATTTGTTACGATCAATTATTACCTTTAAATTCTGCAGTGGGAAAGTAATGAGCATGTAGTGTTGACATTCCAAGCTGACATAGAACTCATCCCATTAGAACTCATGTATTTATCTCATGACGCTACACGCACAGCAAGGGAGGGATTATTAATAGAACGGGGTTAGACACTTTAATCCAAGGGTACCAATAAGCGCAAGGAATTGTAAATCCTCCTATTTTATATTTATAGCACATGTCATCTTTTATTACTTAATTTGTATTATTTAAATTTTGTAACGTTTTTGCTTGTAACCTTATATTCCATTGTTTCTTGATTATTTGAATTGTAACGATGTTACCTATGATCAGTACCCTGAAGAAGTCAGGGCGTGCCTGACGAAATATTGCAAATATACAATTTTTTCCCAACTGTACAGTCAGCCTTTCTTATATTATTATAGTGTTATTATATAGATAATAAATTTTTCCCTCTATAGACAATTATATATTTTTTATAATACAGATGAAGGAGAATCATCTAAACATATGGAAGTGGATAATGATTCATTTACTTCCAATAGTAAGTAACTTTTTCAATTTTAAAAGAAAAAATAGAGACAAATAATGAAAATAATACTTACTTTTTCTATA
>JAJLRJ010000007.1:25258433-25323433 GCA_024195265.1 Dendrophyllia cribrosa | reverse complement strand
AAACAGGAGGTGGAGGGGGGGGGGGGTAGAATTGTACATAATCTACAGCATGCTTAACGCTTTCAGGATGGCGCCTCGGTAGCTACGATGTAAGCTTAAATATTTGCATTGACCACGTGGGTCCAAATGCACACTGTCCTCCTTCAAAATTAGAGCCTGAGAGGGAAGGGAAAAACCTTTATGATACCAGCAAAACACATTGTCCATGTCCTCTAATAAAGCTCTAACGCACTGATTTAAAACCGGCACCTTGGCATTGAAAAACTCAAAACCAACGTAGGTCTCACCATGAGGGATGACATCGCAAACACAGATGACGCGTACAGAAAAATGGTCGAGCAGAAATAAAACGAAACTTTCAATATCAGAGGCCACTACTTCAGGGCCCGACCCAACAAGATCGTTAGTACCGATCTCTAAAATAAGGATGTCAGGAGAAAATTGGGTAATACAGTAGTACTAATGTCGTGTTTTCGCCCCCCAACACCGAACATGAAAACAAGCGCTCTGCCGTGCAAATCAAAATTACTGTCGACCCGTGAGTCAAAACCCGCCTCTAAATCTCGTTTTAGCCTCTTAACAAAATAATGCACTAAACTGAGAACCGTGGGCGTCGAACTGTCCATGAACAAAGGAGAAAAATATATAAACAAAGGTGCTCACCTTAAATTCAAAGGGCAGAGGTCTCAATTCAAGCGAATGATAAATTCCGAGCACGCGTGCCGTGGCATACACAGCATCAGTAGAGGGTGGTCAATAATTTAATTGCACAGACCCTGGCCCGTGACCCCAACGACGTGACATACTATGTCACGCAACAGTCTGATCATATTGAAGACATAAAAATCCTATTTGAATTGGTTCAAATATTCCCTTATATTATTACAGTTTCGATTTCTTCACTGCAGTTGAAGGACAATCAAGTCGTACAGTGAAACAAAAAGAATCATCTCCTATAGGAGAATCAAATGAAATAACGGACGAAAATGAATCATCTCCTTCAAATGGTAGATAATTTTCTTTTTAATTTATAATGCTACATAAAAATAATGAACAATTATGAATATAATAACATTTAATTTCATAAAAAAAAAACATTAAATTTGTGGATTATATAGGTAATATAATAATACAATATAACGATGTAGTTTTTTATTTTTTATTATAGAACCTTCACTAATGCAGAAAGAACAGAAAAGAACACTAGTTGTTCTTTTTTCACTACTGGTAAGTATTGTTTATATTGAACTGTTGTAAAGAAATACACATAATAAATAATTGGCGATATAAAAACATTTGTTTTTATTAAAATATATTTAAATATGTAGATAATACAAATAGTATAGCAACATAATGTAATAATAAACTTTTATAATTCTCTTATACAGGACGATCAACAGAAATAACGGAAGAAAATGAATCATCTTTTTCAAATGGTACATAAGTTATCTATACAATAAAATTCAGTTTCATAAAAATAAGATTAATTCAAATAGTATAATAATATAAAATAATAATGTATTTTTTATGTTTTATTTTAGAACCGTCAACTAATGCAGAAGGAACAGAAAAGAACAATAGTAGTCCACTGCTGGTAAGTAAGTATTTTTTATATTGTGCTATTAAGATTCTATTTTATTCTTTTTATTATTATTTTTATTATTATTATTATTATTATTATTATAAAAGAGACAATTTTATAATTGAGTGTATGTATGTATCTTTCACGCTGAACATGTTGCCGATCTTGAAAGACGAAAAGACTAATTTAATATCTATATTATTACAACAACGTTTGATAAGTTGCCGAATCCTAAAGGATTGTCGAAACATGTCTTTTAAAATCAAGTCAGTTGTCGTTGCTTTAAAAATAATTACTTTCTTGCCATTATCCAAACCCTAAAAAAATATCATTCTAATCTCTTAGAGGCCTTTAATTTTTGGGATTTAGAATTATCTTTAAAAAAAACGACTGTAATAATAACAACTAAGTATTATTTTTCGGGTGTTAGTAATCGGCGTAATGGCGTAACGAGTAACGGCGTAACAGCGTAACGAGAATCGGCGTAACGGATTTTTATTTCTTCATTTTTTTTTTTTTTTTTACTTTTTTTATGAATGATAATTTTATACTTCGTTATAAATGATTTTTCCCCAGTTTTTATTTTATTTTATTTTTATGAATGATAATTGCAGTTTATCGTCTATTGTCTGTTTTGGCGCTTTTTCCCCGATATCGAGCCCAGACTTTCTCCGTCGGTGCTGTTTGTCAGCGACTGACCGCTGACAAAGAGCCGGAGAAAGTGAATATGACAAGATATAAATCGCGGGCTCAATTTCCCATGCGAGTGCTAAAAATAGACGTTCCGATCTTCGACGTTCCAAGAAACTGTCAAGAAGATCAAGCATGGATGAAGACGATGGTTAGTACAGTATTTCATACAGTTTGTTAGGGTCTGTTTGAATTTCAAACCTGTATTACCTTTAATAGCCCTAATATGTATCGATTTTGTCTTTCAGATATTATTTTTATCGGGGAAAAGAAAAGAAGTGACGGTAAGCAAATTGCTGCATTTTTGTGCCCATCTCAGTTCATAATAAGAAGAAGGAAATTATCTGTAGTCCAGCAACTTTCTTCGTTTTAAAACGTCGTGTGGACTTTCTTTTTTGTGTGGAAACCAATTCACTTAATTTTATAGTCGCTGTTATTTTGTTGCAAATGGACAAAATGTGTTTTCGAGATAAGAGAATATCTGTGTTGTGTTTTTTTTTTGCGCGCGCGCGACACAAAAAATCGCGCGTGTGAAAGATTGCACGTGCTATCGCGAGAACAGGCACTGGAGGCGGAAGTGCTAAGCGCGAGTGCTGGGGCGGAAAGATATCGTTTTGCACTCTTTTAGTAACAGTATTTAATAATTATTTTATTTATTTTTACAGATGTTTATGTAGTACCGGAAACGCCTGAGGTAAGAATATTCTTTATTCAATGGAAACATTAAATGATAACGTGTTGTTCTCAGCGGTCTGTGCATAAGGATATCTAAACTTCGAGCCAGGATTCCAAGCTAGAATTTAATCCAGGATTTTCCCGCGTTTTTTAGCTTTTCCCGCCATTTTGATCACGTGACCTTAGGGTTAGGCTTGAATTCTGGCTCGAGCCCTAGCACTGATTCTGGCTTGGACCCTGGCTTTATTCTTAGTTAATCTCTGTGCATGCAAGGACTGTTGTCAAATTTATGTTACAGTGGGATGGGAAATCAAACCACCCCTCCTCACACCACCACCACGAAAAGTCTTCTTGTGGCCACGGGTTATTTACTGAAAAATACAATAAAAAAACACAATGTTTCTTTATGCCTAAGCTTCTCCTTACAAAGAATTTACAATGATATTCTTTGTAGAAAAAATTGTCACTTTTTTCACGATAAAAAAAATACTCAACCATGCCCATTGTACATTTTAAAATGCCAACATACCATATTAGGCAGAGTTTATTTAACACCTGAATGGAGTTTAAAGTATGTTGAGAAAGAGGATACGAAAAAGGAAAGAAATATGTCAAAGAAATCCATTGGATAGGGTTGAGACACTCCTAGAATAGGGCGGTGTTATTAACTGCATGGAAATTTGTCTTCTACTATCTACTAAGTTAATTAAGGTAACTCCCATCACAGATTATCTATAAGAGTCACTTTTAATATTTAAGGTCGGAGTCCTCACTGAAGAATTTAAATCTCTCAGCCCTGTAAAGAGGAAAGCCCCTCCCAGGAGACCTCAAAGGTGACATATCGATATTTTCGTTTAATTGTAGTATAAAGATGGATAATCTTTTTTTTCTGAATTGTTGGTGGTTATTACCCAGAACCAACGGTGCAAAACCTAAAGGAAATTATTATTTATTCGTTTATTTTTTTGCCAGATTTGCCAAAACGGAGGATGGTATTACAAGTGATTCTAGTACTGACGAAGATCTTAAAGAATGTCCTTGGCGTAATACCAGGTATGTTTCGCAGGCCCAACGCAGCACAGTTTGAGCACGAGATGTTGTTGTTTTAAAATGTCAAGATAAAAAATGCAGGAGATATGAAACAAATCTGACCATTTTTTTTTACCAACACTGAAGCCTTCCAGAATGTTAGAGTTTCGTTTTCAGTTAAGATACTGCTTTAGTCTTAATTTTGTGGTTAGTAGGTCTAAATTTAAAACGTTTTAAAATAAAGTAAACAGTTTCTTTGAATGTTACCAGTACTGTTTAAAGGATACTTATCAATGAAGCCTAAATATCTTCTATTATAGAGTGAAAACCACTGAACAATATGCTGATGATCATGATGACGTTGAGATATTACGGACTAAAAGTTCAGGTGTCATCCTACCCGATGAAACAGAAGAACCATCACTGTTTAGTGGGGACAAGAAGACCCCGATATTTCTTACAGGGAAATCAGAAAGTCTTTCCTTCGACAAGGTCCTCGACATTCTGTTGAAGGATCACAACACCGCCTTTTATTGCACGAAACAACCAATGCGAGTTCAACAGAATGTTACCTTCTTGGTACGTACATCAAGTGTCCGCGTCGAAGATCTTCCTTATGACGACAATGGGCCATACTCTTAAAGGGATCCCATACGTGGACATTCCATGTTCAAAAAAGTCCCAAAGGAGAACTGATAAAGAATTTTATTGCCAGGCAATATGTCGATGAAGACGACAGAGATTTGGTTTACGTGAGAAGAAAATATCGGGCGAGCAAGTCATGCGAAGATTTCAGACAAATAGTGTCATACGCCGAGGACAGGCAAGGAAACATAATTGGAGAAGTTGCTCTGCTTCAGTACAACTTTCTAAAGGAGGAGCGAAAATTTGAAGTAATTGCACATGGTAACAAGAAAGACAAGACTACACCTTTCCTCCCGAACAATGTCACCACAAAGACAGTCATTAAAGAAGCAGCCCGCAACAACAAGCCGATAAAGGCTATGGCGCGCTTATCCAAAACAGCAAATCTTGTAGAAGCAACCAGCAGCGCCAGCACACCACGCGATCGAATGCAAATCTACAATATGCGGAAGCAAAGCAAAGAGAAAGAGAGACAAGAAAAGGGTATTCCAGGACTGGAGGCTCGAAAGGACAAACTGTATAGCTTAATGTTAATGGCAAATAAAGAGGTTGACGACAGCGATGAACGATTCATTCACGGAATTGCAGCATGGCCGGAAGCGATGTGCATTATTGGTTTTCCCTACCAATTTCATGACGTCGCGCGAATTTGTTGTGGATCATTGGAGTTCTATCCCTTGTGTATTGACACTACATTCAACTTGGGCGAGTTCTACGTAACGCCTACCACATACAAGAACCTACTGCTAGAAAACACTCGTGATGGCAAAGAACCAGTCTTCATTAGGCCTACACTTGTGCACATGACAAGAAGTTATGGTTCGTATTGTCACCTAGCATGCAAAATGAAAGAAGTTGAGCCAGCCGTCGCCGATCTTAGAGCTTCTGTTACCGACGGAGAGCCAGGCCTCGCCAAGGCATTGAGAGTATTCTATCCAGATTCTCACCACTTACGCTGTGTTAAGCATTTCACTGGGAATGTGAACGATGAGTTGAAATCACCAGGCATTAAGGGAGAGGCCCAACGTGACTTTCTGAACTGTATATTTGGCCACACGGAGGATGAAGTTTATCACGAAGGTCTCCTTGACGCTAAAGATGAAACCTTTGATGCACTCCTCGCGTCTCTTGAGTCACAGTGGAAAGAAAAAGAACTGCAGCTTTGTCCACAAGAAACGGATCCAAAATTCTTTGCCTGGATGTCAAAGAAGGCTGGTATGCTAAAGGAGAGTCTCACTGCAGGGGTACGTTTGAAAGCTGGTCTCCAGCCTGGTGAAAAGATAACAAGTAATGCAGCTGAATCAGGAAACCATGTTCTGAAGGAAGCGGCTGACTATGAAGAGATGTCCTTGCCAGAATTTGTGGTCCTTGCAAAATCGGTCGCCAGTAGCCAACAGCAAGAAGTAATGAGAGCTGTGCTAAGGAAAGGGCAATATCGTTTTAAACCAGAATATTCGTATCTTGAGATTAAAGATGTGTGGATGCACAAAATGTCAATGGAGTCCAGAAAGAAGCACCTGTCCAAGATTCTGCAGCTGGATGTAGGGGCAAGGCAGCTGCCAACAGAGGCTGCTAAAGCGGGGCAGCTATCAGTGTCATACACTGATGCCAAAGTAAACGTCACAGATTCCCTTTTAGCTTCTATCTGGACCAAGGCAAGCGAGTACTTGGCCAATGACGACAGTATTATTCAGCTTCCTAGGAAAGACGAGGATGAGAAGAAGTTCTTTGTGTACAGTCGCTCGAAGCCAGATAATCCCAACACAGTAACCCTTGCTAACAATGGGAAAATGAGCTGCTCTTGCTTGATGTTCCGGTCAACGCCAAATCTGTGTTCTCATTCTGTGGCCGTGGCTGAGAAAGAGACGGTTTTAAAAGAATTCTTGAGCTGGGTGGCCCAGTCAGATGACAGCAACCTGTACAGGTAAAGATAATTAACCTTTCAGTTGATAACACTAAAAACAGGTTGGCATGTTCTGATTGAGGAATGTACTCAAAATTACAAAAGTATTTAGTGTTACATGTACGTGATCATGAATCATGGTCATTTTGACATCAGACATGTAGTGTTTGGCAATGTTTGCAAATGGAGGATGGCTGTTTTTTTTACCGTATTTTTAGTCATGAGTTAAGATATGTCGATTGCCCAAAATGGTTGAATCCACTGAATTCGGTAATTGAGGTCAACACACCGTGAATCATCAGAATCATGCAAAACTGTTGTGACACAATGCATATTTATAACATACTGAAGATCATTAATTTCTGAATTGTATATCCGCAGTAAAAAATATATGAATTTCATATATTCATTTCATTCTGAAAAGAACAAGTATTGTATCGCACACCGTGGGTACGAATTACTAAAATATATTACATACCGCGGCTTTCGATCTTCAGGGTCCTGTTCATTTATAATGAAAGCCCTTTAAGAGGTTGAGAGACCGTACAAAGCTCCAGAAAAGATAATCTCAAAGAACGTAAACTTTTTAATACTTGACTTAAAACAAAACAAGTTTAACAGCAAGAGCAATCTGGTTTAAAAATCGAATTGATTCATTCGACGTCCCCCAAAATACATATCCGCTCGAAGCGTGAAAATGACATCAGTTTGCTTTTAAACAGTTATGGATTAGTTTTCCGAGTGAACTTAGTACTTGACCACTATTTATATGAGAACTTCATGATGACAAATGCACAATAATACAAAACAAAAGTGAAGACTTACCAAACTTCCAGTGACTCCTTCCCTTTGACATTTACGAATGTGGACGTCACATTTGCCTCTGCGTTCGTTAATTATAATGTAGACTGTTTTCAGTTCTCTATTTTTGACATCGACACTGACCTGACTGACTAAACGTTCGCGTGCTGAAAACGGGGCGCCATCTTTGTTCTCATTACGAGCGTAACCTGGGAAGAGCACGAAAATCCACCGAGGGGACTGTGGTGGACTTTTGTTCTCTCCCCAGATCACGCTCGTGATAAAAACAACGATGATGCCCCGTTAAAATAAAGTTTGACCTTTCTTAGTGTCTATGGTTTAGACTCATTTTCTCTACTTTTTGTTTTCTCACGTTTCATTCCCGTTGGTTACTTTTCGTTGAACCCGCAGGTTGTCTACAAGTAATGTTAATGTAAAAGCAGCCGGCCAAAAAGGGAGTCAGCAGAAAAGGGTTCGAAAACGGGCACCTACTGTGACAGCAACCATCACCGTTCCACTACAAGAAACGATAACCCGAAGAAGCAGTTACCCAGCTGCCCAGATTCCTTTACCTCCTGACGGGCTTCAGGGACGTACTGCGCAGAACAGAACACTGCATGGTCCGGGGCCAGGAAGTGGCGGATCACAACCATACGCCAGTCCGATAAGTTGCTTCCCGGTAGATACGGCCTGCCAAACCTTCAGCCGACCCCAGGCATTCATGCCTACCCACCTACCTGGTGAAACGTGCCAGCAGTATGCTCCAGTAGGATATTCCAGCAACAACTCTCAGCCCAACACCCTGTCCCAAACAGGCCAAACCAGCAGAACATACCAGCCCTACCCCCAAACAGCCGGGCAGGTCAGCAGCAGCACATCTCAGTCCTACAGCACGTCAGGTTTTACTGCAAAGCCGTGGCATAACAGCAACCCTTTTGTGGTTTTAAAATTAAACAACCAAGTGAAGAAATGCTGCGCTTGTAATTTAGAGTTTCGCTCCCCGGCAGGACCACCTTTCATAGGATTGGTTGCGAGGCACGTCGAGCGCGATCAGTACAGAGATAAGTATGGCCAGTTTCGCCTAAGCAGTGAGGCCAATCATTATTATCACTGCACGATGCAATGCATCAAGTGCAGGCATCCATTCTTCCATCCTGGATTGCTGCAAGTGGAAGGTGCTGATGACATGGATGAAATCCAAATAGACTATCTGAAAAAAATTTTTGGATCCTAGACACTTTTAAAAGGACATTTTTGTCTGCAGTTTGCTTTCTTATTTATGTACTGAACAGTTTTTCGCAGATAACTGCAGTGTCAGTTTCTGGTGAAAAATAATGTATTTTTTTGTTTATATTAGAAATTAACCTTATCAGGATTTAAGTATGAAAAGACAGTTTTTCACAGACAATTGCAGTGTCAGTTTCTGTTGAATACAGTAATATATTTTTTTGTTTATATTAGAAATTAACCTTAACAGGATTTAAGTATGAAAAGACATTATGGACTGAAAAGTTTTTCACAGACAATTGCAGTGTCAGTTTCTGGTGAAAAATAATGTATTTTTTGTTTACATTAGAAATTAACCTTAACAGGATTTAAGTTTGAAAAAGACAATGTTCATTTGATGTTAGATATCTTTGAAGCCGTTACAGTACAAGTATCACAACCAATTACTTCTGGAAGTATCACAAGAAGCGATGTGGTACGATTGGGTTCTACTTAATAAGCAATTTTAGGCGGTTGAGCGAAAAAGCGTCATTACCTTTGTTTTTGTTTGATCGGCGATACTTTTCTTTCTAAAGATATCAGTTGCACAAAATTTCGACCGATTTATGGGAAGGTTGAAGACCAGCAAGACCGTAGGATTTCGGTAGCTTAGAATGAAGCCGGGCATGCCGTGTTTTGTTTAAATTTCTTATAGAGGCAAGATAAAAATGGTTTAATTTGTAAGTTTGAAATCGCTTTTCTTAAAGCCAATAAATGTTGTTTTATTTGACGCGTACAATTCTTAGGGACTTAATCGCGCGAATATAGTATTTGCCTGCATTTGCAACTGCACTGGGTAAAACTGAACAAAACCTAATAAAATTCAGGCGGCGCCTAATGGTCCGTGAGCTGGAACCTGAAGTGCTCTGGCTTTGAGTCATACCCAAGGCAAATAATAATTTCATTGTGCTCTTGAGGTGTACGCCTCACTTGGTTTGGCTGGGAAAATAAAAAGGAAAATTTGAATGACGACTGATTTTTTGGTGATTTCACGCCTTGAAAACACCCTGTGAACTGAAGAATAAACTCTGGCCTGGAGAGCCAAATGGATCATATGCGTATCAGTTGTCTTATCTGGGTTCGATCCGTAGTGTCTGAAGTCCAGTCCGAAGGCCTGTTCCAATTTTTCCAGTGGCCACGAAAAAGAAGATTGCGACTAAACCACTATCATTCTGAACGTAGCGTAATACAGAGAGCAGAGTGTTGCTTCTGGTAAATATGCCTACCGATGAGAAGCGGGCCACCGCTGAGAGGCTAGACTTGGCGGAAATGATCGAGGCCTCTGTGGTTTGAACTCGGGAGACGACAGCACCATGACGATTCAAATGTCAAGCGGCAAAAAGTTTACAACATATCAACCAACTGAGCGCCGCTTTCACGCTAACCGATATACTCGTTCATAAACTCAGTCGTAAAAATGAAAAAAAAAAGAAAAAAAAATCCGTAACGCCGATTCTCGTTACGCTGTTACGCCGTTACTCGTTACGCCATTACGCCGATTACTAACACCCTTATTTTTCAATGAAGTACACGTTGTTTAAGTTATTTTTTAATAGTATTTTAGTGGAAAATATTTCATTAACCTTTTTTCTTCTCATTTTAGAAAATAATATTGAGGAATGTCGTATAAAGAAAAATGAACAGGAGAGTTGCACCGTGGAGCAAAAAAGTGAGCCACCACATTTAAAACAAGATCCTATGACAGAATTTGTTCAGAAATTAAGTCCTATTAAAACAAGCAAAAGTAGTTTTGATTATTTTAATTTTAAATTACAAACGAAGTGTCATATTTTAGATGGAGTTTGTTTTGAAAGTTCTTTGTATAAAAGCATTCTTGAAAAACAAGAAAATCAAACACCTGTTTTGTTTTCTAATTACCTTTGAAACGAAAATTTCAAAGTGATACAAAGTATTCTATTGTCGTCAATAAAAGAACTAAAATGCAACATTCTTTTAATTATGATTTGAATTTTCAAACTTAAGAAAAATCTATTTGTCAAATAAAAGCTATAAAGGATTTGCCTGATTATAGCACAGTTTCGTTAAAAGGAAAAGTGAAATTATATTCTTCACCACAAGAAGTGAAATTACGAGAACGTACATTAATAAAATTAGATTGTTTGATGGCAGATGAACATGATGTAATTAAGGTGACATTATGGGAAAATCAAATATCTATGGTAAAAGATGGTAAAACATATCAAATTGATAATGCAAGAGTACGAACTTATCAAGGAGAAAAATATGTGACTCTAAATGCTGATTCAATTATTACATTAATTCAAAATAGTAACTTAACTGTAATACCAGAAATATTTCAAAGGGCTCAAAAAGAAAAAAGTGTTTTTGTTGAAAGAATTGATGGCTTAGAAAATCTAGAAAGATATGCACGGTGTAAAAATTGCAAAAAAAAAATGAATTCATTTGAAACAAAATTTTTGACTTGTCAAAACTGTGGTTTAAAACAGATTGTAAATGAAGATGACAAAAAAATACATCATTGTCAGTGCTTATAAGCACTGATGACTTAGATAATATTGTATTAACAATGTTTGAAGATGTAATAGAAAAAGCCTTAAATATTTACAATAACAATGAGAAGTGAAGAGAAATATTACAATATCTTCTAAAGATTCAGATGTCAGTGAAGCTATTTTATCACTTTCAAAACTTGACATTACATATAATATGAAGAGTAATATTATAAGTAATATTTTGCAGCACACCTAATTTACTTTTTGATAGTAAATTTCAAATGTAATATCATGTGACTTTTCACATAAAGACATCAAACTATGGAACTTAAGAATATTTGCAGGAACATGCACTTTAAGAAGTTTCTCTTGAACGCGGTGAACAAAATTAAGTCATCGTCATCATTTGAGTTGAACCATGCTCGCCGACAAGTGACAGCACAAGTCCATCACCAAAACGAAACAGAACAAAAAGCAAAGAGACGAGCATTGAAGAAGACAACCTGGACAACGTAGAAGAAGAGATGTCCTTACAACTTATAATGGACAAACTAAATTCTATGGACACAAGGATAGACGACAACTTTTCACAAATGCATGTTGACATGGCCCAGTTAAGATGCGAATTCAAACAACAAATCGACGGCGTCAAAGAGTCCATTAAAGAAATTGAAAAGTCCCTCGAAAACGCCTGGGCAGCAATAGAAGATGTTCAGCAAGAGACAAAGGCGCACAAAGACTCCAAACGTTCCCACCAAGAAATGTTGGACAATCAAACAAAAACTATCCAAGCACTGCAAGCAGAGATGACAAAAATTCGGGCTGAAAACGAACAACTACGGCCATCACTTAAAGACACCCAAGAAAAACTTACTGCCCTCGAAAACTACACAAGAAGAGAGAACTTGAAGTTCATGAACATACCAGAGGACAAGGACGAAAATTGTCGGAATATAGTCTATGACATCATCGAAAATGATTTAAAGATCAACACTGAAAATATCCATTTCCACGCCATACACCGTGTTGGCAAAGCGACGACTCATCAAGACACTGACGATTTTACTCCATCGCGTCCACGACCCATCATCGCAAGATTTGTAAGCAGGGAGCATACGGAGAAGGTGCTATCCGCCAAAAGCCGGCTAAAGAAATCCGTCAAGTACAAAGATGCTTATATAACCAAAGATTATGCCCGTGCCATCCAGGAGGAAAGAAGATTCCTAATCAAAGCCATGTTCGTCGCTAAACAGAAGGGACATGATTCAAAAGTAATTAATCGTAGTTTGTTTATTGACAATCAAGTTTTCAACATTAACTCTATTCCCGATGAATTCCGCCCAAGACATGATGTTTAACTAAGGTATGTGTTATTTCGCCGTTCAGCACAAATGTCCATCTATTGACAAACGGAGCTTGTTTGCCGGCTATCCCTCGGACTTCAAATCCCACTAATTAGTCGAGGATTATGTATATATGTTCATTTGTGTATTTGTGTCTGATTTTCGTACGTGGATATCATGCAGTCTTATCATTTAGGTCACTTGTGTGTTTAATCTCTCTCTATTTTATTGTTACATTTCGATTATGTTTACGTTTAAGCCCATCTGAGACAAGTCTTACCAATTATCGTTTCTCTATTAGTGCTGAAAGAAATTTATTTTTATTAGTTTTCACTCCGCGAAGCTTGTGTTTACTAACGTCAAAAACAAAACTAACAATCTGATTACTGCCAATGCTTTCGATCTAAAATGCTTGTCGCTAAATGTTAGAGGCCTCAACAAATCAATCAAACGCCGAACCATTTTTCGCTGGTTACATAAACAAAATCACCACGTCACTTTTCTGCAAGAATCGTACTGCTCTAATGATATTGCTGCCTCTTGGGAAAACGAGTGGGGTGGCAAAGCCTTCTTTAGTCATGGAACAAACCATAGTAAAGGTGTAATAACACTAATTAATCCCTCTGTGGATTTCAAAGTCCTAAAAGTTATTTCGGATAAACTAGGAAGGTTCATTATTTTAAAACTGTCACTCGATGAAAAAACTATTGTCCTCGTTAACATTTACGCACCTAATGACATTACCCAACAAGTTACTTTTTTTCAAAAACTAAACAAACAACTAGAAGAATTCGCGCAAGATACAATCGTAATCGGTGGAGACTTTAATTGCGCTCTCACCTCAAACGACAAAAAAGGCGGAAACCCCATCTCTACAAAATCAGCTGTAATCAAAGAAATTAACACGCTATGTGATTCATACAACTTAACTGATATTTGGCGAAACCTGAACTCTGACAAACAAAGCTTCACCTGGAGAACTAAATCGTTGAAAATCCAATGCCGCTTAGATTACTTTTTAGTTTCACAAGAGTTAATTCAAAAGTGATATCATCCACATGCCGAATTCTGACCACTCTGCTGTGTCTTTTACTCTGCAGTCTAATCACCAAAGTCAAAAAAGGGTCCTGGCTTCTGGAAATTCAACACAGCCTTACTTAAAGACGAAGCGTACGTATTAGCACTGAAGTTGAATATTCCCGTCTTCAAAAATAAATACAAAGATACGCAAGACTTAGGCCTAAAATGGGACCTCATTAAAATGGAAATAAGAGGGTTTACCATTCAGTACTCTAAACGAAAAGCGAAAAAACGAGATGAAGAAAAAATATTGCACCAAAAACTAAACAACCTCCAAGCTAAAGCTGAAGAAACTCCGCACGACAAAAACATCATACTCGAACTTCAACGCGCTAGATCACTTCTTAAAAAAATCATGCTAACGAGAACAAAAGGCGCAATCCTAAGAAGCAAAGTGAGATGGTACGAAGAAGGGGAACGTAATACGAAATATTTCTATAGCTTAGAAAAACGCCATCACGACATTAAAACAGTATCAAAACTCAAAGTAGGTGAAAATTCCTATATAGACGATCAATTTGAAATCTTAGAAGAAGAAAAAAACTTTTACGAGTTACTGTACCGCTCCAACAACATAGATGACCAAAAAATTAAGAATTCGTCATTTTTTAAATCAGAAAATGTAACAGAACTTAGCGAAGAAGAAATGAAATCCTGCGAAGGATTGGTAAACGAAGATGAATGTATTAACGCGCTCAAAGATTTCAGCAATAATAAATCTCCGGGTACCGATGGTCTACCAGCAGAATTCTACCGACTTTTTTGGTCAGACATCTCCTTTGACCTACTTGCCAGCTACAATTACGCCTTTCACTACAACACACTTTCTATAAGCCAAAGACGAGGAATAATCTCGCTTATACCAAAAAAATTTAAAGATAAAACAATCCTAGAAAACCTTAGGCCAATCTCACTCCTAAACGTTGATTACAAAATCCTCACTAAAGTTATAGCCAAAAGAATAGAAAACGTTCTGCCAACCTTAATAAACCCAGATCAAACAGGTTATGTAAAGGGCCGCTATATTGGTGAAAACGTACGACTGATTTACGATCTAATACACTACACAGACAAGCTAAATAAAAAAGGCATTGCTATTTTCTTGGACTTTAAAAAAGCTTTCGATTCCATTGAATGGAACTATCTTCAAGAAACACTCCAGCTGTTTAACTTCGGCCTTGACATCCAAAACTGGATAAAAATATTCTATAACAATGTTACAAGTTGTGTCGTGAACAACGGCCACGCCTCTGTCTTTTTCTCCTTACAGCGGGGAGTCAGACAAGGTTGTCCTTTGTCTGGCGTCCTTTTTGTCCTTGGCATAGAACTTCTCTCTAGAGCTATAAGAAGCGAGCCGGCTATAAAAGGTATCCAAGTAAACAACCACGAACTAAAAGTAACTCAATATGCCGACGACACAACAGTATTTGTACGTGACCTTGACTCCGTTACAAGTCTATTAAAGCTATTAAATGATTTTAAAGAATGTTCCGGCCTAGAAATTAATACTACCAAAACCGAAGCAATGTGGTTAGGAGAATGGAAACACAACACAGATGAACCTTTTGGTTTTAAATGGCCAAAAGAACCTATTAACGCACTCGGTGTCTTTTTTTCTTACAATCAAATAAACGCTGACAGACTCAATTTTGGCGAAAAAATACTTTACCTGGAGAAATTGTTGAACACTTGGAAACGAAGAAATTTAACTCTTTATGGAAAAATTAACATTGTCAAGACTCTTGGGATTTCTAAATTAGTTTATTCTGCTTCTGTACTGCCTGTTCCAGATCACTATATCCAAGAAATCAACAAATTAATCTTTAACTTTATTTGGTCCGGAAAGCCCCCTAAAATCAAAAGAAATACCTTAATCGGAGAAAAAAAAGATGGCGGCTTGAAAATGTGTGATTTCAAAATCATGGAAAAGGCACTGAAGCTAGCTTGGATAAGCAGAATTCAGGATGATTCACAAGCTTCCTGGAAAATAATCCCTAATCATCTTTTGCACAAACACGGAAATCTTGTCTTTTTAACAAAATGCAGCTTCCCAGCAAATATACTTGACAATGACAACAAACTCCCCACTTTTTATAAAATAATGTTAAAATATTGGTATGAGTTAAAAATCGCAACGGAAACCGATTGCGGAACGCATCCTAGAAACGAATCATTGTGGAACAACAGAAAAATCCTGATAGAAAACAAACCTGTTTTTTACAACAATTGGTACAACGCTGGCATTACCAAAATAAGCGACATATTAAACCAAAACAGTGAGTTTTTGAATTTGCACGAGTTCGCTCTAAAATTCAATCTTAATGTCCCTTTTACGACATACTGTGGTCTGGTTAAAGCAATTCCAAATGAGTGGAAAGCCAATTTTAAAAGCCCAACTCCGAATTTTGAACACAATACACCAGTCAACACCCAGACAACTAGATATATTTACTCCTCTCTTTTTAAAAGCTGTTTTCGTTCCTCCCACCGCTGAAACCAAAATTCTTCGCCACGGGTTCACAAAAAAGACCATCCAGAAAGTTTATCTCATGCCATTCGCCGTCACAAACGAAGTAAAAATAATCATGTTTCAACACAAAGTAATTCAAAACATACTCCCAACCCGCGTCTCACTTCATCGAGACGGCCTCCTAGAAAACCCTATATGCAACTTATGCAATGCCGAGAAACAAACTCTAGATCACCTGCTTATAAACTGCGCTCTCACAATCGATTTTTGGACCCTGTTTCAAAACTGGTGGTACCAAAAAACATGTGAAATAATAACGTTAACTACAAGCCATATACTTTACGGCTGGCATGATAGAACAAAGCATTGGCAAACACTAAACTATTGTCTATTAATTGCCAAATATTGTATCTTTTGCACAAGCCTTTGCGGAAACGTCTTAGATTTCGAATGTTTTATACTGAGTGTTCAAGAAAAACTTAAAATTCTTAAAGAAATAGCGACTACAAAAAAAGCACTTCCGAAGTATTATCGCACCTGGGCACCACTTCTCTAGTTTTTTACTTTACTTTTGTACATTTTTTTTTTCTCGTATGTGTAAACTACGTAACTGCTACTGACACTGTAATAGTTAAATATCTTTGTAATAGCAAAATATCTGTGTATATTACTGTTATTTTTGTTATTTGTTATTGGTTTCTTTAATAAAACTGTTAAAAAAAAAAAATTTGAGTTGAACCAATACAATTTTAACAATTTCATTTATAACTCCATGACAAACAGGCAGTTATCGCTTTTTTAACGATGGTGGTCTGCAATTTTCTCAATTGTAGAAGCGATTTCGAAAAGCTAATAATAATCAATATCCGTTTTCTGAAACTCCTGCAAATATTGTGTAAGTTCTAATGCATTAATAATGTAAAATGTTCATTTATTGTTCTGCTTTGACATTTTAAACCTAGAACTATTCCAGTTTTAAAAATTTAAGCAATGGGAAATCATATATCCTAAGGTGAACTTAAGGATTTAATGTATAATAATGATTAATATCAAATTTCTCTTTATAAATGAATTTTTTATTAATAAAAAAGATCATGAAAATTAAGGACATGATTATATAAGATGAATTGTCTTGATATGCAAAGGATTTCTCCACATTACTTTTATAGCAAATGTATAGGATTAGAAATGAGAATTTAAATTTTGATGTTAGTGCTTAAAAAAGCCACTTTGCATACGGATGTTTAGTTAATTTTTTCTCTTAATTATTTTAAAATTTCAGGTCTACAAGTAAAATTTTGCAAAATATGTAGCAATTTTATTGATATAAATTATCACATTTTTAGAAATGAGTAGTAAAAGAAAGCTTTGTTAATAATATTAATAATATTGTTATTTCCATTTATGTTTCATATATATTTCTTACTTATATTAAATGTCAAAAATATAGTTTAATTCTTTCTGTATTCATATATATAAAAAAAATGAAAAAGATAATAGCATAATTTATAGTAACAATATAATTTGTATTTTAGTTACACTTCAATTATTATTTGAAAATTAATCAATGAAAAAAATAAAAATGAATTTTTATCTATTATCACCAAAAATGTGTTGCTGTTATTTATTACTTTAATAAAAACCAAAAAAGTACATATAAGATAATTATATTTCTTATAATTGGGCTGTTAAAGATATATTCAATGCTTTTATTTCAAAATTCAAAAAATTACGTCCCAAATACAAATTTTCAAAATAGTCTTATTAACTCTTTAAAAGAATTAAGTTAAATCAAAATTGGTCCTTTTCACCGGCCATTAGGAATTAAGCGACTTTGGGCGACTTTAGGTCCCAGAGTAAACGTTCTTTAAGTTAAACCATGTTGTTTAGAAGGACTAGGGACTACTGTTAGGTTTCCTTTGGCCTCGTTACGTCACGGGCATGCGCAAGATTAGCTTAGGAGACCACGAGGTTTGTCTACCCACCATCTTGTTTTCAAGAACTGTGAACCATGAATATATTGATAAATTAAAAAGAGTTTAAGAGCAAATCCGTGCAAAAATCAAACATTACACGGCAAAGTTAAAAAACTAAAATTCGCTCTTCTTTTGCATACAGGTAGTCTTTAGTAAGTATACAATTGCTGTGTAGTTTTTTTCTTGAAAAACTTATTTGTTTCTGGGAAAACGAAAACATTAGTTTTCAGCCCGGGGTTCGATTTGGCGACACCAAACAGGCTTAAAATAAGTCATGATTCACTCGACTCGCGTATCAAAACTACTGCCCTAGAAAAAGCTGTCATAGCTCCGATTTGTTGTACAACTTGTCACAGTCTAAATACCATGATTTCATAAAAAATTAGTTTAATCTAAGTATTCAAATGAAGTCAAAAGCTTATGGCTCTCCCGTTCTGCGTAAAACAGTAGGCGAAAAACAGCGATGATTTTGAGCATGTGCCTTTGTTCAGAATTTCGTAATATTATGAATGACAATACTAGAGTTGACAATCTTTCAAAATATGCAAAGTTTAGTTTGGGGAAATGAATTTGGGATTTTTAAGAGTTTGTTGAAAATCGTGAACGGAAGACGTAAAATCACGCCATGTTGTGTGTGCGTGACCAACAACAAAAACAAAAACAAAAACGTTTTTCCTTGAGAAACCTTGGCAACTCTGACGCCAAAAAACAAAAAAACAATGAAAATATACAAAACTTAACTTGGATATGACATTCTTGAATGTCCATAGTGTTTCCTTTTGACGTCTGTTCAATTTCATTCGTGAAGTTTATCATGAACAGTGAAGCCCGTAGCCACGATCAAAAACGCTTTTACAAACTTTTCGCTGAATTCTTCGTAGCTCACTTTGCACTTTCGTACTCTTTATACTGTTGATACAATTTTTTTTACCAGATTTCTGGCGGAAACTGTAAAAGGGCTGACAATAAAGCGAACTAGTTCAAGCATGTGTTCCCAGTTTTCCATCCTTGTGTAACCGTGAACCGTTTTGAGACTATATGCAAATTACGTCTCAAATTTGCATATCAGGCTGAGCAAGCGTTCGTGACAGTCACGGTTGGTACATGGGTGGATAAGGTATTCATTGGGTCTTTTTGCCATATGTTTCATGTATTTTTTTTTTAGAAAGGCTTAATGCTTGCGCTATGTACAGTGCGGTATGCTTCAAGGCTCTGAACACTGTGCGACTGCAGTACCTGAACTAGAGAAAGCAGAACTTTCCCAAACGTTTTCTGCCCCATCTCTCCCAATGGGGTGCATGGGCCCTGAATACGACACCAGAGGGTGTATTGGACTATCATATATTGTACAAGCGACGTAGCATTCGCTTAAAGTGGAATGAAATTATGTATGTATGATAGATGGGAGGTACTGTTGTAATTGGAAGGTTTCAAATAAAACTGTTGTTGTTTGTTGTTGTTGTAAAAACCCCTAAGAATTCAGAACGCGGAAGATTCTTTGTTCTATGGTTTCCTAATTTTCTTTTTAGGACCAGTAGCTCATAAGGGTGTTTTAGAGTTAAATGCCTAATAGCTCTCCTACAATATACACCAAAAAATATCACATCAGTATATTTTCTTTTTATTATATTGACATTAATTAATTGATTAGTTGGTCAATTATATTTCTTAATTCTGTGCATGAAACGTGCCTTGCATTGATTCTTTTCCGCTAGTTTTCAATGTGTTTTTAACTTCATTTTATTGTGTTTATTTTTTTTTTCGTCTGCAATTTTTCGCAGGAATTGATTTCTTATTGGCCCGACCTCCCCCTTAAAAAAACAGAAAAAGGTAATACCAGAGCAAGGAATGAGCGGAAAGCGCGAGTCATGTATGCATCGGCTAAAGAGAAGATTAACCGAAATATTTCTTATAAAAGCGGGACAATGAAGGAGGAATGTTCCTCTCACAACCAAAGCATTGTCAATTGTCACACTCTAGAAATGAAACTAGGGCTGCCTTTGTTGTTGTTCTGCCATAGCAGTCCAATCAGATACCAGAAGCGGAAGTAGAAGACTTTATAAAACTCTAAAAATAAAAACGATGACAAGTAAATGAATCAAGATTTCTCAATCTTTGTACCTGCGTTTTCGTTTGAAAGATTATTTGTGTAGCTTAACATGTGAAATCCAGGCCGACAAGATCCACCCCAACCCAACCCCACCCATGTAATAAATATTGGTTTTCTGTCAATACTGTATTTTAAAACCCACGAGATCTCTTTCCTGTTTTGAACTGTATTAATTGAAGACTTCCGAACAACACTCATCAAACTTCAAAAAAATATGGAATTTTGGCCACTGAGAATACCTTAATATCCACCCTGTGTACCAACCCTGACTGTCACGAACGCTTGCTCAGCCTGATATGCAAATTTCAGACGTAATTTGCATATGGTCTCAAATTGGTTCACGGTTTATGCAAGGATGGAAAACTGGGAACACATGCTTGAACTAGTTCGCTTTATTGTCAGCCCTTTTACAGTTTCCACCAGAAAAAATTGTATCAACAGCATAAAGAGTACGAAAGTGCAAAGTGAGCTACGAATAATTCAGTGAAAAGTAAAGCGGTTTTGATCGTGGCTATGGGCTTCACTGATCTTCACTGTTCATGATCAACTTCACGAATGAAATTGAACAGACGGCAAAACGAAACATTTTGGACATTCAAGAATGTCATATCCAAGTGAAGGTTTGTATATTTCCATTGTTTTTTGGCGTCAGAGTTTAATTGCCAAGATTTCTCAAGGAAAAACGTTCTAAGTGTTTTTGTTGTTGGTCACGCATACACAAGGTGGCGTGATTTTATGTCTTTCGTTCACGATTTTCAACAAATTCTTAAAAACCTCAAATTCATTTCCCCAGACCAAACTTTACATATTTTGAAA
This sequence comes from Dendrophyllia cribrosa, assembly GCA_024195265.1. Classification (NCBI taxonomy): domain Eukaryota; kingdom Metazoa; phylum Cnidaria; class Anthozoa; order Scleractinia; family Dendrophylliidae; genus Dendrophyllia; species Dendrophyllia cribrosa. The sequence goes on along the minus strand of JAJLRJ010000007.1, from coordinate 25,302,573 downwards.
GATCGTCAATTCTAGTATTGTCATTCGTAATATTACGAAATTCTGAACAAAGGCACATGCTCAAAATCATTGTTGTTTTTCGCCTACCGTTTTACGGAGCACGGGAGAGCCATAAACTTTTTGCTTCCCTTGAATACTTAGATTAATCCAATTTTTATGAAATCATGGTGTTTAGACTATGACAAGTTATACAACAAATTGGAACTATGACAGCTTTTTCTAGCGCAGTAGTTTTGATACACGAGTCGAGTGAATCATGACTTATTTCAACCCTGTTTGCATGTGTTTGGGATTGCCAAATTGTGCCCTGATATGATAACGACTTTCTTCGTTTTTCTCGGAAACAAATAGATATTTCAAGGAAAAAACTACATGGCATTCATGTACTTACTATAGGCTATCTATATGCAAAAGAGGAGCTAATTTGATTTTTTTCAGCTTTGCCGAAGATTTGCGATTTTGTTTGATTCTTGCACGGATCTGCTCTTAAAAGCGTGACCCGACGAGTGATTTAGAATTTTGAACCCGTTCGGAAGAACATCTGGTAGCAGAGCGAGGTTCTGGAGAGATTTATCAACATGGAACGTCTGAAGAAAGAGAAAATGAGGTCGAAGTGCTCGTACACTGGGAACCGAAACAAGCTCATGATGGTGATGGAAGGAGGACTGTCGTCGAGAATGCAAGTAGTGGAGAGCTTGAGTGTTTTTACGGACAAGTATGAGAATGTGCTTCGAGCCTGTGAAAAGTTGGAAACGTACTACGAGACTGTGAAGGATTCGGGAAACCTCAGTGCTGTTTCGAACGAACTAGAAGCGGTTGAGGAGGATTTCACGGAAGTCGAAGGAATTGTGAAAGGATATTTGAGCAGTGAGAGCAGTTCACCAGTCAAAGACCAAACGGAGAGGCTAAAAGAAGAAGTATCTAAGCGAGAAAAGGAGATCAGCCGAATCGAACAAGAAATCGAGCGAACGTACGCGGAATGCGAGAGACAACTTGGACAGAAGCTTTGTAGCGAGAAACCGCAGACAGAACTAGACCAAGGAGCGCGAAAAACTACCCACAGTGAATCATGCGACCGAGAACAAGAGTCGAAAAAGAAATCGGAAAGATTTAAAGAGCACCAGTTGTCCAGAGAGTCGTTTAGGGAACAAAATTCTGGTGTTCAAAAGCAGCCTGTTGTATCTTCGTCTCCACGTGTTCAGAGTGTTTCGACCGCTATTGGAACGATGGCCGGACTGTCTCCACCTTCGTTCATCCGAGTACTTATGTACCATCATCGACGCAACAATTATATGTACCCTTCAGCGGAGACCAAGGTCAGTCTTTGTCCACTGGGAAAAACCAGCCATTGTCATTGTCCTCTTCAGACCAGATTAGTGTTGACTCTTCTGCCTCACTTAAAAGAGTAAGCATCCCCAAGTTCTTTGGTCAGAAGAAAAATTATGAATCGTGCTAGAGCTACGCCAGAATACAAGCTTTTATGGTTGCGAGAGTGCCTTCAGGGTGAGCCCCTAAAAGTCATTGAGAACCTGGGACATTCAGCAGCAGCGTACAAAGCAGCCAAGACTCGACTGGAGCGAAAGTATGGAGGACAACGAAGAGCTTTCACGCTTCGACTTGAAGAGTTGGATGCTTTCAAATCAGTGAAAGAAGGAAATGAAAGAGACCTGGAGAAGTTTGCTGAACTCCTTGATGGAATTGTTGTTAACTTGATGGATGCTAACCAGGAAGCTGAGCTAGGAAGTGGATCACTCTACATCACTCTTCAGCGGAAGTTTAACAAAGGCCTTCTCACTAAGTACAAGCAGTGGGTTAACGATAACAATCGCACTAAGAATGTGGGAACACTTAGAGAGTTTGTCGACAGAGAGTCTGAGTTTTTGACCACAGCCTCTGAGACTATAACTGGTGTACTTAAAGACCTCCCTAAGAAAGAGAAGAATGTCCATCAAGGAAGAGCCTTTCTAACTCAAGAACTCTCAATAAGTAAGAAGAAGTCAAGTCGGGCGTGCAAGGTGTGCAATAAGCAACACGGGGTTTGGGCTTGTGAGAGCTTTAAGAGGATTACAGTGCCAAAGCGATGGGAAGTAGCCACAGAACACAAACTGTGTTTTCGTTGTCTAGCTGATGGACATAGAGGTGAAACGTGTTTTAAGAGTAGAGTGTATGGACTGGATGGATGCCGGTCAGCTCACCATCGAATGCTTCATGAAGACGGAGCTGCACACAGGAACCTTCACAGTGTTTCGGCAACTAGACCAGAACAGTCTGGCGCACCTGCAGGTGAAACTGTTGTAGAAGGGGAGCTTAGTGAGAGGACCCACGTGACGACCACTGCAATGAAACTAACTGTTCCTTCTGAATTCATGGCTCTGCGGACTGTTCCTGTGTACCTGACCAATGGAACTAAACAAGTGAAAGTGAATGCCCTCCTGGATGAAGGTAGCAGTAGGTCCTATCTAAATAGTGATGTTGCCGCAGAACTTGGACTGGAGGGGAGACCACACGAGCTGACTGTGAAGGTGCTTAATGATAACCAGGAGAAGCTGGACTCCTCAGTAGTAAAGTTTACGATCAACAGTTTGGATGACAAGGTGCACAAACCAGGTTCTGCTTACACAACTGAACGAGTCACCGGCAACATGCAAGTTGTGGACTGGAACTTGTACAAATCAAAGTGGAAGCACTTGAAGGGTATGTGGGGCCCAGGCCCATCGCAGACCTGCTCATTGGAGTAGATCAGTCTGACTTGCTGTACTCCTTGGAAGATGTTAGAGGACAACCCGGAGAGCCCATTGCTAGATTGACACCACTGGGATGGACCTGCATTGGCAACCCCGAGTTACAGGCAGACAGAATTCAAACCAATTTCACATTCCTGGTAAATGACTCGCATGAACTGAACAATCTTGTTCGTCGATTCTGGGAAATTGAAGAGCCCAAAGAAATCCACATTGTCAAACCAGAGAGATAGAGATAGAGTTGCTGAGACCCTGACCTTTGAAGATGGTCGCTACAGTGTTGGTTTGCCGTGGAAGACCAAAGACCATGAGTTGCCAGATAACTTCAACATGGCCTTGCGCCGCCTGCAGAACACAGAGAAACGACTTCAGAAATCTCCTGAACTTAGTAAGGCTTACAGTGAAGTGCTTCATACGTATCAAGCTAAAGGGTACATCCGTAAGGTGTCACCAGAAGAAGAGAAGCCTGGACAAGTCTGGTACCTGCCCCACTTTCCAGTTCTGAGGCCAGACAAATCCACGACAAAGACACGAATTGTATTTGATGTATGAGGAAGTGTCTCTCAATGATGTTTTGCTGCAAGGTTCCAAGCTCCAAAATGACCTGTTTGCTGTATTGCTGCGATTTCGACGTGACCCTATAGCCTTAATGTGTGATATTATGGAAATGTATCTGCAAATCAAGTTAAAACCAGACGACAGACCTTATCGCCGTTTCCTGTGGCGAGACTTGAACACTCAAGAGGATCCTGATGTAGATGAGTTCGACCGTATCGTGTTCGGAGTAAATTCGTCATCATTTCTGGCACAGTTTGTCGCCCAACAGCATGCTCAGAAACACCAATCAGAGTTTCCCCTTGGAGCTGAGACAGTTTTGAAGAACGCCTATATGGACGATAGCATGGACTCAGTTCCAGATACGAAGAGTGAAATTGAATTGTACAAGCAGCTGTTGCAGTTGTGGGCTTCAGCGGGAATGCATGCGAGGAAGTGGCTGTCTAATGTTCCTGAGGTGTTAGAGTGTATCCCATCTGCTGATTGTGTTACGGAGGTTGATCTTGATAGGGGTGAACTGCCTGTTGTGAAAACTCTGGGAGTGTTGTGGTCTCCTAATGAAGACGAGTTCAAGTACCAAGTTCATCAGCCTAGCGGGGATCACAGCGGTACCAAGCGTGCTTTCCTGAGGAAGATCGCTACCTTGTTTGACCCCCTTGGATTTTTAGCGCCATATGTTGTTCGGGCCAAGATCATTTTTCAAGAGATGTGGGAAAGCGGAGTTGACTGGGATGACTCGGTAGATGAGAGCTTGTCAGGGAAAGTTCAGCAGTGGTTTGAAGAACTTTCTGACCTCCCTCCTCTTCGTATACCTAGATGTCTGCGAACCAGAATTGGAGTCAGAAGTATTACCTTACAGACCTTCGTTGATGCATCTCAGGAGGCGTACGGTGCAGCTACATATACAAGACATCTGTACGAAGACGGAACTGTCACTTGTCGTCTTGTAGCTTCGAAATCAAGGGTTGCGCCCCTTCAAGCTGTCACTATTCCTCGTCTGGTACTAATGGCTGCAGTAGTTGGACTCCGACTTGCTGAAACTATCGGGAAGGTTCTGAACATTCCCAAACATGAGTGGTTATTCTGGTCTGATAGTATGGATGTGCTGTACCGGATCCGTGGCCGGAGTAGAAAATTCAAACCTTTTGTGGCAAATCGTGTGGGTGAAATTCAGTCCTTGACCGACCCAGAACAGTGGAGGCATGTACCAACCAAACAGAATCCGGCTGACCTGCTGACGAGAGGACTTAGTGTCTCTGCTCTCATTGAAGAAGGAAAGTGGTGGAAAGGTCCAGCATTCTTAGTGCAAGAAGAAGCAGAATGGCCTGAAAAGAAGATTGAATCCAAGGTTGTACCAGACATGGAGGTTCGGAAATAGTACCGAGAAAGAGAAGATATACAGGAGCGCTCATTTGTCTCCACGACCAAAGAGGATCGCTTGGAACCGACCAGATATTCCAGCTGGACTAGACTCACAAGAGTCTCTGCAACAGTGAACCGTTTCCTGGAAAACTGCCGTTTGCCATCGACTCTTCGCAAGAAAGGAACTCTAAGTCCGGAAGAAATTGTCACTTCAGAAATGCACTTTATTAGACTTGCTCAAGAAGACGAATTTCGGGAGGAAATCCGTGCGCTGAAGTCAGGAAGAGAACTACCTGGAAGATCAAAGTTGTTGCCTCTGAAGCCAATACTGGATGAAGAAGAAATGCTCAGGTGTGATGGGAGACTGACCTACGCAGACTGCCTACCATGGGAAACCCGCTATCCCATAATTCTTCCCCGAAGTCACCGGATAACCAAGCTGATCATTAAGGACAGTCATGAAAAGAATCAGCATGGAGGAACCAACCAAGTCCTTGCTCAGCTGTCAAGCAGATACTGGATAGTCTCAGCCAGAGAAGCCATCAGAGAGTGGGAGAAAGAGTGTATGCTGTGCAGATGGAGGAAGGTCACTTCTGCAAAACAAATTATTGCCCCATTACCAGAGCTTCGAACTCGCAAGTCCTTGTGTGCCTTTAGCCAGACCTCTATCGACTTTGGTGGACTGTTCTATACCAGGCAAGGAAGAGGGAAGACTCGTCAGAAGAGATACCTGTGCTTATTCACTTGTCTAGCTACTAGAGCAGTACACCTGGAAGTAGCGTATAGTCTTGATACCAACTCGTTCCTGAATGCATTCTTTCAAATGGCATCGCGACGTGGCCTTCCAAGAGATGTCCTTTCAGACAATGGGACAAATTTCGGCGGAGCAAACAATGAACTGAAAGAATTAGCAGTCTTAGACGGAGAAAAGATCCAGGAGAGTACAGCGAGTTATGGAGTCAAGTGGCACTTCAATGCGCCTCTTGCCCCACACTTTAGCGGTGTCCACGAAGTGATGATTAAGGTTGCAAAGAAAGCCATCTATGCCATCCTAGGCATATCACGGATGAAGAATTTCTTAGTGCAGTTTTTGGAGCTGAAAGACTGATAAACTCCCGCCCACTGACCTACCAATCAGCGAACCCACAGGATCCAGTTCCTCTCACTCCCAACCACTTTCTGCAGGGGCAGTTGGGAGGTCGATTCGCACCAGACGCAGTGGAAAGTACAGCTTTCAATCCTCGCTGACGTTGGAGGAGAGTTCAAGAACTCGTTCGCCATTTCTGGCACCGGTGGTTAAGAGAGTGGTTGCCCAGCTTGAACACTAGGAAGAAGTGGTTTCACGAACAGGAGAACCTTCAAGAAGGAGACGTACCTATTGTGATGTCACCAGACACCCCAAGCCGACGATGGCCATTAGGGCGCATCGTGCAAGTTCATCCTGGAGAAGACGGAAAGGTTCGAGTAGTGGATGTTCAAGTTGGGAAGAGTATCATGAGACGGCCGGTGGTGAAGATTTGTCCTCTGGAACATTGTGATTAGGACATATGAACCCTTGTCATTAATAAGAGACAAAGAAACTGTTTTTCAAGAACTTTTTTCAATCGAACTTTTCTGAACTTTGTTGAATTTTTTTGATATTGTCACATCAAGAAGGGGAGAATGTTTAGAAGGACTAGGGACTAGTATTACGTGTCCTGTGGCCTCGTTACATCACGGGCATGCGCAAGATTAGCTTAGGAGACGAGGTTTGTCTACCCGCCATCTTGTTTTCAAGAACTGTGAACCATGAATATGTTGATAAATTAAAGGAGTTTAAATGTGTGACCCGACGAGTGATTTAGAATTTTCAACCCGTTCGGAAGAACACATGTCCTCAAAGTGAAATGAAGACGTATACAAAGTGTGCAACGATTGCCATCGTAGGAGAGAAGCTGTGTCAGACACAATTAACATGGAAATTAGTGGATTCCCTGGATTAGAAAAAGAAACAGAGAAGGATCAAATAGTATTTTGTAGGTATATGAACTCATAGTATTTTTGATCAAAGATCAAAATACAGAGTATTTCATTTTAGCACCGCATTTCTCTAAATTCACAGTTGAGAGCTTTGGAAAACATGGGATCGAGACTTACATTGTTTTTATCATGCAATGCATAATGGTAACTACTGCGTTTTAAACAGGAGGTTTTGGTATAAAAAGGGCTTAGACCGGGGCCTGACCTGGCCATTCTCACCTTCAGTTTTCAATCAAATACAAAAGAATCAACAACTGACAAACATACGTTATTCCTACGACTATAAGTACAAAAATTGAAAATGTTTAGAAAAAACGTCATTGTAGCAATAAAAGTTCCATTTCAAGTCCTTGGCTACTTCTGATATTATTTGTTGGGGCGATGAGCTTTTTTAAGCAAATTTCATTTATGGGACGCTCTGGTCAACAGCATACACCAACTGAAAGACATTGAAATTTGCATTTCTCACCAACTCTTTTCTAGTGGAACTTTGCATTTAAATTGAGTGATTCACTGATTTTATCAGAGCACCCCAGACCTATTGATTTAAGACCGAGTCCACCAGAGGACCAGGCAGGGGTGATACATGCCATCTCTCCAATTTTGATGAAACTTTGCCAGATTGTAGGAACCACTCAATAACTCAAAAACACAAAGTGGTTTGGTTTCGCGATTTTTCCCCTGGGAGTTAGACCACCCCCCCTGGTTTTTTCCCCCAAATACCAAACAATCCACTAAAATAAACATCAAAACTACATACCACTCCTGGTTACAGAATACAATGAATTTTATTTATTTTTCACATGAATAAAGACTGGACCTATGTTAGTTAACATGCCTAGTTTCAAGTCATTTGGAGTGACAGGTGTCAATCAAGAGCTTTCAATGCTCACCGATATCATGAAAGATTGCATGATTATGCAAATTAGCACAACTTCTGATCCAAATATCGCCAAAGTGCAACCTTCTTTTTTGAAACAATTTTTACCACGGTTCAGAACCATCCTAGATCTGATAAAATCGAAAATAAAATTTTTGGGACCTGTTATTTTTTTGCGACTACAGCCGTTAAAGCAACGTGACTACAGAATGGTTCTCACAATGAGAGAAGGACCAAATCTAAGAAAATAAAGTATTGCAGAATCAATTTGTTAACGCAATTTCTTAGTTAATGAGATAAAAACTGTCCTTAAATATTATTTATAGCAGTTAAAACTAACTGAAGGCAAAATTCTTTGCAATATCTCTGAAAATACCCAGGAAAATCATAGTATCAACACCCAAATTCTACTCCGATGCTCCGAATATTGGAATGAACGGTCGTGATATTTGAATTCTAAAGCATCAAGATGTTTCATACGAATTTTCCTGGCCATAATCTTGTTGTTTAGATTGCTCTTGGGACCTTGCTGAATCATTAAAGCTCGCGCACTGACCTTGCAGTTAGTTCTTGTCAATACTTAGTTGCAACGATTCAGGCTCTCTCTGCATGTAAACACATGAGTTATAAGTCGTATCGATCCCTGACATTATTGTTTGCCCTGACAAATAGAGTCCTGAGCTCATACATTGGATTGTCCATTCCATATTGGTTCAAGCAAATGTTAAATTGTTGATTTAGCCTCATTGGCAAGCAAGTAAACACCGAGTAATACGAACTGTCGAAGTTCGTCGAAGCTGAATGCGTGACAAAATGAGCCCATGAGCCCAGGACCCCGGTAAGCGGTAAATACAATTACCACAGACGATTATAGTTTGTAGTAAATCTCTACTAAAAGCTGGTAAAAAAATAGTTTTAACTATCTATTAAACCTAGAGATTTGTCTTCCAGTTTAGTGTAACTATAATGTATTATCTTATAAATCACAATTGTACCGGTAATGCGTGATAGATATGATCTAGTCGTGTGATTGAAACCTCGAACATTACGCGACAGATAAAGTCCTGAACTCACACATTTGATTGAGGTTCATAAAATCAATCAATGACTTTGTTTAGTACCTAGCCAAGGGTAAAAACCCTCTACTAATAAACGTTGAACTATTGATTTAGCTGAATTGGCATGCGAGTAAACTGTGTGGATTTGCACGACTGAAAACGGAGCGCTGGAACCTTCAGTTGATTAGCGGTAGTTTCAATCGCCGAAGACAACTAAATCAGAGGCGATTCGGCGAGACTAAACCTAATTGCCATTTTTCCACCAATTGACGTGGCTTTAATGGAAATATCTCGTTCACGTTTCAAGCAATCCAAAAACTCTATGCATCCTTTGAATCTATGCTATGGGGTGTTTTGTAAATTTTTCGGTGATTTTTGGGTATGTTTGGGAAATAGTTTTTCTCAAAGGAAAATTGATAAAATTTGATAAAATTAATAAAAAATTGATAAAATTAAGAGAAAGAAGAAATATGGAAGATTTAGTAGAGTTTTAAAATTAGAATTTGTAGTTAATAATTAATAGACTGACACCAAGTTAGTCCACTAGCAACCTGGGGTCAGTGCTCTTGCGTGGGTATCAACTGTCTGTTAGTGTTCCAAAAATCATTTTCTTTCTTCTAACCCTTCTTTAAACCCCTTAAAATTTTATTCAAATTTAGGATGAGTCCCGCCTTAATCTACCACAATGCAAACAGTAAAATACCGTGAAATGACTGAAAAATTTGCCTTTTCCAATCAATCTTTAGCCTGCATTGCAGGCGTTTAATCATGGGGCGACCGACTCGAGAACCGACTGAGTTCGTTCAAATGTATGCGTAAGCTTACTTTGTGAGTTTATAATAGGCCTCGTCTGGGTTTATAAACTGAAATATAAAACATTCAGGGCTTTAATCCAGTATGTATTTTTGGGTTAGCACTGTTTCTTTTCTTTTCTAGTTTCATTTTGATGATTTGAATCGCTAGATGGACATGCTAGAATTTAATCATCGAGGCTTTTAACAAACACTCATAACAGTGACTTTTCATCTCTCATTCATTCTGCTAGGTCCTATCGCACAAAATAAGGCATGCGTGCCTTATTGCTCGCATGCCAAATTGCACTTTAGCACGCCACCTGAGACAAAAGCAACCAAAAGCTACCGTGACATTCTTTGTTTTGCTTATTATATATGCACATATCCGTGACATTATGAAACACTTAGCGTGCCGTGTCATGGCACGCGTGCCCATGCGTTCACCTTTTTACCCAAATTCCCGTGGAGGGTCACAATTTGGAAAATTGCTTTAAACAATCCGCTTCATCATTCTCCCTTTTTTAGTATCACCCATCCTCTCCATTGCCTGTTTCTTCGCTTCTTCTGCAGTTGCCTTTTCCTTTTCAGCCTTTTTGTTTTTGTCAAGATCCTGCTAGTCAATTTTAGCTTTACCATCCTTCTCTCTGTCTAAGATTTCTTCTAGCAAACTGTCCAGTTCTGGCTCGTGACGGCTTTACTGAGACTGACATGCGCAGTTCATTCAAAGCATCACAAATTTACTTCCGGCCATCGTCGTCCTGTTATTCGTCGTCGATGCTTAAGCTCCCTATAATCACCTTTCCTACCTTTCCTTTGATTTTTTCATATACAGCCTTTTAAAAACGGATCATCACTGGACTGAGCATATGAATTATTTTTTAAATCCTCAATGTCTGTCATTATGTTGCTCCTCTTGTCAACAGATGCCAAAAACCGCAAAAAAAAACTAGTTATAAGAGTCCGTCCACGAGAGGACCAGGCAGACGTGACACATGCTATCTCACTGATTTCTTTCAAACTTTCACAGATTTTTAGGTTCACTAAGTTATTCAAATACCTAAGTGGTTCGGCCCCCAGACAATTCCCTGGGATATTAGAGGCCCCACCTCAATTCCCAGGGGTAAACCCCAAAAATATTCCTTAAAAATGCACTGACAAGAGACTTCTCTCAAACTAACAGAATGTAATGGATTTTAATCTCATTTCATGCAACAATTGCTGGAACCCTTAGAAACTTAAAACTCAAAGTTCGTGTGATTTAATATTATTCCTTTCAATTTAGAGCTGTCAATCATTGACCTTGTCACGCAACAAATTATCTTTGTCAAATTGTACTTTTTCAAATGCAATTATCTCTAATGGGCAACATTGTAATTCAACAAACGTTATACTACAATACAAACCTATCCAAGTACTATTTTTTTGTGAAAAAAAATTTTGGCATCTGTCAAATATTGTTAATGGCATTTATCTAAAGTAAGTGACCAGCGTTTTCAATCTGACTTTTTCTTCATACTAAAAATAAGCAAGAAATTAAACCTACACCCTTAAAGTAGGTTTCCTTAAAACAAGATTAAAAAATCTTATTTTAAGTTCCTGAGGTAAGGTATCCGAAGCCTTAAAACAAGTACCCTAAAATCTTGAAACAAGAACCAGACTTCTTGAAAGAGGAACTTTATTTCTTACTTTAAGGTACAAGAAAATGGAATATTATGCTTGAAATGAGGACATTATTACACTCCTTTTAAGGTATGAAATTACTTATTTTAAGATATAAAACCAACTTATAGTTACCTTGAAATAAGGAAATTGATTCTTGTTTTTAGAACTAAAACCAAGTAGCAATTACCTTAAAATAAGGAAGTTAATTCTTAATATTTTAAGGCAACCATGTATTTAATTTCTTGTTAAATTACCTCATTAGCTAGTATCAACAAAAAAGGTATCTTTGTGGTATCACTGCATGATCAAGCATACAGGTCATGATAATAATCACCAAAGATGACTCCTAACAAATTCTATGAGAATCACTACTCTAACATTAATAAAAAATGTTTTCCAACAACATTGTCGAAATCATAATACATCCATGTACCTTAGTTTTTGACAATAACTTTAACTTAATCAATACATGGTTTCTCATAAACTCAACTAATCTAACTTTACAATATACAGCACATACTAGCTTGGGATGATATCAAAATAATGTAAACATACATTAATCTTTTTCCAAGAACTTGAACAAATTTACTCAGAATTTTCTTACTCGAAAGAGAAGAAAGAAAGGTAAGAAAAGCATCATTTGTTTTGTTGCAAAACATGTTACTGTGTGAATTAGAGAAGGGTGAACACTTTGAAACCACACTAGGATTTTCCTTTGCCAAAAATTGTTCTATTCTTTCATTGCTACTTTCGTGAAGGCTTTCTGTAATAAAAAAGTGTAAATTTGAGTATTCTGACTATTCTTCCTGTGGTTTGATCAAGGCAAAGTTTCAAGCTTTTCTGATGCACACAGTTAAGTTCAACTAATGCTTTGTCAGCTGTGCACTGTTCATTTTGCTGAGTAGTTTGTTTTCCAGCTGTTTTAAAGTGTATGGCTTTCGTTTCGGGATTACACAAGAACATGCTCCTCCAGGAACTTAAATAAATTTTTACGTTTATCTTCGTACGCCAAATTAAAGGTGTAGTAAACTGCCATTAAAGTCACCAATGATGAAGTGAAGATGGAGTGATTTACTAGTTCACTACATTCTCACAGAACATCCTGATCAAGGATCACAAAAATCTGGGGTGCATCAGAGACAGCGTTGTCCACTGCAGCTGTACATGAAGTACGAAGTAAGAATGGTGACTTGGAAACATTTTTCAGGACTGTTTCCATTTTCTCACCTTCCTAAAAAAAATAAGACTATAAATAACTTGCTAACCGGTCCCCTGCAGGGAAACAGCTGTTGTGTTCACTTTAGGATCTTCATGCTTTGTACTGAAAAACATTGAGGTTGCCAGCAAAAAAACAGCCGAGATCACTACTCAGATCAATAAAATAAAATTTGATCTTGTTCAACATAAACTATGATCAAATTTTCAAGATAGCCTGACTGAACAGGCAACAGGGACCTCACACATGTTTCATGGACACATGACAAGACTTGTAGCATCAATCTACAGTATAATTATTGACTTAGAATGTATATTGCAGACAACAATATTATTATTTGCTGCCTGTTCAATAGAGGGTGATCGATTTATCTACGGTGTTGTACCTTCAATGTCAGAAGCAGTGGCTCCAAATCTGAGAAGGGCTTGTGGATGTTGCTCAATGACTGTACTGCTAGTTCTGTCAAATCATCTGAAACGAATTAAGTATGATTAATGATACATCCAAACTTAATTACCAGCCACGCAAGGAAATTAGAATTTGGCCCTTGTCAAAGGAGCGTAAATCTATTACCGGTATAGGTGGGCAATGTTGTGGATAATTTTGTACATTTCTGACATTGCAAGTGGTATATATCAAATAACATTATTTTTAACCCTATTAGTCACCTAATGTTTCTTTTGGCATTGAGCAATATGCCAATTCGCCACTTTAATTAGAAATGAGAAGCAATCTGGGGTGAGTTGTATTTCGCAATCGCTTCTGGGACTGCTACTGGAGACCTCACAAGTATACTTTCGCCACAAAAAAAGCTCATTGATTCAGTCATTTTCTTTAGGACCCCTTTTATTTGACCACCCCATATTACAACGGCGTGGCCATCTGATCAATTGGGTTCCACTGTATAACCATCATGTCAACATCCAGATTCTTAGACAAACATACCTGTCATGTTCTCAGGATCATCTTCAAAACAAGTTTGCAATGCCTTCCATCGATCCATAAACACTCTGTGTTCACACTTCTTTTTGGTTATCTTTTAAATTTCTAATTCCAATTCCCATAACAGCTGCAAATAAAAAAAAGACATTAATTTCTTACAACAAACACTGCCAACCTCAGACTCAACATGCACAAGCTTTCACATTTTACAAGAATTTCCTGATTCCACATGTTTATAGTTAATTCAGTGACTGTTATTTTTATCAGGGCACTTAATTCTTGTTTGAATGTAGAGATTTCCAGGAATTTCCAGAGCCTGCCAAAAAAAAAAATTCACTTATTTTCCAGTTCTGGAAGAAATAAATAAATACCAGGGCAAAATTCTAACACTTTCCAGAACCTGTATAAACTCTGTTAATATTTGAATAAATGCCTCACCCAGCAAACTACAGGTCTGGTGATGTGTTTGTAGTCTTAAGACAATGCTTATACTAACCACTTTTTCGTGTTCAAAATAAGGGAACTGATCCAGCATGTCACTGACAGCATGTAATCCAGTTATTGTCGAAATCTTGTCTCTTCTTTCAGCAAACGTAAGATTGAGAAGCTGCTCTGCTGCCTTCCAGTTAATAACTTTCTTTCCAAGCTCTTTTTGGAGTTCTTTCTCATGCTTTACCACATCATCTTTGCTTTGGCTTTCCCTTTCATCACTGTCAACTAGTTTTGGCTCTGGCAGCTTTTTGGGTTTAATGTTTGAGAACCTCTTCTTCAAAAGATGCAGGGTGGATGCCTAACAGGGTTTGCAATTTGAATAAAATATAAGCCATACTTACAGCATATGTAAACTTCATTCAACTCATTGTGAATAACAAAATAATTATCCTCAGCCTCTGCCTACGGCCTTGTTGGCTAATTATATATCAAGCAATATCCTGTACGATTTGGTAGGATAATATTGTTAAATATTTTGATTTAGCTGTTAAGGAAATATATAATAATCAATTATATGACCTCTATTGCATGCTTGTTTTGTATTTTGTCATTGCCGTTTCACCCATGAGAGATTCAACAGCGTGTATGGTTCAATCATAATGGGGCACCTCCAATGAATCTTAATTAAATCCTGATCATGACATTCTCTGGAAATTATTGCACTGCAGCTACTATTATTTTGCAATATTGTTATAATTTCAAACTTACCCAGTACTGAAATTCGACCTCATCAGGCCACAAAGGAGGCTTCTCGTCTCTTAGAGAAGGCACCTCATCACACAGTTGCTTTGCAGCCTCTTCAAAGTACTTAGAAGTGATGCGCTCACCAGCATAAGCTTGTAGACAGGTCACAGTCTCTCTTATTAGCTGCTTTCTACTGTGGTCATCAATTGTGGTCTTCTTTTTCACACACTCTTTCACTTTGGCAGATATTGGAAGCTTAAAGTCTTCCCCAAGAAGACGGCCTTTGCTTTTTTTGCTGCTGGTCCATTTACTGTGTACTCTCTTGGTTTTGTCCTCTTCAGGGCAGGTACAAACTGGGAGAGAGGTAACTCTTCTTCAAATGAACTGCTTAAAGGGCTCGGAGGTGACACATTTGATGGTGACTCTTGGTTTTGTCCTCTGTAGGGCAGGCATGGACTGCGTAAGAGGCAACTCTTCTTCAAATGAACAGCTTAAATGGCTCAGAGTTGACACAGTTGATGACGATGACTGCTTGGGTGAGCCTGAGGTCTGTAATTGAGAAAAATCTTTAATATTTCCTATTTCCTTGTATTGGAATAATCTTTGGGCGCTAAAAATAGACTATGGCTACCTCTTCCAAATGTGAGACCTTGATCACTCTGTCTATAAGTTGCAGATGCCGGATTTATGTGATTAAAACCAAGTTAAGTGCCAGTGCGTGCATATTGGTCAAATACTGTACAAAATACAGTTAAAAAGAATCCCATCCAAGCAACAAGATTACTGTCTTTTAAATTGTTCACCCTATGGGCCTAGTGCACCATCATGAAAAGTCGGTGTGGATAAATATTTCTGTTTTCTTTTGGAATTAATGAATTGCTTATTAAAAACCAAAGAATCTGTAACTTTCTGAAGACAGGATTCTTAACAATTCCCAGTTTCCCAGTCTCTGTACATACCGGTACTCATTAAATCCTGACTGTCAGTGATTTTAAATTGGAAGCTGAAATATTTTTGTATCTAATAATATTCTAAATCAGCTGGCATGCAGTGAGTCTTACAAACTAACCAATTTTCTCAGAAAGTCCCAAAACTTCTTTCTTGCTAAGAAGTCAGATGGGTACAAGTCCTTCAAGTCAGCTCTTGTCAGTTTAATAAACATGTTTCCATCTACTTGATTTTCTACAAAGACATACATTAGATATTTACATTGTAGTAATATGCAACACAATAAGCCATAAAATCAAAATAACAATCTGGTCAGGTAATTACCTATAAAATAACTTAATATGAATATTTTTAAAATAAGCATTACTGTTATGTTTTCTTTTTTGCAATAGGCTAGATTAAATGCCATGATAAAATCAGATGCCGGCAGAAGAAACAAGAGGGTCAAGAAGAATTGTCACACCCATACATGACATGTAATTTTCAATTTATTTTGTCTAAGTGAAAATCAAAGGACCTATGAAAGTTGGGCCAACGATCCATACCTCGCCAGTAGTAACCAACACAAAAAAATTCTTATTTTTAATAAAGAGCCGATTAAAACTTTGTTTTGGAGAATGATGTTTGATTTAAGGACGAGGAAGGGCGCGACCAGGAGAGGTGGTGGTGGTGGGGGAGGGGGGGGCAACAATCAGGAAATTTGCATCAACCTTGTATAAATCCTATGTAGGATCCTGTAGGATTTTGAAGGATCCTGTAAGATCCTGAATAGGATAAGGATCCTAGGCAGGATCCTAAATAGGAATAGGAACCTAGTCAAGATCCTAAATAGGAATAGGATCCTACTCAGGATCCCATAGGATCTTTAATAGGAGATTTGGGGTCTTTACCAAAATGTCATTTAAATTAAAATATTTATGTCATACTATATTCTGACAGTCCTGAAGATCCTGTTTAGGATCATAAAGGAATAATACTGACAGGTTTTGATTAAAAGCATGTTAATCACTGGGGCATGATAGAATCTTCTAACAGGAAGTTGATAGGATCTTACTGGACTTTAATAGGGGTCTTGATAGAAATCAAACTTGCAGGTCCCTAAGAGGATCCTACTTAAGGATTTTAATAGGATCCTAAGAGGAATGTTGAAAGGATTTTAACAGGATCCTAACAGGATCTCCAAAGAATCTTGGTAGAATCTACTGAATGAATCCATATAATGGGATCTTGGTAGAATCTTAAAGGATTCTAACAGGATCTTGGTAGAGTCTTACAGGATCCTTATAGGATCTTGGTAGAATCTTACAGGATCCTAACAGGATCTTGGTAGAATCTTACTGAATCCTAATAGGATCTTGGTAGAATCTTACAGGATCCTAACAGGTTCTTGGTAGAATCTTACAGGATCCTAACAGGTTCTTGGTAGAATCTTACAGGATCCTAATGGGATCTTGGTAGAATCTTACAGGATCCTAACAGGATCTTGGTAGAATCTTACAGGTTCCTAACATGATCTTGGTTGGGAGATGAATTCGTCGCTGATGGCGTTCGGACGTGTTCTTCGTGGTCTGTGACAACTTAGTTGAGAAAAGCCATGGCAGGCCGCTTCGCTATCTCCAAACGATAGGCATTGATGCCGTGTGCCATTTTCACAAAGTTATAACTTTCTTTTAAGACATTGCAATAAAACAAAACTACGCAAGCCTATGCGTACTTGAGTGTACTACCCATCGCAACGTTTCATAATGACCATCGCAACAGCAATGATGTATTTATTAAGCATCGTAATGACATTGCAATAAAACAAAACTACGCAAGCCAGCGTGTACTTGCGTGTACTACCCATCGCAAGTTTCATAATGACCATCGCAACAGCAATGATGTATTTATTAAGCATCGTAATAACACTTCTGTTACGGTGAAAACTAAACAACTTCCGGTTCTCGTATGTTATAACCAACTTTACGACTTAATAACTTTTGATTCCATCCCGATATCACCTTCAAAATAGCAGGATGTTAAGATAAGAAGCTGCTCTTTTCATCGCAATGCAGTAAAACAACATTGTGAGATTACAAAATATGGACGGCGCAACCTTTGATCCATCGTGTACTACCCATCGCAATTTTCATAATAACCATCGCAACAGCAATGATGTATTTATGAAGCATCGTAATGACACTTCAGTTCCGGCGTAAACAATCGCAGACCACTAAGACAACATCGTAACATTGCATAAAATATACTCGCTTACAAAATATGGATGGCGCGAATTTCGATCTATCATCTGCAATTTTAAAAAAGTTATAACTTTTTTGGTTAACATTAAAATAAAACAAAACTACTCCAGCCATACTTAATGTACTACTCATCGCAAGTTTAAAATAACCATCACAACAGTAATTAATGATACATTAATTAACGTAACGACTCCCTTGTACCGGAAAGCCGAAAGAGTGCGTTATATATCGCAAAACTCCTTTGAACCTTTGTAAACACTATCAGCATACGACATGCGACAACCGGAGAGGGGGAGACTCCGATATGAAAATGACGGCAGTGCTGGTCGCACCGTTTAGGGATAAAAATTTGTCGATTGGTACCACTTAGAGGAGTGCGTGATTAGACATCGAAATGTCTGTAGAACGAACTCCTCTTGGAAAATTTTGATGAATACCGCACCGTTTTGTCCTTGGATTCTAATACTGCCATGTTATGTTTCGGAAGTTGTTTAGTTTTCACCGTAACAGCAGTGTCATTACGATGCATTATTGCTGTTGCGATGGTTATTATGAAACTTGCGATGGGTAGTACACTGAAGTACACGCTGGCGGCTTGTGTAGTTTTGATTTCTTGCCATGTTTTAAAAGAAAGTTACAACTTTTTAAGGACGCGCCATCCATATTTTGTAAGCGCGTACATTTTATGCAAATGTTGCGATGTTGTCTGAGTGGATTGCGATGAATACAGCAACTTTTTATCTTAGTATTCTGTTATTTTGAAGGTGATGTCGGGATGGAATCAAAAGTTATTAAAGCGTAAAGTTGGTTTTAAAATACGAGAACCGGAAGTTGATTTGCTTTTGCCGGAAGTGAAGTGTCATAACGATGCTTAATAAATACATCATTGCTGTTGCGATAGTTATTATGAAACTTGCGATGGGTAGTACACCGAAGTATGCGCTGGCTTGTGTAGTTTTGTTTTATTGCAATATCTTAAAAGAAAGTTATAACTCTTTGAAAACGGCACACGATAGATCAAAGGTCGCGCCATCCATATTTTGTAAGCGCGTACATCTTATGCAAACGTTGCGACGTTGTCTTATTGGTTTGCGATGAATAGAGCATCTTATTATGTTACTATTCTGTTATTTTGTAAGTGATATCGGCGTCGAATCAAAAGTTATTAAAGCGTAAATTTGGTTTTAAATACGAGAACCGGAAGTTGATTTGTTTACGCTGGAACTGAAGTGTCATTACGATGCTTCATAAATACATTATTGCTGTTGCGAGGGTTATTATGAAACTTGCTATGGGTAGTACACTCAAGTACGCGCTGGCTTACGTAGTTTTGTTTTATTGCAATGTCTTAAAAGAAAGTTATAACTTTTTTTAAAATTGCAGATGATAGATCAAAGTTCGCGCCATCCATATTTTGTAAGCTCGTACATTTTTTGCAAATGTTGCAATGTTGTCTTAGTGGATTGCGATGAATAGAGCAACGTCTTGTCTTAGCACCCTGTTTTTTTGAAGGTGATATCGGGATGGAATCAAAAGTTATTAAGTCGTAAAGTTGGTTATATCATACGAGAACCGGAAGTTGTTTGGTTTTCACCATAACAGAAGTGTCATTACGATGCTTAATAAATACATCATTGCTGTTGCGATGGTTATTATGAAACTTGCGATGGGTAGTACACTCAAGTACGCGCTGGCTTGCTTAGTTTTGTTTCATTACAATGTTCGTAAAGAAAGTTATAACGTTTTGAAAATGGCACATGATAGGTCAAAGGTTACGCCGGCCATATTTTGTTAGGTTGTATATTTTTGGCATGTAGTGCGATGGGATTGGGACATATTGCGATGGCTAAAGCACACATTAACCTATAACACCGGTGAAGAATAGCTTTTTAAAAAGGCCATTTCCGAGTTGCCTTTAGCCTCTCTATCAAAGCGAGGCTAGGTGCGAAACCTTTCATATGAAAATGAGTTTTCATTCACATGCAAATAAAACTTCTTTGCATGAGAATGAAAACTCATTTCCATATGAAAGGTTTCGCACCTAGCCTCGCTTTGATAGAGAGGCTAAAGGCAACTCGGAAATGGCCTATTGATTTTTCCCAAAGTTATAACGGTACAAACTTCCCACTCTTGCACAAAGGAGATAACGTGACAGCAAAATTTATTGTCGTGAAGAATTCGACATGGTTTGGTTGTCCGTTCATTCTAGCGCTTAATTAGTTGTTACTAGACGAGGTAATAGTCGGAAACTTTCTTTGAAACATTTATTATAATATTTGCATGGAAAAAATGTTGTTTATATGCCAAACGGGGAATCGGTAACTGGTAACTGAAATTATGAAATCGGTAACCGGTAACCAGATTCCAATTGGTAAAATATGACTGAAGCTGGGACGCCCTTCTTGAAATCCTAACCGGTTTAACCAACCATATCCTCAATGCCCTAATATAGCTTCTATAAAAAAGAAAGAAGTACCCCCCCCCCCCCCGGACAACAGTTAACAAAGAAACTTTGTTAACAACTTTTGTCCCTTTTTTGTACTGATTCCTAAATCTCGTTTATGCACATGCGCATTAACGAGATAACAAAAAAGGACCCGTCGTAAAGCCATTATTCATTACACAGCAGGATGCATTTTTATATAGAACACGGATCCGCTGAATAAAGGATGGGCCAAAGTTAAATTTATGTAAAGTTCTGATTAGAAAATGGAAATCTAGTGTATCAAAGGCTTTTTCAAAGTCAATTGCGATCAGAATACCCGACCAGCTGTTTCGTTTGGTGTAATCTACAATATCGTCAATCGTTCTAATTGCATCGAATATGGACCTAACTTAAACGAATGCATTCTGATTAGAATGTATTAAATTCCAGGCGTTTTGCTAAAACTTTAGAAATAATTTTTGCATCGACATTGATTAACGAAAAAGGCCGCCTTTTTTCTCAGTTAATGTGATTATAGCCTGTTTTTGTGAATTGGAAAGTTCTCCAAACTCATAGGAGTAGTTGACACAATCTACTTGAGGTCTTCCAATCAAGGGCCAAAAGGCCACATAGAATTCTATTGTCAGTCCGTCTTTCCCGGGAGTTTTATTCTGTATTCTATCCTTCCTTCACATACATTCCGCAACTCTTTAGTCAGGGTTGGCACTTCCTTTAAGTCGTCTAGAAATGATGATGAAAGACTATTGTTATCTTTGTAAAGATTGGAGTAAAATAATTCTAATTCACTCATAATTGTTTTAGGATTAACTACTATTGTTCCATCGCTTTTTAGAATCTTACGTAAACAACTTTTTTCCTCATTTGATTTTTCCAAATTCAAAAAATATTAATTTTTTTCACCTTTAGTAATATAATCATAGAGTTGGTCATATTCCGCCTGTAGACATTCCAAGTCTTCAACATTTTGTCTTGATGGGTCTTTGTCGCATTTTTTGGTGCAGTTCTGTAATTTTTCTTCCAATTCATTAACCTTAGCTCTCCTATTCCGAGCTTTTGTTTTACTATAATTTATATTAAGCTGTCGAATTTTGTATTTTAAAAGATCCCATAAGACACGCTTATCAACAACTTCCTTAAATTCTTCTAATTAACTTTTAATATTTGTTTTAAGAAGATCGCACAGTCCACAGTAGATATGTCCACAGCAGTCCACAGTAGACATGTCCACAGAAGTATTTTGTGGTCGGTAAAAAAGTAAAGTCAAAGCACATGCAGTGATGGGATGGGATGATTCAATTTATAAATTAAATAATTTTTATTATCATCATGTACAGTACCGCCT
Source organism: Dendrophyllia cribrosa (assembly GCA_024195265.1). Lineage (NCBI taxonomy): Eukaryota > Metazoa > Cnidaria > Anthozoa > Scleractinia > Dendrophylliidae > Dendrophyllia > Dendrophyllia cribrosa. Next base: position 25,281,192 of record JAJLRJ010000007.1, on the reverse strand, counting down.
GAAATCATATGCACATCGGCACGCGTGAACCGCAAGGGCAGAACGCGTGAAGTGCACGCGGGAGGAACGAGACGAAACCGTGCGGTTCACGAACGAAACCCGCGCGGTTCACGAACGAAAACCTAGGTTGAAAATTTACCTCGGTCAAATGGACGAAAGGCCGACACAATAGGATCTAATAGCCTATTGTTTTTTATTGTTTTCCTTTGAATAGATTTTTTTTCTCACATTTACAACTGACTATTAAACAGCGTTCGCTAAAAACATCAATCCGGCTGCGGGTGAACGGCTAAATAATTATTTGGAACGGCTCATGGCCGAACGGCTAAAGAAAAATTTCGAACCGCTGGCGGTAAACGTAACATATAAGTAAATTGCACGCTAATTGTTTACCTTTACCGAGTACCTTACACTGTAAGGACGATGAAACCGTCTACCGCTTTGACTTGAAGGCCACGGTTGTAAACAAGCGGCCCCGAGTCCCAAGTGCATTTTATAGTCACGCAAAATTCATGTGTAAAATTATTTCTGAACTTCATGTTTACTAATTGTTAAAATAAATCTTGAATGAAACTGAATATAATAATCGAAGTTAAAGACGGCAGGGAAAGTTATGTACCGAAAAAAACAGATTAAGCTCTTTAAGTTTGTCAGTGTTCCTAGTTGTGACAGTTGTGGGTCAAAAGTCCACCAAATTTGCATATGTCAAAGGGTAATTTGAAACCTGAATACAAACCATGCGCTTTCAAGAATTTTCTGTTATTCATGTAGTTTCGTTCGCCAAATTACGGCTAATAAGCGGCAAGGGAAAGGCTTGAACGGCTTGAACGACTTGTAGCGAAACGACCTTAAAACTCTATTATAGTGTTTTCATTCATTCATTTTATTTTATTTGTTGATTGTCTTTTGAAGCGTCGCGGCAATTATCGGCAAGTGGTGAAAAAAAAAATGATAACTCTGCTCTGCTTTGGCAATTTTGCGAGTCGAATGGTGAAACCATCTTCACTTGAAGAAAGAAGAATATTCCAAAAAAGTTTTTATCAAGCGCCGTTTACATTCAGTCACTTTTTTGTCTGCTGTGACTCGTATTTATCTCTTTATGCAAATTTGGCAAGATCGACGACTCCTTCGTAATTATGCTGTTCACGTAGAATCCGTTTAAAATGTTATCTAAAGTGAAAATAAGCGTGGAATTAGCTGTTAGAAGCAAATCAATTTGCTCTTTTGCAAAATAGCGGCAATAAACGGCATACTGTATTTCGCGGACTGGACTGGACTGGACTGGACTAGTAAAACGCGGACTCAAAATTTGTAAAACGCGGACTCAAAATTTGTAAAACGCGGACTAGAAATAAAAATAAATACATAAATAACTAAAACATTTGCTTTATTAAAATGAATATATCTCTTCTTATATAAAACGTTCCGAATGAAACGTCAACAGGAACATAATCTGATGTCATAATCATACAGACAACAATTCAATTGCCGGATATTATACTATCCACTTTAAAACATTACTTCAAACAAAGTTTTCAGCAAACTTGCTTTAGATCCCTTTAAAATACCAATTTCTTTTTTCATGAAAAACTTTAACAACGTTTTTTTTTCTCAGCACTACGTAACGCTTAGTAAATTAACTACTGAAGCGAAACTGAAGCGAACTCTTTTACCCATGAACTTGAATTACATGGTCTTCAAATAATACTTATATAAAAAACGTTCAAAATGAAACGTCAACAGGAACATAATGAGAATCTGATGTCATAACAAAACAGACAACAGTTCAGCAGTTCAATTGCCCGGTATTATACCGGCTTCTAGAAGGAGAAACATAAGTTTTTTGAGCAACCTGGTAACTGACGCCATATCCATTCGTGTCAACTTTAAACCGTTACTTCAAAAAAAGTCTTACTAAAACTCGCTTTACATTCCTGTAAAAGACCAATTTCCTTTCCTAAACAGCTTAATAACAACTTTCTTTTCCAGTCTTAGCACTACGTAACAATCAGTTATTTAACTTGAAGCGATTTTTTTCACCCATGAACTTAAACCTATACTTATATACAACGTCTAGAATAAAACGTCAACAGGAACATGAATAAAATGTGATGTCATCATACAGACAACAGTTCTAGTGTCCGCTATTATACCGGCTTCTAACAGAAACAGAAACAAAAGTACTCTGAACAACTTGGTAACATCATATCCATTCGTGTCACCTTTCAATTGCGAGTTTTTTTAGTAAATGAATCAAATCTAAAAACTTAAACGATTATGCAGACGACCAGAAGAACTGTTTTGAAAAGTACTTATCGACACAAGCATGATAAACATGTGATGTCATAATCCCGGCTCACAGACAACAATTCAACTAGACCATAGCGGCAAGCCTTTCGAAAATTACTTACTTGTGTTCGGGTAGAAGAAAAGGCTGTAGATCCGACGGTATTCTGCATGAATTTGGTTGAAAGGCAGGGAAGGTTACCCTTATGCAATAAGGGTTAACATGATAATATACCGACGAAATATCTGGAGATGTGTGTTGACATCCTTTTTTTAAATACTGACGGCGAAGTCGTGTTGTCAAAACGAGGTCATCGGGTGGAGGTGGATTGGTCCCGCCTGGCTTCAGGGTGTCGCCACAGCCATAGCATCGCGTGACTTTACTGTCGAGGAAAGATAATCTGGCAAACACTAAAATTCCTGGTAAGGGCTTTGGACGCTTTGGACGCTTTGGGGTTGGAGGCTGTCCGTTGGCTTGCTGGTAAGGTTGATTAGATGAGATTGGAGGGACTAGTGGAGTCCGAGGCACGTTGAAACTGTGACCCAGCTGAATGTGAGGCAAAGGCGACACTGGCGGCCAAGGTGGGGTGTTTTGGTCAATTGCAGATGGGCATGAATCATTGACGGGTGCGGATGTAGGCTGCAATACCCGATTGCGAACAATGTTCCTATCAGTTGAGGATTTATTGCTTCCACCTTTCCGCTTCCTTGTTCCGGTTTTTTGACCAGCATTGTTAGGCATGTTCACGTTTGCAAGGCCTGACAGATTAGGAGAACGCTTTCTGCTTTTGAACCATTTAAGGAACTCCTTTAAAGCCCCCTCTTTCTCCGCTACTGCTAGGGTATGTGAACACAAACTGTACGTGGACCAGCTTACACACCCTTTATCACACTGCACCTTGCCAGTTTTGGGATAAACAAGGACAGTGTGAGGCTCACGTGATGTTTGGCTGTGAACCATGTATCTGATTGGGCATGAGGGGTCACCTCCTTCACCAGTTGGCACTTTCCACAGCGCGGACGGATCTTCCACTGTCGTAGCAGCCTTGCTGAACATCCCCTTTAGCACTGGGTAGGGAATATCAATAATCTGGGCATTTTCAGCAGTTATGGATAACGTTGTCTCTGTGGCGGCTCCTTGTTCTTCTGAATCTTCGTTTCGTAACCTTGACATGGATGATGAGAAGAATTTCTTCTTCAGGGCGTCCTTCTGCTTGTGACTCTATAGAAGTCCTTCTCGTCGATCCCAAGGAAGGAGAAGTCTTCAGTTAATCGGTATTCCCCTCGACCAATGACTGCGAGGAACTGCTCGTCTTGTTGCCTCTTAACTTCGCCTCTTATTCGCTCTATGGAAGGGGGAAGCCCGTCTGGTTTCTTTGCAAGCTTGGCATCTTCGTCCGCTTTCACTAATCTGTTCATACTTTCACTTGCGTTTTGTGTATATACCTTGGGCGGAAACCCAAGGCCACACATCGAGCGAATGTCGGCCGTTGCACTTTCCCGAATAACTTCCGCTTTCTCTTTTAAAAAATACGTTGTAAATTGATCACCATTCTTGTGCAAGCCTGGCCATTTTCGTTTAACATTGTCCAATGCAATATCGAACTCGGCACCTGAAGTGCAGTCAACTAGTCCACCCTCAGTCACTTCTCCAAGTACCTTTCCAAAAATATCACAGACAATTTCGTCGGCCACACTTCCTGATATTCCAAGCTCACTCAGTTTTCGTTTGACATTGTCCCTCAGGTGAATGTCACAACGCAAATGCTTTGCGTCTACAAAGACTTGCGACATGGCCTTAAAGAGGTTTTCCTCTCCATCTGTTCCGTAGGCTAGAACACCACTAGTGTCTTTGTTGTACTTTGTCATTAGGAGAGGCAAAGTCTTGTATGATGTTAGAAGCTTTTGTTTGTGTAAAATGCCGGGTCCTATGCAGACAGGGTGGACTCCCTTGTTAGTAGTTAACATCAGGTTGCGATAGGTGGTAAAGGTGTAGTAATAGTCGGCAATCTGAAAAGTACAGTCTACTCCCAGGATGCAGAACGCTTCAGGATTGGTGCAGAATCGTACTACATCAGTTAACTGCTGGTCGGTGGCGAGAAAAACTATCGGCTCTGGGAACAAGGGGATTTCTCTGATAAAGAGGTTTTCTCTCAATCCTTGCTGTTCTTCCTTCGCCTTTGCCAACACCTGTAGAAGGGGATCGCCAGTGGAAAGGGGTACATCAACCATCTGGCGCTTCGCTTGTCTGTTGATGTTGTACACCTGATCCCTGTTTCTTGGAAATTCGCCTGCAGACTCGACTTGCATGATTCCCCCTCGTTCTTCGACAACCGAGTGAATGACTCGACGAGGGGGATGTTCTTTTAACTTGTCTTGCACAAATTCTCGGGTGCTCTGCATGGTTCTTTTAAAAGGACGTGGTGTTGATCCTTTAGAGTTCCCATGGCTCTTGATGTTGACTTCTTGTTCGCCGTCTGTAAACATATATTGAACAATTGCCAAATCGTGAGGCGATGTTGATGTAGCCCGATGTGCAGAGATTATCGACTTTCGCAAGGAGGGTAAGCTTTTATTAGTGAAAAACTGGCGTTGCACTATATGCAACACGTGGTCAGGTGGGCAGTCATCTTTGTCCTCTAATCTGTGACAAATTCCAGAGTTGTCTGTGGAATAAGGAAACTTCTTTGAGCCTGTACACAACCAAGCGCCAAGGTCGTCGCACTTTACATCAGCTTTATTTGACAGATTCGACGTGTCCACAACAAAGACAGTGTTTTTAGATATATTTGTTGGGACACGCGTCGCCATTAATGTCCGATCAGGAAAGGGTTTTAAAAGAATTTCAGCCGCATCATCAGTATTCATCCCTTTGGTTAGGCCCCACTTGTAGACTGGTAGACGTTGGTCTCCATCATAGAATTTTATCTCCGCGATAGGGCCAAGAGGCAACTCCTCCTCGTCACTTTCGTTTCTCTCACATTCCGCGGGTACTTTTTCAGTACCTGAAAATTACAATAAAAAGTTATATACTGTATTATTACAATTTTAAATAAAAATAAAATACAGGCAAGCCACCAACATATGTATGAATACATGCATGTATGCAGAAAAGAACGAAAATTAGAAAAAAATTACTACTTCACTCCTTTTCCCAAAGTTGGCGCGGGTATATAATGAGCGTAGAATGATCCACATTTCTACGATTTTGTTGTCTAGTAAAATTAAAAAAGCTAGGTTCTTGGAAACTCAACATCATAGTACATTCATCCACGCGCTCGAGATATTCAAGGAGAATGTCTTCAGAGGTAGACATAGGAGTCCACAAAGGTTAACCACCAAGTTCACTTACGCCCAGGTGCGCAGGTTGTTTGTAGAAAGGGTGAAAAACAATGTGTACCTTATATTTGATTATTTAAAACAATTTAAATTTGGATATACACTGTACCTTTACGCGTACTCTCAGATGACTTGCCTACACCTCCAATGTCTCCTTTTGGATAAATATGTTTTACTTTCTGAAATTAAACAAACCACATTTATTAGGTTGTCCTTAGGTATATGCAATCAAACACTTAACGTTCGATTGTGTTCGATAACTCAATAGATTATCTGTGATTGCGTTTGGTAACTCCTTGGAATATCTAACTCAATAGAACATTTGATAATTATAGAACATAGCCAGTCAAACTTGTTAAAACGTTAACTTGCCGAAAAAAAATCGAAACTGCATGCTTTGGTTCGGTGTCATTAAACTTTGTTAGCGATGTCTGTTTAGTGTATAAGACGTTATAAGAGAAGAAACGCACTGGATGCAGTAATTTACAATCATTGTCTACGTAGTATTTTAATGCTTCTGCCTTTATTATTGTGCTGATACTGCGAGAGCTTTTTCCCTTTTTCAGTCTGTGCACTTACTGTAGGCAAAGGTTCCTCATCGCTTGTTGCTTCAAGATCAATCACGATAGTGACACGCTCCTCATTGTCAACATTTTGGCCACAAACTGTAACATCGGCATCTCCATTGTTAACAGCAGCAAATTCATGTTGGTCATCTGTCACTTGTTTTCTTCCTTGTTTCGACATTTTCGTTGCTAGAGGGTGATCTCCAGTTCCTTCAAAAAGAAATGTATGTTTCCGTTTTTTTGTTTTTTTGTCAGTGGTTTATCGCTAAAAAAAATATAATTTTCAATTTTGAATCCAATAAAAGCTTTGCTTTGTTACGGTCATACAGACATACCGAAGAGAAATACTTAGATATTTGTACATTAGGTTACTACGACTCGCTCGAAATCTTGCAAAGCCGCGATAACCTCACTTTCTCTAGCTCTGAAATAAGCCTGTTTGGCAATTAGTTGAATAATAAAACGGTTTTCCTACTCGATCGTGCTCGATCGTGCGCAATATCTTCTAATTTTAAGTAACTCGACCTATTAGTTTTAATTATAAAGAATCTATCTTTAATCAATGCAAATCCAGATTGCGGCCCGTTTAGGCCACTTCTCAAGATGCACCATTGCTTACAATAGTATTCTGAATGTCGGGTTGCACTATATTACAATCAGCAGGTTATTGTGCAATTTTTACCCAACCCAAACATCCTCATTGTAAAGCAGTTTTTTAAACAAAGTTGAAATGTCTAACCTGAAATTGGTGTTAGCCAAGCCAAACTTTGAAGTTCCTTTTCCGATGCCCCCGCTTTGAGTAGTCGGTTCAGAATCCATTGGACAAGTAGTTTACAGGATCGAGGACTGCAGTCTGGTGTCACTAACAAAAGACCATTGCAGTTCCCTCCAAGATCTTCAGAAACAGGATGAGTGTCAACCAAGAACAGAGCATCTTTGTGCTTTCCCACTGAGAATATGTAAGGGTGACATGTGTAAATGGCAACGGCGCTTTCACTCTGATCTAGCTTCTGTGTTAGTGCATTGATCAGCTCGGTTCTGCCATTATCTGAAAACACGGTGTTTGACGAGATGCACTCTTCTGATAGTTCATAGTCGGAAGACAAGATCTTAAGTTCCTTCAGTTTTAGTTTTGCTTCAGACGTCATAATACTGATCAAATTTTCGGTGTTCGTTGATCATCCTTGGTAGATTAATGATAGTGTCCTCAGCGATTTGTTTGACGTCATCCCACTGAACATCGCTTTTCTCGTTAACCTTAAAGTAATAATAATTATATTAACTGGAGAATTATACAGATGCATATTGAATGAATGAATGAATGAATGAATGAATGAATGGATACAGTTGTGAACCGATATTCGATTAACAAACTAACTTACATTAACCAAATGCAGAACTGAAAGACCGCGATCCAGCTTTTTCCCCATATTCCTTTTAAATTATAATAAGCAGTAGTGTTTTTTTTAATATATATATGAATGAAAATAGTTTAACTTTTCTAATCAATTATTGTAAACCCAGTCCCCCTCAAAATTGGAATTTTCTATATATTTTGTATTGTAACAACATTTTAATTCTGAATCAGTGAGCTGCGAGAACGTGAGAAATAAACATATTTAATATTATTATTACTATTATTATTATTATTATTTAATTGTAAGCATTTTATAGAGTTGAGAATAAAATAATTATTTTTAAAAAAAAAATATTATTATTATTATTATTATTATTATTCGCGTCTAATTTTACCTCGTTCAAGAATCTGTCGCAAATGGTTAGGGCAAGGAACGCACAGCAGTTGGTACCGTCATCCTGTGGTGTCTGGGCAGAGCTCTGATTCACAGACAAATTCATCAAACGTAGAGATGCCTCCGGTTGATTAGTATCTAGGAGCCTAAGAACTTCAGCGGCAGTCGGTCTTGATTCTGGGTCAAATTGTGTGCATAATTTGAAGACGTCGTCAATTTGCCACCACTGAGTTGTCCGGAAAGACTCGTATTTGACGTCAGGACGGGGTAGCTTCTGCTGTCTCAAGGTATCTCTCAAACCCTTTTCCGAGAATGGGACACCAGAAGCTTCAAATTCAGCACGATATGGATTAGAAAGATTTGGATTTATCATCGAGAACATCATGAGGCCTAAAGCCCAAATATCAGCCTTTTTAAGGTCCTCCTGACCAGCGAACTTTAGATCTTCTAATAGGATCTCTGGTGCCATAAATACAGGTGTGCCACGGCAAGGTGATTCCGTCTTCGGCTTTAAAAATGTGCTTGTCTGCATGTCAGGGGAACGACTCAAACCAAAATCTGCAAGTTTGCAGACAATGGGGCATTCAGCATAGGATTTGGCCAGATCCACATCATTCTGTTTGCTGTAATGTTGATTGCAGACCAAGGTGTTCCCTGGCTTTAGATCTCTGTGCGCGATATTGTTCTTGTGGAGAAAGTCCAATCCGGAAACAACGTCCCGCGCACACAGTAACAAGACATCTGCGAACGACGTAAAGTCGAATTCCGCATCAACGAAATGTAAAAAATCTTCAAGCGAATTTACCTGTTTTTTTAACTCCCAACGGATTGAAGTCAAAACAAGCATGCTCCATCATTATGGCGTAGGGTTCTCGGCAAAATCTTAAAAACTCAGTCACATTTCTATGGCCTTTCACGGTTTTTAGGATCGCCGCTTCCTTCTCGAATCGACGTCTTGCTTCAGCCGATTCACCTTTCATTTTTTTCACAATAACATTTCGACGGTGTTCTTTCTCGTATTTGACAAGGTAAACTGAACCAAACGTACCGCTTCCGAGCTCCTTCTCTACAGTTACCTCACTCCATTCGAACTCAGGAAACTGTGTTTTTGGTTTTGGCCTTTTAGCGAGCGATGGAAGCTTAAAACAAGCCGCCATCTTCGCGCCGCCACGTGAAAATATAATACGAATTTTGGCGCGATTTTACTGCTCAAAGGTCAACAGCCTCGTTTCCGTTGTCGATGTCACTTAATCCAGTGTCACGTAATGACAATAAAAATTCAAAATCTTATGCTTCAGGTGTGGAGGCTGGGAAAAAGGCTAAAATAAAATATAATATGAAGGAGTGAATGCTGCGTGCGTCAGGAGCCCATAAAAAATAGGCTCTTGGTGCGTGTAATAATGCGTGACAAATTTTGGCCTTCCCTTAACTGGGGCTCGTTCGGTACCTTTTCGGGCCTGTAAAACTGTTTTGGGCTTGCTCAATTGCATTTAAGATATCGATGGTGTGTTAGATTTGAAAGTAACAACAAACTATAACCTAGTCCCGAAACAAAATAGACTGGTTTGCAAGCTACGACCCCCCGAGCTACAACCCAGCGGGGGGATGTGTACTTTTATTTTTTTTAGGGGGGGGGGGAATTAGAAATGTGGGGTTAGAAATGTGGACTCCCGGAATTTTTTTACAAATTTTGAGTCCGCGTTTTACAAATTTTGAGTCCGCGTTTTACAAATTTTGAGTCCGCGTTTTACAAATTTTTGAGTCCGCGTTTTACTAGTCCAGTCCAGTCCAGTCCAGTCCGCGAAATACAGTATGCCGCAATAAACACAACACGGCAAAGATAAACGATAAAGTTGTTAATACTTTGACCTTTGCGTATTTTGAGTTTCGCTTATAAATTCAGTAAACCGGCTGGTAGCGAATGCTCTCTGTGTTTCAAAATTACTTTCTTTGGCCATTCAGCGGCGAAAAAAAGTAACAACAAAGACTTAATTTTCAGCCCTTGCTGTTTTTAACCGGCCGGAATGATATAAACCAAGCCGTTCGAATGTTTTGGCTACTCGTTCGACAATTTTCACGAGCCGAACGTTTTGGCTACCGGTTCGAAGATAATTTTTCATGAGCCTTTCGAAAGTTTTGGCTACCCGTTCGAAAATTCCCGATTGAAATCTCTTGGGTATTGTGGTTTAATACCAAACAATAAAAGACAACAAAGGCAATTAAGTGCACGAAGACGCGGCCTTTGAAGAACGCGTGTTTCCCTAGGTTTCGTCTCATGCTTCGTTCGTTCCTCTCGAGGTGGACGCACGGGCAAACCTTGTGCAGTACCCGCGCGTCCACCTCGTGAAACCCGCGGCCAATGTGCATATGATTTCAGGCGGTACTGTATGCTTTAATACAGTTGTGGTAATATTTCAATTTACTTCTTTTAATAATTATATCAAATAACTGCAACAGGGGGAAATATTGAAATTTAAAAACTCTTGACACTTAAAATGTACAATAACAGTGCCTGTAAAACTGTAGTGGCCCTGTCACACTATTGCGTATTTCACTAGCTATGCCAGCGTATGAAAAATATCACTCATACGCTGGTATACGCTGACATACGCTAGGGGTACATTAGGCATAGTTTGTATACGTTTCAAGCACGATCGCATAAGGTGGCATATGGCGAGACAGAAAATTTTTTTTAAGCATGCTTAAAAATTTTGTGCGTATTCGGATGTATGGTTTATACGCTAAGCATACGCTAAATACGCTAGAGGTACGTTACTCATAGGTCAAGTACGCTGTATTTTCAAGGGCATTTTGTGCGTATGAAAATTATTTTGTGAATTTTCATACGCAACTCACATGTTTCTCTCATATGCAATAGTGTGACAGGGCCTTTACCAAATCAAATGTAATGACAGCATCCCTTCTTAAATCAATAAAATTTACTACATCTTTTATCAATGTTCTGGGCTTAACTGACATGTCACAAGACATTACACAATCAGTGCTCAAGATTGACTTTTGAACTGTCTAAAGTATATATACCAGTATTGTCGAAAGAGACTGGATTATAAATAGAGATAATTTGTCATCAGTCCTCCATATGCTTTATATCAAATAAGCAAATATTAAATATGCTTTATATCAAATAACCGCAACAGGGGGAAATATTGAAATTTAAAAACTCTTGACACTAAATGTAATATAATAACGCATCCCTCACTTTTCCAAAAAGTACTGAGATTTTAAAACTCTTGGCAATGAAAATGTACAACAACAGAAAGGCGATAATTTATTTATGCCTTACCGGACATGACTGTGAGTTGAAATTCATTCATTGCAAGACGCATGCTCAACAGAATAAAGATCACATGATTAGAACTGAGTCGACTCCAGTTCAAATCTCAAACTGCCGTACGTTTTACCACTCTGACTAGTGGTTTTAATAGTATCTGAAGAGGGGTGACCACCTCATCAAAGAAATATGGTACAAAACAAACAAACCAGCAAATTAAGAAGCCTGACCCCCTTACCTGAAAGTTTTATCGCAAATTGAGGGTTCAGCTTTTCTGAAAAAATATCTGAAAAAAGTGTTCTAAATGCTCAATACTCATATAAAGAGTTCTGTGTTTTTTCCTTAATCAAAACGTTGTACACAATGTTGCACATATATACAATCGAACCTTTATCAAGCATGCACCCTCGGGGAAATGGCAATTGGTCGCTCAATAGAGGTTGGCAGCTTAATAGAGTTTTCACAGAAATTAGCATCAAATCAAAATATAATCTTAGTGATAAAGGAATCAGTGCTGCATGTGTTTCAATGTTTTTATCAGTCGTCACCTTCTGTTTAGGACTTTTATTTGCCCTGGTTGCCCTGTTGCCTTGTTGCCCTGGTTCCCTGGTTGCCCTTGTTGCCTTGTTGCCCTTGTTGCCCTTGTTGCCCTTGTTGCCCTTGTTGCCCTTGTTGCCTTGTTATCCTTTTGCCTTGTTACCCTTTTGCCTTGCTGCCCATATTGCCCTTGCTGCCCATATTGCCCTTGCTGCCCTGTTGCCCAGATGTCGAGAACCAAAGGCAATTTCTACACTTGACATATGCTTTTGGGGGTATAGATATGCTTGGAATTGACTGAGCAATGACGATACGACCATCTCGTTTCATAGCAATGAAAACCGTAACAGCCTTCGAGCAAGCTCTCCATTTAATGCATCAGTCAAATCCAACTGCGCCCAGACCCCCGGGCCAATCCTCGGGCATTAGCATTTTTTGGGCCTTGGATGGCAAACTCTTGGGGGAAGAAATGCATGCATTGGATTTGGCTGATGCATCAAGGATATCAAGAGAAGTAACGCATGAGTGGCCCGCAAGAAGGAGAGGCAGGAGAAAGGTGCAGGGAAAGGAAGTGAGAGATCACTAGTAAGTTCGCTTACAACTCATAATAGCGAAGTTGCTACCAGTCCATGACATTTCCTGGTAGATTTGCACGTTGGCAGCAGTTTACGTCAGGAATTCCTGAGAAAAATTCATCCATTTTCACCATTTCAATCAACCCTTAACAATAGCCCGCGTTCGATATATTCCAACATGACTGCAAGGTTTTGGAGTCAAACTTGCAAATTTTTCTTGACTCCATTATCTCACAATTCCCAGAAGAGGCTTTCGCACAAAGAAAACTAAACCAAATTTAGAAAAACGACCAGAAAGCCTCGGAGTCATGTTAGAATTTTAATATATCGAATGTGGGCTATTAAAATCATTGGGACGGACACGTGTCTGCCACAAAGAAACCTCACATACACGTGATGCCATGACGGCTAAGTGCACGCTCCGATAGCGTCTTGTTTATTAACTGAGCGCCTTCGACTAATTATTGTATTGTCGTTTGAAATGTTGCAGTCGAGGGGCAAGATACATGCAAATAGAATTAATACATCTCGATTTTATTTCTTTTCCGCACTTTTAGTTAGCTCATGCGAACAGTAGGGAAATTGTTCTAACTTGTTCTCATCCATGACAATTGGACATTTCGCCAATTGTGCAGTCGTTGCACCACCAGTCCCCAAGTGGCTTAGTTTTCACTCCTGCGCATCGGCTAAAGAAAAAGAATAAGCAAAAAAATATAGGCAAAAGGGTGTCTCTTTGGTATGCACTTCACAACCCGTTGAACAGTATGGAACAAGTCTAATTTTACTTGCATTTCTGAACCAAAAACGCCCTGTAGCTTTGCTCTCCATGCACAATAGTTGTCAATCATACAAAGCTTAACTTTCTTGTTTTGTTTTTCAAACCTGCCTTTTAAATTCTTAAGATCTTTGATATTGTCAAATGCTGTACCCTTCGTCAACTGCCACGCCAAAACTTGTCCATTTTCATTTAGAATACAGAACATTGAATCGTATTGTTTCTCCCATTTTTTTTCCAACTGACGCAGTAACCCTATGTTAGCTGCTACCTTGAAGGTGTGGTCACATGAAATCCATGTTGCATTAGTTTGTGACATGCATTGTGTATACAGCATTTCTTTTTCTTGATAATCGTGAATAATACACTGGCAAATTTCCTTAAAATATTCCAGATGCTGTTGAGCGATTAGGCATTCAATTTGTTCCATGTTCAATCCATTGAAACTATACAGAACACTATCCTTGTAAAGTTCTCGTGTTATTCCACTAACATGGCTTAGTAAGAAGGGCAACTGCTCCTTTAGAGGGAAACGTTGAAGAATAGACTCGTCGTGTGCTACATGTACTATTTCATGACCCCTGCTGCATCTATAGACTCCACTGACCAAGTACGTGACGCCAGTTTGTGCAAAGAACAATCTAGGAGCATTTCTTCAAATTGCAATGAAATAGTATTGTTTCATTGCGATTTCAAACATTTCACGCCTTTCCTTAAAATATTCCAGATGCTGTTGAGCGATTAGGCATTCAATTTGTTCCATGTTCAATCCATTGAAACTATACAGAACACTATCCTTGTAAAGTGGGTAAAGGGCCAGTGGTGGATATTTACCTCGCCGCTTCAGTGAATAGTTGTTAAATATACTTTAGACAGTTCAAAAGTCAGTCTTGAGCACTGCTTGTGTAATGTCTTGTGACATGTCAGGTAAACCCAGAACATTGATGAAACATTTGATTTGCTTACAGTTTTGCAGGCACTGTTGTTGTACATTTTAAGTGTCAAGAGTTTTTAAATTTAAATTTCCCGTTGCAGCTATTTGATATAATTATTAAGAGAAGTAAATTGAAATATTACCACAACTGTATTAAAGCATATATGATGATAACAAAAATTATTTAATGTATAAATTGAATCATCCCATCACTGCATGTGCTTTGATTCTATTTTTTTACCGACCACAAAATACTTCTGTGGACATATGTACTGTGGACTGTGGACATATGTACTGTGGACAGCTGTGGACTTCTATGGACATATCTACTGTGGACTGCTGTGAACTTCTGTGGACATATCTACTGTGGACTGTGGAGCCGTGGACTTCCGTGGACATATCTGCTGTGGACTACTGTGGACATATCCACTGTGGACTGTGGACTGCTGTGGACTTCTGTGGACATATCTACTGTGGACTGTGGACTGCTGTGGAATTCTGTGGACTGTATGCGTCATCGAAATTTACAGAATTTATTTTCTAAATACAACGACTCCACAAAATAAATTATGTTAATTTTGATGACGTATATTGTGCTCTGGTACCTACAGAAACAACCCTTTATTAACAACTGCAAAAAAAAACCACTGATAATGTCTCCTGTCATAAATGTTCACTAAGTAGCTGATCTCTTATCTGACTTTCAGGTTGGTTTGAATTAAGCACAATCAAAGTACAACAGTGCGAAGCAAGTTCAGGACACTTGCAAGTTAGGGACAGCACCTTTACCTGACTCTACCGGTTGCCTACCAAACTACCCTATTTCCTCGAATAATGGTCACTAGAGATTATGATTATTATGATTATAATGATGATTATTATTATTTATGCCTCCAAAAAGAGGCGATTATTCGTGGAGGGAGGAGCAGGGCGATAACTTGAAGGATGGCTATTATTCAAGGAAATATGGTATCGCTTTTATAGAATCAACTATTCTCAGCGGTCTCACCCAAGCAACTATAAAGGAAACAGGCAGATGGAGCTCGTTGTCATTTCGATAGAAGTCGCAGGAGGTTACAGTATGGCGTAAGTATGCTATTGCTTACCCGTACTCCTCTTTCAGATAATTTTCCCTCCCGCCACACCCCACTATTCATTTCATTGGTTTGTATTTTTCATCTGAAAGAGGCCGCCAGATTCCCCATAACTTATCCGATAGGAGTGCGGGTGAGACCGGTAAGGATAGATTACTATAGTGAGAAAAAAAATCATAGAAAAAAGTAATTATTCGCCCTCCTAAATCTTATAGTGGTTTGTGACAAATATCTTGATACAACAAAAAGAAAATTCCATCTCGTTCGTAACTGCGGGCGATCAGCAAGGTATAAAACTGTTCAAATTTCATACACAATACCATGGTGAGATTTGGGTAATGAGCGTCACAAAACCTATTGTTTTCACCAAGATACTGCAGTCGTATTGGTCAGCAGTTGCGGTCGTATATAACAAACATGCGCGTTGATCAAACCTACCACATCCAAGCCAGCATGCCAAAACGGCCTAGCGAAGGAAAGCTAAAGAGCGATTTTAGCGAATGTCATGAACTAGTTTCACCAACAAAGCAGTGGAAGGAAAGAAAAAAGAACCTCAAAGAAGAAGAACCTTGTTCATCTAACGTAGATGAGAGTTTGGTGAGTTAAAAGCTCGCATTTTGCATGTTGGGTTTACTTTGAGTTCTTAGCTGATGTCTTACCTTGTAAAGCTTCTTGAAAAACATTAAGCGTAATTAAATATAAGCTTAACAATTTGTGCTAAATGCAAAAGCTTAGGGTTTGAACACTCCTCTATTAAAATTTTATGTTAAGGAAGAGCTGCAGATAGAAAGTTCGAGCGGAATCGACGAGTTGTTTGCTGTCTGAAATTATCAAATGCTTAATAGTGCGGTCCAGTATGTCCGAAAATACGCTTCCGTAGGACTTTTGTGCCGAAATTGATTTTTTTTGCTGTTTTGCACTAATTTTGGGTCGAATAATAAGAATCCGATGGGGGCCAATTTTTTCGACCACGTCTTCCCATGTTTCCCGCTGCTAAATGACTTAATTTATGCAAATTTTACGAATATCTTCACTCCGATTCAAGATACTAGGACTTAACTTTATTAGAAGCTTACTCTTGATAAAATAAGTCCTGTGACCTAAATTGGCAACACTCGCAGCCTGCTATAACGTCAGGATTAACTACCTGCTATTTTGTTGGCTGCCATCTTGGATCCGCCATCTTGGATTTTCGAACTCTCATTTTTCTAAGGCAAAACAGTGCATTTTTTTATAAAATCAAACAACAAATGATTATTATTATTATTACGAGCAATTTCCAGTTAGGCGCATGTATTCTTAAACGCATGTATTCTTTTGACCAAACGTGCCACAAAGCCACATGCGCCGTATATGACTTAAATTGGTTTCTTTCCGTGGGAAAATCCGATATGTATGTTGCATGTCTGGCCGAAAAACACACTGCTGTCTCATTCCAACTAGTATCACGATTCTCAGATACTTTTGTCTGCTTTTGAGACGTCAATATAAAGTCGTATTGTCGTCTCAAAAACCAGCCTGCGATTGGTTGAAAATTTCCCGCAGCAATCTAATGGGTTTCTTGCGTAGAAAACCAAAATTTAAAATTATCTTCAAAGAAGGGGCAAAAGTGTTGATTACTGTGTCAAGTTTGGCAGATAAACAACACTGTATTCAATGCAAGGACCCTTTCTATCGAAAGTTAACGATAAGATGAGTTTAAAAGCTGCTTTTGTTCATTTGAGCGGTTTGTTTACATTGAGTTAAAATATGCTGTGCGCGTGCTATCACGCCATCATAATGTGAAAAAAGTTTTCCGCTAAAACCTCGACAAGTTTGTGTTATTTACTCATTTTTTCGACGTTTGTAACTTTGAAAAACTTTGAAAAGATGTTCTATGAAATTTTTTTGATTTCAATTGGCAATTTATAGCGTGAAAAGTCCGTGTTTTTAAAACTTTTTTTGCTAAACAAAAATATGATAACGCGTACAAAACGTTGTGTACGTCAGCTCGCGACTAGTAAGAATTTCAGTATTGATCAGCACAAGTTATCTTCAGTTTTGCTTTCTGTTTGCCCGAAAAACAATTGAATCGTGATATAAAACTAATTTCGATTTTGATATTCTCCGTATTGGGCTCCTTCGCTTCGCGACTCCGCCCAATAAGGAATATATTTTCTCCCAACTAGCCGTCAATATAATGCAGTATTGCCGTCTAAAAATCGAAATTAGTTTATATAGTGTTGTCCTGGGTTTTATTTGTCCTTTCTGGCACAAGGAGAGAAGAGCGAACGAGCAAGGTAAGCTTAGTTTTAGTTTTCTCAGAAGGAAAAGGCTTTAGAGCTTGTTTCAAGATAAAAAAAAGTAAAGCTTTGACATGAATATGAATGATATGCAAGGCTGAAATTTGAGAATTAAACATTCGCTTGATTTTACGCCTAGCGGGATATATTAAAAGGGAATTGAAATCTAGGTACAGTTGAATTACTTGGAGATCCAGAAAGCTGTCATTTATGTTTGTCACTTTCATGTCAAAGGCCTGCTTTAGACATCAAATTATTTTTATTTCACATGCGCCGAATAGAATAATTCAATTTGGTGCGTATAAACTCTAGTCTAAATTTAATTCGATGCGACCCACATGAATTTTATTATGCGGGTTCAGTCAAACCTTCGAAAAAGAAACAGCCGTAAATGCCCAAACTGAAGGCGTATTTTCGCAAACTCGTCAGTTCAAGCAGCAAATAGAAGCGTGCCGACAAAAAATGTCTATTTTCTTTATTATTTCTGTTGTTTAGCATGAGAGAAGAGAAAGGAAATTTAACAATCTGATGTTACTTACAAGTCAAGTCAAGTCATGTCTAATTCGGTGTGTATCATCTGCAATGATGGTGCCATCTTAAATAAAAGTCTCATTAGCAACCCTGGAATGATTGAGGATCTGTACGAGTCATGCAAAGAACGACTGTCTTTGGGACAGACTGACATAAAGGCACTTACAGACCGCTTAGCAAGCCTAAGTGAAGTTGAACGCAATTCCGCCTGCTACCACAGTGAGTGTCGCAAACCAATTGTTAATAAAAATAAGATCGAGCGACTGAGAGGCACAAAGCGGGCCTTGCCAGACCACTCCCCATCCGTTCTCCCTCGAGGCCCTGGTCGTTCCTCTACCTCATCAACCTCTGCGAATTCTCGGCCTAAAAGGGCGAAAACGCTACCCAAGTCGCAGGTGTGCCTCTTCAATACTTGTAGTTTTTGTCCCGGTGAAACTGAAAAAGATTTACACCGCGTTTATTCTGATCAAGTGGGAATGACGTTACTGGAAATAAAGAACAGTACGCAAGACGACCAGTTTAGAAGTTGCGTATCAGAGCTTGTAGATGCAGGGGATGCCTCGGCACTTGAAAAGCATTACCACAGAAACTGTTTGCGTAACGCTCAGCGCACCTTCAGCGCTGATTGTGAACATTCTTCTGTAAAACAAGTTGTTTGCTCGGCATGTGATGAAGAATTAGTTCTGGCAGTCCAGAACACGCTAGCGGATGACAGTGTCAACTTGAATATGGCTGAAGTAAGTGACACCTACGTGTCGATATTAAAGAGGTATTCGATGGAAATAACCGAATCAGGAAACTACCGAAAGCACGTAAAGTGAGCGGCTTCCAAATCTGCAGTTTGTTAAGTCGCTGCGCAAAACTGAGCCTGACAAACTTGTATTGCCAGCAGTGGTCAGTAAGGCTATCGATGTACTGTCAGCTCAAATGGATAGTAAGGACACGATCAAGAATTTAGAAACCATGGCCCAGATGTTGCGGGGAGAAATTATTCAGCACCCAAAGTGGTCCTTCACTGGAAGTTTTGAAGATTTTCCGAATCCGCCCTTATTCCAGTTTTTCCTCACACAACTGTTCTTTGGCTTGCATGGACGCGATGTTTCGGGGATGTGCGATAAAGTCAACAAAGTAGTGGACGTAGCATGTCAGTTCGTTGTCCAAAAGTGACCGTCAAGTCAAACATCGACCTAAGACAAACAAAGGATTCAAGCAGACAGTAACAACGCCACTCTCAATCAGTCTGCCCCTCGCTGTTCACTCAAGAGTGCGCGACAAGAATCTCGTCAATACTCTATCAGACGTGTACATCGGAAGTGACTGCAAATGCATCCTTGACATCGAAAAGCGCGTAGAGCAGAGTGTTCTTCAGCATATCGTTGAAACTGGAGGATTCTGCCTCCCTGATTTTGTTAAACGAGATGTAAATATCTGGTTTGCTGTCGACAACATCGACCTCTTAGAAGACACACCAACAGGACAGAATACCTTCCATGGCACAGTAATTAGAGATCCCGTTTACAAGGTTGTTCACAGATCAGATGCTAGAGCAGGAGATCAAAGGATTAAAGCGCCACGGAGGTATGGTCGGGTTAAATCAGGACGAAGCCGCCCTAGAACGTCTTCTTATCACGTCACCGCATCTCGCCCGTATGGTTAAGCAGTTTCTTGTCAGCTTTCCTAAAGCATTCAAGGGTTCTGAGCGTAACGAGCACTATCAGCTCTCTGGGGCTGTTGCTGTAAGAACACGCGTAAACGCCATGAAACTCCGCCAGTCGATAGAGCTGCACTGCGAAGGCAACCCATTCACAGTTGAGTCTCCCTTGAAGAGTGTGTTGTCGTCAGCTATTGTGCCAGAAAAAACAAAGGATGACATTCTGTGCTATGCAGAGAAAGGCCGAAAGCGGTTTGAAGAATTCGTCGAAGACAGACTGTTGCTATCTTCTAAGCACTCCTTATGGGACGCCATGAAAAAGCTGAAACTGAAGACCTTCTCAAACTGGATGGAGAAAACTAAAGTTCATGTAGGGGACAAAGTCATCAAACTGCGAGAAGAGCGGGAGCTACTCGGAAGGTTTCTCATAATCCAAGGAAGTAGGCCAGAGCTTGTGCCAAGACTCGAGGAAACCATCGGTGATTACGAGATGGCAGTGGTGCCGCGTTCCTTATGCACTGTCGATGGATCGCTTTACATTCCAACTGACAAAGCCAGCCTGATGAAATTGATAGAGGAGGCCAAGCCGCAGCCAACACAAGAAACACCACCAGCGACCGGAAATCTACATCGAATACTTGTCATTGATGCTATGGCCGTTGTTCAAGGTAACTACAATAATAATGATCAAAGTAGACCTATGGTGAACACGTGGATAGATAGTTAGAAACTTAATTTATCCACGCAATCCTTTCACTAAGTAGTGGTATTCTAAAGAGTCGTGCCTTATACAACATTTTATATCATTTTTATCATTATCATTAATATAAACAAGATATAAAATTACAAACATTATTAAAAAAATCCTAAGAGAAATACTAGAGTATGGGAACATATATGTCTTCATAAGTGCCTATGAAAGCAACAGCCCCCATGGCAGGAATCACTGTTCAGCCACTGTAGTATTGGGCTTCCTGTTTTAAGGCAGTTGGTCATCCCGGGGGGGGGGGGGGGGGGGGGGGGGGGGAGGGTACTCCCCTATTTAAGCTATATAGGTATGTGCCGTCCCAAAGGGTATGGTTTTTGAGCCGTTGTGGTCTGAAAACGGGTATAGATTTTGACAATTATGGTCTGAAATTGGGTCTGGTTTTCGAAGAAAGCACGACAACGACACAATATGGAGACAAAATTAGACTAAAAATCTGAACATTTTGCCTGAAACAATGTTCGGTATTTTTTATCATAAAATGATATCCACTTTCTGTGGGCAAGCTTAGGGGCTCGCAAATAGAGTACACGCTTGAGAAGGCAGGTCTGAAAACGGGTGTGGAAAATGGCTGCACACCCCCCACCAAAAAATCCAAGGAGTACCCCCTCCCCCGGGTCATCCCCAGTTCCCTTCTAGTCGTGTTTATCCAAATGGTTGCGAAGGTAGTGTTGACAAAAGGCTAACTGTTGAATGCCTAGTGGCATTGAAGGACTTGCGTGCAGAGGAGGCTAGTCTACAGAGCCGCAGGTGCTCAGAGTTGTAAATAATTTGTTATTGCTTAGAGATTTGGTTTGTGTTTTCTTTTCTTCTTGCATGCAGTGGGCAGCTTGAATCTAAACTCCTTGGGAAGTGGGATGTACTGCCATAGACTGTTTGTGTACCTGCTGGGAAGATTTGCATGTGTTCATCTTATTGTCTTAAAACTGGCTATCCGCATTGCATTTCACTCATTGAAGGCAAAAGCTAAAAGCTTCTATATGTGGGAGCAAGCTCCACTTGGAACAGCCAGTGTATGTATTTATTACATGTAAAATGCCTCCAAAAATGAAGTGTGTTTTCCAAGCATTTTTAGTGTTGATCAAAAATTTTTTTCATCTATAATTAACACCTGTCCCAACAAGCTCACATTTCCTTTCGTTTTGTTCAATGAGGAAGTGAAATCATTCATTGCCAAGCTAATCAAAATCTAGTGTTTTTGAGAATTTCTTTTCAAGTTTGTGTCTTTTACATCCCACTGAGACTGGATCAATGTACATGTACTAAAATAAACATGACAGGTATCTAGAACACATCTTTAATGAACACAAAGTGAAACATTACATAGCTAATTAAAAGTTTTTGATGCCATCTTGACGAGTAGGCAAAGCAGTCAGAAATAACCGGTACAGTGTTTGTATGGGAATCGGATAGCAGATAACTTCTTCTAAAATTGAATATTTCACAATTTGTGAATTAAACTTTTTAATACTAGGTAGAAGATTGTATTCACCAAGTTCGAGGGATGTAGCTTTGCTAGAAGTCCCTCAGTTAATTTTTGTGATTCTCGATACATTTGTCTGTACATTTTTTCCCCCAAACTGCGGCTTAATTTACAGACGAATGTATGGAAAATGACAAAAATTAACTGAGTGACTTCTAGCAAAGCTACATCCTTAAAACTTAGTGAATACAATCTTCTACGTAGTATTTTAAGTTTTGATGTGAAATATTCAATTTTAGAAGAAGTTATTTGCTATCCAATTCCCATATAAACACTGTAATTCCTGCTGCTTTGGCTACTCCTCAAGATGGTGTCAAAAACCGTGATAAGGCCTATTACTTTCTCCATAAAAAAAACGAAACTATTAACTCAACATGAAAACGAACCTATTGTCAATTACGAAGTTAAAACAACTGTATGTATATGGTTACTTGGCCAACTTGATTCAACACGAAAAACTTTGGAGTCATTAAAAATGAACCTATTGTCAATTACGAAGCAAACGACCATATGCATATGGTTACTTGGCCAACTTAACTCAATACGAAAAACTTTGGTGTTATGAAAAACGAACATATTGTCAATTAATAAGAAAACAACCATATACATATGATTACTTGGCAAATTTAACTCAACATGAAAAACTTTGGTGTTATGAAAAATGAACCTATTGTCGTTTCAGTAAACAACCATATGCACATGGTTACTTGGCCAACTTAACTCTAAAAGAACTTTGGATCAGAGACTTCTACATTTACGTTATCAAACAGCTTCATGGGACAACTAGAGGCTCTCTTCATATGAGAGCAGTAGCTACATTTAACTGTAATCATGATTCTGGTTAGACAATGTGCTTATTACAATTTCAAATGAGAGCAGTAGCTACATTTAACTGTA